>JAZGUH010000278.1:0-405000 GCA_037893225.1 Hippasteria phrygiana
ATTGATTTCATGACAATTCATTAAAAGCAAATTGTCAATGCGTACGGTACGCATTGGCTTGGACCCCCTCCCCCTGTACGCATGGTATACGCAATGTCACCCCCCCCCCCCCCCCCCCTTCGTGTGTACGTACTTTATGGACATCCCCTAACTCAAAAAGTATTTTATAGATTTTGTAACTCAAAAGGTGATGAATGCACAGATTTCTTACTCAAACGATGAGTGGTTCACTATGAAATCATGCATTTTATGAAATTGCGTGCAAGAACAAAAGTTGCACTTTTGTCAGCATGTTCAAGTTACACACAGGAAGTAAGAAGTACTCATTATTTGGTCATTAAAACACAATTTATTACTCCATGTCTTAACTTTAGTTAAGTAGCCCAGTTTAAAAAATGTTTCTGCTTATCCGCAAGAACCGTTCAATAATGGGTAGGCCCTATGTCCGCCGTCTGCTGCAATCACCTCAAGACACCTCTTGCGCATACTGTTTATCAAATTGCGTGCCTATGCGCTGCTGATCCAAGTTGGCCCAGGCCTGTTGTCATTCACTTTCTTGTTGGCTGTCTGCTTGATGTCATCCCAGAGGTTCTCTATAAGATTGCAGTCGGGGGATCTTGCTGGCCATTCCATACGCTCAATCCCGTTGTCTTCCAGATACTGGTTGGTGACTTGAGCACGGTGAGGTGTTGCATTGTCGTCCATAAAGACGAACTCGTCTTTACACGTGTGGTTGCAACACCTGGTCAACATATCGTCGGGCTGTGAACCTACCTGGAATGGGAACAAGGTCCGTCTTGCCATTGGTGCTGATGCCACCCCACAACATAACACTTTCAGCTTGGTAGGGCTTCACATCTTGGAGGCAGTCTCTGTTTAGTTGTTCCCCCACTCTTCTCCATACTCAAACTCTTCCATCGGCCTTTTTCAAGTAAAACCTGCACTTGTCTTGTCTTGAAGGAAGGAAAGAAATTTTAAAAGGTACACACCTGTAAACCCAACATTGCATATGAGACGAAAAGTGCAACTTTTTTTCTTGCGCGCAATTTCATAAAATGCATAATTTCATAGTGAAAACGCTGTCTATTCATTGGCCAAGAGTAACCACTCATTGTCCAAGAGTAACCACTCATTGTGTGAGTTGGAAATATGTGCATCCATCACTTTTTGAATGACAAAAATCAATAAAATACTATTTGGGTTACATAAAAAAGTATTAGACAGGGACATATTTCTTTTGTTGAGTGTAGATACAAACTTTATTATCCCACTAGGAAATTAGAACGGTCTTGACATTTAACATTGACATTCAAAAGTAACAGAACATATATAATTTGTTTGAGGGACTAATGCGCTTGTTTCCGCCGCCCTCGCCCCTCACCCCCCTCACCGGAAGTGGCGCGGGATTGTACATTATATTTTGTGCCCGAGGGTGGGGACTTTGGTCTTTGAGTGTCTAGAAAAATCGGTCCTACACTAAAATGTGTACAGGAGAGTAGTGATCCATGGTGGGGGTTTTGGTCACTGAGGTCATTCCGTAAATTTGGGGTCAAATTTTTGGTGTCCCTGCTAGCTGACATGTATAAGAGTTTGCAATTCAGGACACATTCTTTAATGCCTTCTATCTCCAAGAGTAATTGTGTAAAGCAAAATACCTGCCCAACAAGTAAAAAAAACCAGTTAAGCCAATTTTAATGATAGGGCCTACTTGATGGAAATTGAACAGGTCAGGTGTAACAGGGACACCAACAAATGTCATACTTTTGGACCCACAATTTCCGAAATGACCATCCCCACATTGGGGGTGGGCAGCTCGGGAAGGGGGGTGGAGAAACATATGATAGGTGCACAAAGGAAACTGTTTCTTTAAGAGTTTGAAAACCGGTCTTGAAATTTGTCGCAAAATGTGCAGAAACTGACATCTCAATGTGTGCATTATTGCACGAATGCAACGAGGTAAACGCGGTATATGACGTCTTAGATCTGTTGGCAGTGTTAATATTACATTGTGTATGTTGACTGATAAAACAAGAATTGATTGTTGACTGAAATCATGTAGTCGAACTGAATTTCCACTTTATATCAAAGCACCGGGAACGATACTGCAGAAGAGGTGACACGGTGCGACAGAGCAAAAACATATATGCAACAGCGCAACAACAAGAAGTGTACGACTCACAGATAATATATTCGGCTGAGGCAAACAAACGCTTTGCTGATCTAGTTTTCTTTTTCTGACGATTTGTTCACAGAAATTTGTTCACTTGGAGAGAAAAAATATGGCTACGGTTACAAGCTATACATCAACGTGTTCAACTCGAATGACAAGTAATTAAGGTGCTGCCAAATGACCACATGGAAAGATGACCTCAATATTGTTTCTTTCTCCCGATCTGCATAGCCTCTAGGTTAATTACATGTACATCTGCTCTGGGCTTTTAATGAATGGATTAGGATTAGAGGGAAACTACTTTGCTTATTAAGTTCAAATTAAAGCATCACACCCCCCCCCCCCCCTCAAATGTATGCTGTGCAGCTGTGAACACAAAAATGTACAGAGTTCTCACTGAAGTCCGTATCAGACTTACAATAAAACCCCGCGGTTCATCATCACCTTTTTTACGCACACTGCACAGCATTTACGCCCTGCATTGGTACACAGCGCCCGCTAGTGTTCACAAAAAATTGAATCGTTTGTGACCTTCGTGAGAAGCGTGCTAAAAATCGCAAAGCTAGGGAGTCCAAATAATTAGCGAGCGAGTATAACAATTTATATCGGCCAATTTATATCGAGTGCAGCACAAGTTCTTGTCATCTAGATCTCTAAGCATCGTAGAATTTCGAATGTGGCACCTGCGAGTCATCGCTCGAACCTCGCGATAAACTGGCCGATTTTATAGGCCTACATAAGAATAAATCTAAAATATTTGAAATTAATATGTATTTCCTGATCTATATACACCTGATCGTATTTTCCCCAGGAAAATGTAATCAGCTTTGTCAAAGGCATTGCTTTGTCAATGTTCATCCAGTCACTTGTGACCGGCTTTATGAAAGGACTTGCAGGGAACTCGACTACAACTCTGGCCTGTGGTATGCCTACCTAGCCTTACGTACAATCCTTATGAGATTTCACATGGCCATAAGTTTTGATGACGAATTTTGGCCCTATGACAAAAACCAGGCTATAGCAACTTTGACTGTGTGTGTGTGTGAGTTTGTATATGCCGGCAATCGTGGACCTAGGACAAAAGAATTCGAGCGTAGACAAAGGGGTCCACGTTTGACCTAACGTCCACGATTGAAAATCGTGTACAAAACCAATGGGAGGCCTTCCGAAAAAGTTAGAGTATAAACAAAAGAGGAACAATGGGAGGTCCACGATTGCACCCGTTTACATGACTGTGTGTGTGTGTGTTTCGATAGGGAACTTGTGGAATTTGAGAATTTTTGACAGCAACACGGCGGCGTAAACAAAACATGTTTACAAACGGACTGAAAAACTGTATTCCCATGGCACACCGCAGGGTTAAACATTTCCAAAATTAATCCCCATGTTTTTCCAGTTTAATATTTTACACACTTTTAAGTTTCGTTTAACATCACACTTTATTTCTTTCAATCAAAGAGGTATAATCTCCATACATTCCGCAAATCACATGATTGCAGACTTCGTTCTTGCTTAACTATGCTTCTTTAATTAATCTAGTTAATCTGTAGGGCTTTAGTTAACTCGGCCCAGTGTTCATGCAGTGTAGTCATAATCATTTACTAAGCATAAAAAGGTTGGTGTACTCTTTGCACATCGGGAAGTTCTCTCTAAAATACAAAAATAATTCCTCTTGCACTTCAAAACAAGAGGAATACGTTAAAGTACAAGGTATAGGGGCAGCTGTACTTCGAGATAAAAAATAAAGCAGGGCGACATATAGGCCTACATGGACTAGCATCAACACTTGTGCTTAATTAAAACCCCTTGAGTACGGTATTTTACGGGAGACGTCGGGGTGTCGCGGCGGCTATCTGGCAGCCAAGTGAACCGCTACAATGTGTTTGTGCAGGCAAGCGTAACCTATACACAATAATCCAACAATGGATTGAAACTGCACAAACAGCGGCCAATGGCGTCATACGGCCTGGTGGCGCTGTTTAATCCAACAATGGATTGAAACTGCACAAACAGTGGCCAATTGCGTCATCCGGCCTGGTGGCACTGTTTTTTTTGCGCCAAATTCCGTCATCCGTACGCAAGGGGTTGTTAACACAAAGCTTTTCAGTGAAAAACGAGCGCTTTACTAAATGGTACCTCTCAATGAAAACCATGGCGCCCATTAATATTTGGAATTGCACAGGGATAAATATTAATTTTAATACTTTAACTTCACATGTATATAAAGATATACAACCAGTCCAAAATAGAAATAAACGGACAGCCAAGGGAATAACCATGTTTCTCTCCTAACCCACTTTCTTCATTCAGTTCTACAATGTACCTTTAGATACATGTATTCCGTTTTTCCCGGCAAACGAAAATTCACTTCTTTTCTAGGCGGTTTAGCGAGGGTGAACATCGCTTGAATAGTATTTGCCGAACAAATATACATTGTCAGGTGTTTTGGTGAAAACATAAACAATGGAAACAGAGTCTACGGTTTTAAGTTACACCGATGTAATGGACCGAGTATAAATGCAAAATAAGGAGCTGGACAAATTATACCCACACATATGATGGCTAATGGAATTTGTTTTATGAGAGAGTCAAAAACGCGGAGGAACAAAACGGCGAAAACCTCGTTTGTACATTGTGTGCTCCTGTCCAACAAATTATTTGTGGACATTCAATGTTTCCAGCAAATGATTGTGCTTTATCTACACTCAAAAAACAATCCAGCATTACAGTTCAATGTAAACTGAAAATACAGAGTAAAACTTCAGCATCGGAAAGAACTTAAATTCATTTGCGATAGTCTTATGATAACCAGTGGGTAACTATAGTGCCCAGTCCGAGTAACTTGGACCCTACTTATTGCTTCTTTTTTTAAACATTGGGACATGATCTGGCGGTTGAAGGGTCCAAGGCAAATGCCTGTCATCATTCTTCATTTAATCAAAAAAGTCTGGAGACCCAACAAAAACATCAGATTTCACCCTTAAATACGTAGGTCCAATTCAAGTTACTCCGACGAGTGTCCAAGTTACAGAGCAGCAGTTCAGGCACCGTTTTTATCTGCGGGCACTCATTACAATGAGCTTAACTTTTCTGCACAACTACGTTTTCTAATGGGGGTTATCTGGGGGTCACATGCCTTGGTTGGGGTTCACATGCCTTGGTTGGGGTTGAGGGGTGGGGGTTGGGGTTGCGCACACTTCCCCCTTTAAACACCATTGCCGATAGCTGAAAAAATCCAGTACAACCTTTAACCCTAGCTCACATCTTTTTATTTAACTCGCAACCCCACACACACAAAGTTGTAAATGCCTTTATCGTGGACCTCCGACTGTCCTTTTGTTTATACTTTTTGGGAAGGTCCCTCATTGGTTGTGTACATGATTTTCAACTGTGGACCTTGCCTCAGTGTGGACCCTATTGTTCTCTATTGTTAAAGGCCAATGATTTATTGTGAACACAAACTCACTCACTTCTCTTCAAACAAGAAAACTGCAAAGGTCAAAAAAGAAATAAGGAATGAATCAAAGATTTTCCTAATCTAAATCTAGCGGGTTTCTAAAGACTCCCTCGTGGGGTACCATTGTCAGCATTGTTACCCTTTTTTCCCGGTACCCTGTAAGGAGACTAATGTAGGAACACAGCGACCAACACAAAAGAGGGGGAGAGGGTTCCCTATCTGTCCCATATCTTGCTTCAAATCTGCTACTACAGTTGTTATTACATGTCAATTAATTACCCCAGATGTCTGAATTGATGGGGTGCTGGTATGCCAAGACGGGGTGCTGGTATGCTAAGCGTAATGCAAATAATAGGCAAACAATGGATTGAGTATGTGCAGCAATGCGCATATAAACGACATCCGGCCAGGTGGTCTTTTTTAAACCGCGGCCATGGCCGTCATCCGTATTCAAGAGGTTAATGAAACAAGATTTTCCCGCAGCACCAAGGTACTGCACTTCACAAATCTGAAGAAACGTGGGCAGAGGATGAGGCCGAGGGCAGAATCTTTGACAAATATCTCAGTGGAGAAACGAAGAATACGGAAGAGTAAGAAACCCAATTTCATGTTGGCACGTGTGGGACTCGAACCCCTTATCCCAGAGGTGGAAGGGCAAGCCAATACCCCTACAACCTGATTCCTAAAAGGCACTGGGTTCTGGTTCGGAGTCCTCATCACACGAACATATGATTCTTACATCTTTCCCCGACACTTTCTGTTGAGAAAACAAATACGTCGATAGCTGCCATCCATCTGGCTCAAGCCAACAACGAACCCATCTTATTGCATGACACAACTAAAAACAGGGTAAATTGTTTTTATCATTCCAAAATGATCTCTGCAACCTGAAAGTCCTTTTTTTATTCTGATGACCCTATTTTTACCAAATCTGAAACATATTTTTTATGACGTGATCTTGACACCGGGTTTGGTTTAGGTGAAGTATTTTAGTGGTGGACGGTACGTGAGGCTGCCCTGATGTCCTCTGCCTTGAGTCTGTTCAGGATGAGGTGATAGATGTCCTTTGAGAACGGAAGGACCACACCCTTCTGCTGAATCTCACCTGTCAAAAAAACCAACAAAAAACAGCTGGATCAGGACAAACTTTCTTGGACTTTTCCCAAACAAGGGTCAAGGAATGTCCTCTTCTAGCAACAGGACTATAGCAGGAGTAGGAATGTCAAGTTGCAAAGCTTTAAATCGTATCTAAGACACTTCAGATGAAGTGCAGAAATGTAACGCTGAGAGAAGTTGTTAAGTTTCACGCATCACTCACCATTTAGTATCATCTTGGCCGCAATAGCTGCCGGGAACCCAACCATCTTGGCCATGGCAGAGTTTCCGTAGGCGTCGCCGTACACCGTCAGGCTGATCTCCTCCATGCTGGTCATCTTGTCAGGCCACTCCACGCCGATACGATGCTTCATGATCACCAGATCACGCTCCCCATTTTCTGTACGAGAAAGAACGACTTTGTGCATATAGGACATCACATCAAGGTGCATCTTGGAGTTTCGTAATGCAAACACTCTCAGTACCCATTATTCAAAAATGATTCATGTGCCCTTCATCAAGGTATTTTACTTCTTTTATGGAGGTTGCCAAATACAAGGCTTAAAATCCACTCTTGGTAAAGGGCTACAACAGAGGTGGGGTGGGGGGAGTTTTAGGTTGCCACATTTTGGGTTGCCAGCCCTACCACCCTTAATGTTTTCCTGGGTCCAAATCTAAATAAAGGATAAATCTTTAATAGATATCCCAATTTGCAGACCTATAGACCCAGGCAGGGTAACTTCCACCGTTGGTGAGACCCACTCGCCGCCTCTTCCACCACCCCCCCCCCCCCCCCCCCCCCCCGGGCCTCCTACAATTGCGATGGCATCCCTTTACACATGATACAGACACCAGTGACGATGTGCAGATTATCCATTACGACTGAGGACTTGGGACAATGGGGGATTAGTGATTACAATACAACTGAGCCCAAGCCCTTAGTAGAATTCATGTATAAACCTTATGGGGCATGTCAAGAAACAAAGGGAACAATTAAAAAGAGAACACCCACAGTGCCCCTAAGTACAGTAAAGCACACATATGTGCTTCTGTATGTGCGTATAATGAGGCAAGAGTGTTCAATTTGAAGCTAGGGTCGATGACTGGGTTAACCCCTTGCGTACTGATGGCGTAAAAAAAAACAGTGCCACCAGGCCGGATGAAGCCATTGGCCGCTGTTTGTGCAGGTTTAATCCATTGTTGGAATATTGTGTATTTCGTGCTTGACTGCACAAACACATTGTCGCGGTTCGATTTGGCTGCCAGAACCGCTGCAACGTCTCCCGTAAAATACCGTGCCCAAGGGGTTAAAATAAGAATGATAATTTTGCTAACTCCATAATTAGAATGATTAAGACTCACCATATCCCTGTGTCTGACTCAGATACGTTGAAAGAGTTTCTATAAGTGTGTTTTGCTTGTTCACTACGGTCTCTGACAACAATCCCAATCTGAAAAAAATGACCACACAGTTGAACAATGTAACTACTGTTAGCCTGAGACCATAATATATAACCAAGATATCACAGGCCAGTCTATGGCCATCACTTACTAGCCTGTAACCAAGATATCACAGACCAGTCTATGGCCATCACAGACTAGCCTGTAACCAAGATATCACAGACCAGTCTATGGCCATCACTTACTAGCCTGTAACCAAGATATCACAGACCAGTCTATGGCAATCACTTACTAGCCTGTAACCAAGATATCACAGACCAGTCTATGGCCATCACTTACTAGCCTGTAACCAAGATATCACAGACCAGTCTATGGCCATCACATACTAGCCTGTAACCAAGATATCACAGGCCAGTCTATGGCCATCACATACTAGCATGTAACCAAGATATCACAGGCCAGTCTATTGCCATCACATACTAGCCTGTAACCAAGATATCACAGGCCAGTCTATGGCCATCACATACTAGCCTGTAACCAAGATATCACAGGCCAGTCTATGGCCATCACATACTAGCCTGTAACCAAGATATCACAGGCCAGTCTATGGCCATCACATACTGGCCCTTGACCAATATATCACAGGCCAGTCTATGGCCATCACATACTAGCCTGTGACCAACACATGCTAGCCTTTAGCTGAAATCTAATATTAAAAAAACACGATCAATAGCAATTAGACGTTGCTCTTACTGTAGAATGGAGTTCAGTCTCTCTTCGTCCTGTCCAAGTCTGTCATACACTATGCTCTCCAGACGGCTCGTGCTGGTCTGTGTGTCGTATCCAAGCACTTTGCACATGAGCTCATGCTGGAATGAAGAGAGTACTTGATGTGAAACTGGGAGGAAAAGTCAAATACTGTGGCAAAATGCCAGAGTTGTAATCACGTCATCACAAGTCATCACAAGTCATCACAAGTCACTTCACAAGTCACTTCACAAGTCACTTCACAAGTCACTTCACAAGTCACTTCACAAGTCACTTCTCAATTCTGGTCTCAAGCCATGTAACAAGCTATTCAAACACACTATATAACAAAAGCATTCACATGTAGCTTGTGAGCTGACTTGTTATTGACTTGTGATTGACTTGATTACAACTCTGCAAAATGCCGTAGGTTTTGGATAAATGTTGATTCCAAAAGACTTGTGTACCAAGCAGGGTAAATATGATACAACTGGTACATTTGGATGTGTTAAATGTAGTATACACCATTTGCATTTGCTGTAATTTTCAGAAATAAATGGATTTAGGGGTTAGTATTTTATAGCGTGCTAGTAAATACTGTAACACTGACCTGTTTAACAGTAAAAAAAAATGTTCTAGTAGTCTGGTTCCCTGACCATACTTAAGACAAAATGGAGAAATTTATAGAAGTCAGGGAATTATCAGGTCGGGGAACTATTTCAAATGATTATCAGCCGACAATCGTCGGGAGAACGATATAAATTTCCACTTTTCTTGAAAACGACAGCACACCAGGTCCCATGATTTCACAGGATGCTTGAGACTGCTATTTACTTACAGTCAAGTGTGGTATTTTGTACTAATTCAGTAGTTTCATTTTTTTGATGTTTGCAAATGTTGTATACTACCTTTAATACACTTCTTTTGTTTTTTTTAGAGTGAACAAAGAAACATTTACAAGAGATTGGTTTGAGCATACAACCTCTGAATTACCATACAAACTGATCTAACCTGGAGGTGCTCTTATCAATGTTATTTATTAATACCTTATTTATCCTGGGTTGCCTGATCAGTGAATTAGCACTGTTCTCCCTCGGGGCAAAATTTGAATTGAGAGAAGACGACGAAAGAAGTTTCAGTTTTAGTAGCAGGAGGAAAACCCCAGAACAATTATTTTTGGGGAAACCGATGCAATCAGGTAGGGACTGAAAACCCAATCCACATAGTGCACCTGGGTGGGAATCGAACCGAACTCACTTAGTTTCCATTTGCTATTATGCGATGAAACACAGGCTTTCAAGCTGACCCAGGTGAAAAAGTAGGAGAACAGTTAGATCAAAATTTATTTAAAAATAAAAAAGGACAAAAGTAGGACTTTGGAGGACAAATCATGATAAAAGTAGGACTTTTGCCGGCTTTCAGTAGTTTTCATTGATAATTACCACAGCATCACAAACCTCATTTGGCATGTTCTGTACACAACACTTGTGCTCCATCCTCAACTTAGCTCTTGGAAGTAAAGTTGCAGTACTCCTGCACCCAAGCCCTTGTGTGATTTTTATATGACAGTGTGTAACACTATGAAAAATATTCAATGTGATTTCATTTTTCGCAGTTGTGGGAGAAAAAAATAGGAATTTCAAGAAAACAGTTGGAAAAGTAAGAGCAAGGTAAAAAAAAATTGGGAAAAAGTAGGAAAAGTAGAAATACTTGAAAGGCAGAGTATGTGATGATATATCATCATTTACTGATTCCCATATCCTTGGCAATATGGCATTATAGGTTTATGACCAATGCCCCCTGTTCAAAATTACTGGAAAAAATTAGGAGGCTGCCAAAATTAGGCAAAAATTAACTCAGTTGGCAGAGCGGCAGTATGGTAATCCGGAGGTCGCAGGTTCACGCCTCTTATCACTTTTCTTTACTACGTGAGTCAGTTTATTTGTTATTTACTTGATAGACTTTCAGGAGGGTGTATGAAAGAATAGAGTCTTACCCAAGTTATGTCCGGTGTACCATCAACCAATGCGGGGTGTGGCTTGTTGTCAACGAGACCCAGCTTAGGGAAGGAGGTGACAGTTTTACAGAAGCCCTGAGAGACAAGACATATTTTCATAGTTGTTTTGTATTCACTCGGGCTGTTGCACCATATATTCAAATCTAAATAAATACAGGGATCGTTCAATAAGTCAGTTCGGTATTCCAACTGCGCATGTGCACAACAAAATCGATGATTTTTCTCTCGGGATAAACGTGGCAGATAAATGCACACAAGGCTATGGGGGACGTGGTAACCGAATCTGCATTCTGTGCAATTTTTCGTGCAATCGAAAAGACGATGGAAACTTTTGTTCGAACAAAAGTTTGGACACACAAAACACCTGAAAACGCTTCGCTGTCCAAAAGCTTTTGAAAAATGTTACTTCAGAAACAACGACCTCTTTACATTTGCTGGTACCCGCTATGCTTTTGCACGCATACGATGAAATGTTTCTCCCGAAAGAAAAATTGTCAAATCTTGATGAGCACATGCGCAGTTGGAATACCGAACTGGCTTATTCCTTGCTCTACACACTGATAAAAGTTGCCACTGCAAATGGCAAAGAAAAGCAGATACCAATAGTGCAACGCTGTTCATGCACCTATGTTTGGAATGTACATGTAGGCATACATGCTACAGATGAGCATCAAATGCATAGGTGCACGTTTAATAACTGCACTTTAAACTTGAATCATCGATCCTGATTGATCAAATCCATGACAAGGACCATTAAATATTATACAAATATTTACTGCTTCAAGTGGTGTAGTAAAACTAGCCTCCTGAGGTGATCCATTGAGCATTCTATTTTCCCGAGGCGAAGCCGAGGGAAAATAGAATGCTTCATGGATCACCGAGGGAGGCTAGTTTTACCACACCACGAGATAAAAGCAGTAAATATTTGTTTTATAACACCTCACCCACAGATTCGGCTTGATTTAATAATGTTAACATTATTTAAATCTAAATTCAGTTAAAATGGACTTCTATTTCAATACAAAATTAGTGGAAAATTTATTTGCTCTTTTCAAAACCACCCCTTAACGAAATGTTTGAACCCAACTCTGTAGCGCTGGCACTTTGGAACAATACGCATTACGTGCAACGCTCAGCGCGCACACCGCATGCATCTGCACACAAATACCGCGCCATGTGTATAGTACTTTGGTTGCTAATGGTATAGTACTTTGGTTGCTACGGGTATAGTACTTTTGACCGTGCACAGGAAGATAGCAAAAATAGAAAATGCCATGTGACTCGCTCTCGGCCAATCAAGACACAGAATCTGTGGATGAGGTGTTATAATTTCTTACATTCAATGCTCCATATTCCACTCTGCATTTGTGCATGTAATTGCCAGTACAAAACGGCATTCTTTTTATTCACCAAGCGTACGTGTAAACAGGCAATGTGTGCACTCCATTCCTAATGCGGTTGTAATTACTTAAACACAAAACCTAAGTGAACTTTTAAAGACAAAGATTGACATTTGAGAGCTTTGGTTTTTTGGCTATGGTGCTGTCCTGAAACAGTCGTTTTCAGTGTAACGTCAATTTCATTCAGTTGTTTAAAATCGAGATCTTAAAAGTGAAATCAACCGAATTAATCTTTTTACTTAACCCCAACCCTGCCAGACGCAGCATTGTGCATCTGTGCCGACAGCTTAACTTTGCTGCACTCTGCACACAAGACAATTTGACAAACTGTGCAATGTGATGCATAGCCAATATGCCCTGGAGGGTTAGGGTTAAGTTAATAAAGTTTGTTGGAAGATAAGTTTATCCTGCCCACATTCACGCAACACAAAATGATGTGTCTGCGTCTCGTATACCACTTGCCGGCCTTTGGCCAAGCTCCTGTTTTGACCTCATGATTAATCAGTTATTTAAGCTGCCTGGCTTCCCATTCATCAGCAAGGTTTGAGGTAAGTACCGCAATCAATACCGCATCTGGACAATATGAAATGCTCCCTCAGCAGAAAAACCACACCTTGTATCTGAGTGTCCCCCTCATGACTGTATGGGCCGTGGGGATGCCATAGGCGAAGATATACTGGGTGGAGTCTCGGTTGAAGTACCCCTCCAGGTTGAAGCCGGGCAGGAAGTTGATGTCTTGGACGTTGCTCTCCTCCATCAGCATGCCCGGTGGTATGAAGACCTCCTGGCCATTCTTGAGGTACTTGGCATCTCTCATGATGGCGCCGAGGGAGGCTGTAGCACTCCAACTGAAATAGCGATTTAGAAAATGTACAATCCAAACAAATTTATTAGTATAAACCCCATGCTTTTGGCAGTGCCAAGAACGGAACTGTGCAGCCAAGCGTAAGCGTAAACAATAGGCACCACACTGAATAGAGTGGTCTCGTTTATCGCACTTGGAGCCCCTCTTTTGTGTGAAATAGGTTTTCTGGTTTTTTTTTAGGTTTTTTTTTAACTCTGGTCTCCTTTAACTACGGTATTATAATGGGTGCTGTGACGTACACTGTAATTGTTTTACAGAATGTTTACAACGAGCCGCTCTGAGCGGCTTGCCGGCAGGAATAGGCTTTTTTCGAGCCGCTGTGAGCGGCGCGCCGTAGCGGAAGAGTTAAGTCACTTAAGTTCACCAAATTTCTCACCTGTACTCAAGATATTCACATCCAATATTTTCAGAAATATTTTCTCAATGATTACACATGAAAACACCTTAATGGTAATCAACGGCATGTTGTCGGGTCGGTGTATGTATACAACCACAATATGTAAAACGTGTGCATAAAAATAACTGATAGCATAAATTTGTATCTTTTGTTCTTGTCTGTCTTCTTTAACCCTTTGAGTGGGATAACTTAAATGATGCGAGTTTGATTGGGCTTTGTTTTTGTAGGGAAACAAAGCATTGTTCTTGACATGCCAAAGTCTTTTTGCAACAAAAATTGCCAGTAAATTCTCAGCCAGCGTGTCATCTAGTCATCTGTCCATTGAACAGGCAAAAGGTAGATTTTTCCCCCCTAAAATCCAGAGGGTGAAATTACGGCCGGGCAATAGACATTTTCCAACTATTTGTTGTATTTGTCCAAACAAAAGTGGATGGGTTTGGCCAATTGAGCCTTTCTTAATATTTCTGCAAATTTGAATTATAATTATAATAATAATTATAATTTGGGAGGCTAATCATCCTTACTTGCAGCTGGGGCGCTGAATTGCAAAGGACGCGGCTACCGTGGTCGAGTCGCTGGCACGTAAATGCGCCTCTGCCAGCCGGCCACATCGACCCATGACCACGGAGCACAGCCAGAGATCGAAAGTGTTTGATTTTTCCGGAGGGAGGAGAACCAGAGGACCCGGAGGAAAACCCTCGTGGCACAGGAGAGAACCAATGCACAACTCTGCTCACATATGGTCCGCAGCCGGGAATCGAACCCGGGCCACATTGGTGAGAGGCGAGCGCTTTACGCACAAGCCACCCATGCCACCAAATTGAAATTTGAGACTCAGGCATGCAACTTGGAATTAAAAAAAAACGAGGAAATTCCAATCTTTTCAAGACTTTGTGCAGTGTTTTTTGATTTTCAATAGCATAAGTGTGAAGTGAAAAATGAGGATAATCAGCATGCCTGAAAACTAGCATGGCAGCGAAAAGCTCTTCCGCGATGAATATTACTAATGCATGGCGTATATGCTCGAAATAATGCACCTATCAATTGTGCTTGCTGACCCTGGACTCTTGCTGCAAAGCCAAACAGTGCCCTCTACAGACAAACAGAGGCAGCTTGTGTCGGCTTCTGTCCAAGGGGAAAAGTATTATGAAAGGGGAACAACTCAGTGATTTTGTTTGTGCACTTTCTAAAATCTAGACCAATGGGCTCAAACAAGCCGAGGTACAAATTCTAGCACAGACAGAAATAATCAGGACAGTGGCACCAAAAAAAACTCACTTGAATTTGTAACGCAATGGATTCTCCGAGTGTTCTGGAGCAGGCAGACCACCGCACCACGAATCAAAGAATCGCACCTTCAAAACAAACACAGCAAAAAACATCTTGAAACAGGTCAAGCAATATTAAATTTATTTTCAAAGTTAACAAAGAAACTGGCAGGAGTGGGATTCGAACCTGCGACCTCCGGGTTACCGTACCGGCGCTCTACCAACTGAGCTATCTTGCCCTATGTTGGCGGTCTCTCAAATTGTCAGTATCTTTGTTCGGGTGGGCGCAAGTCAGAAGTCATAAACACAGAATGCCGTATAGCCAGGGATCACACCCAATTTTACGATACAACCCGGGAAGCGACATTGTGGGGCTCACTCAATGAGGATACGACTTTTTAACTTATAATTCGTCAAACAATCCACAAGGGAAACTGACTAGGTGAATTTGAATACATTTTCAAAGTGAACAAAGAAACTGGCAGGAGCGGGATTCGAACCTGCGACCTCCGGGTTACCGTACCGGCGCTCTACCAACTGAGCTATCTTGCCCTATGTTGGCGGTCTCTCAAATTGTCAGTATCTTTGTTCGGGTGGGCGCAAGTCAGAAGTCATAAACACAGAATGCCGTATAGCCAGGGATCACACCTAATTTTACGATATTAAATTTTAATACATGTAGTGCACTTTCTGTGGGTCGGACAAGCTCTTACATTATTTAGCTTACAGTGGTGTGCAAAATTATTCAAACACTTGACATATCTGAAGAAATTGATATTTAATGCCAAACAATGCCTGGTTTACATTTTTCAACTCTATTAAACAGAAAAGGTAATTGTTGTGAGCATACATGTACATGTAGCTCACATTAGTATCTGCCAGTCCTACCATTTTTTTTAAAATCAAACTTTACTATAATATCTGGTGTACATGTGTCCACCCTTGGCAGCAATCACTGCGGCACATCTTTCGGGCATAGTGTCAATATATTTCCTGAAAGTTTCTATAGTATTGCTGTTCCAAGTCTTCTGAAGTTCATTCCAGAGGGTTTCATTTGAATGTACATTGGTATATTGATTGCCATTTCATCACAAACAAATAAAGTACCTAAAATATGCCAAGTGTTTGAATAATTTTGCACACCACTTTAACTCGATCAGTTCACGTCAATGAAATCCGCCTGCCTGATGAGTGGTAAGGATAACATAGGCATTCCTGTTATTCTATGAATGTAAACCTCAGAATTTTCCTGTTGGATTTAATTTATCCTTTTGGTAAAAGACAACTATTAAGCCATTCTTCTTTTTTAAGTTTCAGTCTTTTCTTGTTTTCGGAAGTCAACTTGTATCTTTGATGTCCTTGTTGTCTATGTTAGCTTTGTACTGGAAAGTTTTAAACTTAACCGCATATAGATTTATTTGTGTAAATATTCTAATATTTGTGTAAATATAAATTTTTAATAACAGAATGTAATAAATAAAGAAAAGACAACTTTTCAAAAGTCATAATTATGTCAACCACAAAGATTCCTGTTTGAACAATTCCTGTTAAAACAACCTTGCCCTCTTCACACATTTTTTAATGCATTTTGGTACTTGGGTGGAGCATGAAGGGTGACATTTTTTTTCTTCTTTATCTTAAAACCATTACGTCATATTTTCCCCCGATGCAGAGTTTTTCTGCCCAATTTTTTGTCCAAAGACTGCCCATTGATGAGTCCTACCTTTCCCCCTTCTGCCTTGATGCTGTCAAAGCACTCCATGGCTAGCATGTGGTCAATGCCCGGGTCCAAGCCGCACTCGTTGAGTAATGTGATTCCTGCATCCAGGGCACTGCACAGAAAAAACAGCAAAACTTGAAAGTACGTTATCTAGTCAGCACTAACGCCTCAAATCAGTTCTGATGAGGGTGATGCCAACGTCTCGATCCATCATGAGGCTGGCTTGCTCTCCTGTAGTACACACACTCACAATGTCCATAAGGACCTTTACAGGGATGGTATAATGACATCAGGTGTTTGGTTTTCTGTGTGTTTATACAGAAAACCAGTGTTGTAGTCGAGGCCATTACAAGGCCAGGCACAAGGCCAGGCACAAGGCCAGCTTGCAACAGGCACAAGTAACAGGCATAAACCATGACAAAGGAATGCTTTTATTACAGCTCATTTGAATAGCTTGAGACTTGGATTAAGACTGCTGGTCTTGTGCTGGCCTTGCAGGGTCTTGTGCTGGCCTTGCAGGGTCTTGTGCTGGCCTTGCAGGGTCTTGTGTGGCCTTGTGATGGCCTCGACTACATCACTGCAGAAAACCAAATGATTATACAAAAGATTTTGCAGAAACAAATTCATATACTTCTTGTTTCAGGAACCAATTATGTTCAATACCAAATAATATAGTCAATAAATCATGCATCTTGTCTTTCCATACAATCTTAACATAATCTTCATAATCTTGACAGACGGCAAATAGACTCTTCAACACAAATATAACTTTAAAAATTGAATCCATTTCATAACATGACAATACAAATTTAAAGTAACACAGGACAGAAATGAGGTCACCTACTTTGTGCAATGACCCCATTATTGGACCTAACTTACAAATAGAGCTACGCAATATCCAGTCCTGAAGTTGTTTTGAAAGTTAAACAATTATGCCCTTTGGTGGCATTCCAGGTTACTGAAGTCAGTTGTGGTTTAAATTCGAAAATGATGTCTTTGCAATCTGTAACTGTTGGAGTAAAATTTATGAAAATTAACTTCAACACAGAATTACTTTTAGGCCGAGCAAAACAAACTGTGTGTTTCCGGTAACGGTCTGAAAAAAATCCAGGTAGGTAGGTAGGAAAAACATTTTATTTTGTCTTTTTTTTTTTCATTTCAGTTCTGCATGCATTTGCGTTGCATGTTCTTTCGCAATGTTTGAAACTCACTAAACATGTACGTGTTCTAATCTGTGTTGTACTCATAATTCATAAAGAATTATGAAAACTGGTGAAATCAGAGTTGAACTGATTCTAAAAAGAAATCATAACATGGCAATACAGAAAGGGGTCAAAGGGGTCAAAATCCTTCATCATAGATCAGTGCAATGTTTTCAATGTGAACATGGCTGTTCGAAATCCATCTATTTTGATACCGAAATATCAGCAAAAATATATTGCGATATTCGATATCATCGTGATGACGTCACTTTTTCCTAATACCGGAAGAACAGAGGAATAAACAAAAATACATGATGGAAATCATGAGATTGCGGCCCCTGGGATCGGGCCCACCAGGATTGGGCTCGGATCTGCTAAAATGGGCCGGCCACCGAGATCACGAATCGGGCCGGGGCCGGCAAGATCGGGGCAGGCAGGATCGGGGGGCCGGGTTGACAAGGCTTCACTCGTTGAAAAGTTGGAGTACTACGACATCTACATGTACCTTCAGTTGGCTTCTTTACGGTACTTCAGAAAGACTAGCATTTGTTTCTATTTCGGTATTGTTGATTAGTAACAGCTGATAATTTACCACGGCTGCCTACAATCACGCGTGAGCTGTGTACATGTATGTACATTGTACACTGGGAATAAAACGGTGGCATTCAGTGCGGTTGCTTGACAGACCAAGGCTAGCAACAAAGCAACGTGCAAGAGCAGATGCGCTTTAGGGGTTGGCATTATTGTTCAATAATGCTGCCAACCCCTACAGCGCATGTCATCAGTAGTCTTTTCTCAAGACAGTTTGCAACACGTTAGCTGCATGTACATATACTGTACACTGGGAATAATACGGTAGCATTCTTTGCACTTGACCAAGACTACACCTGAACGATCATGGAATATGCACGCGCACATGCGCTATATGGTGCGGAGAGATATGACGGAGCGAGAAGTTATGTCGGGGTTTAGAAAACGATCAAAGAAACGACACATTTACACATGTAGTATGTATTTTTTATTCCTCCGTTTTAACACAGGTATGTTTGTTTCAAATTATGGGAGGTTTAAAGTATGGAAAATGGTTGCAAATAATTGCAAATAGTGCTCATTACAAATTTGCAACTAGCAAAATGGCAATAAAGAGTTTGAGGTCAGCAATTTGGCCCCAAAAATTCCAGGTCGGTCGGGTTACCGGAAACACACATTTTTTTTCTGTTAGGCCTTACTTTCACGATGCCATTTGCCAAAAAAAGTGGCCTATTGTTTGTGGGGAACTAGTATGGTACCCAGACTCACCCCTGCTGAAGGGCCCTCATGTCTGGGCCTGCATAGCTGGCGGTGACCATGCTCTTCTTGTGTTCCACACACTTCTGTGCCACTTTGGGATGGAGCTGCAAGGGTAGCATACTACACAAAACAGGATGATATTATACAAATAATAAATGTTTGTGAGTGCAATTAAAAATACATTTGTTTTTGTTTATGTAAGTCGCCCATCACAAGGCCAAGGGCAGGGCTCGACCTTAGCACTAGCCCGGCGTACAATGTCTAGTAAAAACTGCTCCGGGCTAGTGAAAAGCACTCTTTAACTTGCCCGGCGGGCTAGTTAAAAAAGCATACCTACCTGCTTAAAATTGTCACTGTTGCTTGATATGAATCAAACAAACGTTCTTGGTAAGTTTGAGTGAATCTTCTTGTTTCATTTAATGACCGAGTACAGCGCTACGGCGTCCCGCACAGTCGCGTCAATACTATGCCGAGCCGCCGCGCTAGCGCAGCGCGCGCTAGCGCTATGCATGCCGCTCGCTGTCTCACAGCAGCTAGCTTGTGTCCCGATGGCAACATGTGTACGTGCGTACACGTGTACATGCCATTCATTGCGCGCGTGATGCCACAAGCACACATGACTTGTACAAGGTTGGTAGTCTCATATCAAGTCCAAAGTGCGTTGTGCACTATTTTTGCCAAATGCTGTACGCATGGGACTGGTTGGGTGTGGGAAGAAAAGTACAGTGAAAGTGCACACAAAAAAGACTATGGATCTTTTCTCAATGCTCGGCTTCGATACGGCTGACACTGAAACATTTCTATTTTGTACATCATCAGTGTTTGAAAAAAATGATTAAGGACCGTCACATTTTTGGCCCATGTAAATTTGAAAGAAAACGCCAACTAATATTGGCGGAATAATGTCATGAATGTCTATAAGACGCAGCGAACCGTACGCCGTACGCGGCGCTATACAATCTTTGGTACGTACTGAAGCCAGCTTTGATTAATGGGCCCAACCGGGGAATTCCACGTGCATACTGAGCATGCGCATCGGCACTTGACCTCAGCGATCCATGAGCCATGCATGCAGTGAATGAAAGAAGGCATGAAAGGTACGGGGCGCGTGTGCGAAGATTTGTGCGTGTGGTCTGTACCGGGCCGGTGTACGTGGTTGGTGAGAAGTTTTATTCACTTGGGTCTTTACATTTTTCGTCACGTGGCGATATCTAAATGTATCCAATCCGTCCAAAAAAGGAAGCAAAAGAGAATACGATGCAAACTAGAGCAAAAATAAAAGACAACGTGTCTACTACAGACAAGACTGGGAGCGGGACTTTGGCTGGCTTAGCTACGATGGAAATACGATGTTTTGCCGTGTTTGCCGCGAAATGAAACTGACCATCGTTAATGGGATATTTACAATGTCCATTAAATGTGGGCTAGTAAAAATTTCTGCGGGCTAGTAAAAAACCCAGTTAACTTGCCCGGTGGACTAGTTAAAAAAAAGCTTAAGATCGAGGCCTGCAAGGGCCACTCGAGGTGTGGGCTACAGAGGAAAGTGTGGAAGAACCAGCCCCTCACACTGAAACAAGACAAGATAATCTGATCTCTTCACAGTATGAATAGGGTCGAGATGGGTAACTAGTCCACTGCAAGGCATTAATAATGCCTCTACCCATATTAAGCGTAGAAGTGCCATAGCCCAGGAATGGGCTCGAACCCACAACTTGCAGAATTACCCGCAGACCACGAATTCAATGCTCCAAACCACTTGGCCATGGCATTTCCACAATGGTAAGAATAATTTCCTGAGGTGACAGATGCAATGTTCCATGTCACGAGGGGAAGCCAAGTGGAATGGAAAATTCCATCTGTCACCGAATGAAATTATTCTTTCCATTGTACAAACGTAAAATATTCATTATTTCTTTTATACAACACCTGAATAAATCCTCGTCATCTGATTGGTCAGAGCGCGACCGAAGGTGTGACCGTGCAATGGAAGTTCTAATAAACGTTCAATAGAACTTCCATTTTTGCGGTGCGGCCATGCCATGCGTTAGTACGAATAATTCAATGCATGTGATCAACGATCCACTAATCAAAGAGTGGGGATTTATCCAGGTGTTGTATAAATCATATTATGGAATACTAAAGACATTGGGCTGCCCGTGTGTTTCTGCATACACATGAAGTACATAATGGTAGAAGATGGAATTTGCATTGAGATGAAGCAAATTTAAAACTGAATTTGCCTTTACCAGTCTCTCGAAAAATGCTGAGTATACAGTGCCTATTAACCTCTTGAAATTACGGACGAGGGCCATAGCCACGGTTTGAAAAAGACCACATGGCCGGTTGACATCTGAAGGTGTATTCCTGTGCGTACTCAATCCATTAATGTTTCAACTATATTGTTCTTGAAAGGAAGTGTAATGAATAGATGGAGCTTTTTCAAACAAAGCTTTCATTCACACGAAAGGGGGGGGGGGTACAGGTGTGATGAAAAGGACCACTCTATTCAGTGTGGTGCCTATTGTTTGCATTTATGCCTCGCTGTACAGCCCCATTCTTGGCATACCAGCCACCCCGGCCATCAATAACAGCCGGACACAAGGGGTTAACACATCTGGAAGTATATTCAAATAAGACAATTATTTTGTGTACACAAATGCCCACATCAAGAAAGGCAAAATCTGTATAGAACAAAGGAATAAAAGTGTGATGGAATGTGTATCAACTTGTAGTATATAACTAGTGATAAGGGGTCAGAATCTTCAAATCTGTAATTTCACCTGATGACCAGGTCATGTTCCTGGATAGCTCTGTTCATTTGATCCTCATGTGTGGCAATGTTGAGGTACAGCGAGTTGGTGTGGTCATACCTCCCGGCTAGGGCGTCTGCTTCAGTCTTGTCTGCTGAAGCTGTCAATAGAAAATCAACAAACTTCGTCAAACTTGGATCTGTCAAGACAGGTGCAATATCCTGGTGGCATTATAGGGGTGTTGATTTATGGGTAGTAGGGGAATCGGGTACCCGATTGAAAACAAAAAGCATGGGTACCCAGGTACCTGTTAAAGAAAGCCAATCCCAAAAATAAAATTTTGGAAATTGCTGTTCATATTGTTTGTAAGGGTCCACAAATAATACTACCACATCGGTGCATCAATGCAGCCAGATGCAAGTGTGTACAGTAAGCTCTATAGCTTTACGGTGTAAAGTGCATTTTCGCAAGCGTCATAAATGTTCATGTTTTTTTTCTTCTCCCATTTACCCTGGTTTTCATTTTGAAAATTCCCCACAAATGACATTCGGAAACTTTACTCATCAATATAAATGTTTCTGGAAAAAAATTATGAAAATATAGATATAACAGAAGCCAACAAGCCCAAAACAAAAAAATGACTGATATGAAGATTTGTTCGCCCTCTTCACATAGAACAGCCCTGTTTTCAAATAGTGCAACATAATACCCAAGGTTTTTTGTAGAGCGGGTCACAATTATGGATTTCTATTAACCTTAATTTCCAAACAAAATGCCACGAAATCTGCATAACCAATAAAGATATTCCAAAACGGCTTTTGGTTCCTTGCTACATGTACATATGTAAGCACATATTTAGCCACTCTGGTCATCTAATTTAATGGCGATTTAATCAACTTTAAAATTGGTCATTTAACTCATTTCTCATACAGAATTGCCCTATTACAGACCACATACCTACTGTTACAGCAACTCCGCCGTTCTTTGACAGATATTCGACAATGGGGGTGGCCATGTTACCCGAACCAAACAGCAAGACTTTTTGTCGCTCAGCTCCAAATGATGAAGGAAGGATTCTGATAAGAAAAGAGAAATTGTCATGGTTACTGTTGACATGAACTACGTGTACAAAAACAACTACATAGACTGGCACGGTTGTCTACAACTGTATACAGTCCTCTTTTGATGTCAAGGCAATTTGTATGTCCTTGAAGAAATTATCTGCCTGCTCATCAGCTTAATATTTTGTGTACTAATTTTCACATTGTTGAGTTGATTAAGCTAGAGTGTCAAAATAAGTTTAGGAAAAATACATGTTTTCAAAACAAGCAAATGTACCCGACTTAATAATGAAATTTAACTGATGATCAGACATAGTACTCTATGTAATGTTTCCATTTAAGAGATGAATGCATGTCATCGTCATGCACTAGTTCATCTGGAAAATTGTTTGATTATGACGGCAGAATATGGCATGAATTCCGTAGATGATACAATGCATTATTACATGTAGGTTTTTGCATGAATATCCAAGATTATTGTTGATTGTATGAATTGATAATTTACGTCATGACAATCAAGATAATGAGAAATGGGAATTAAATCTATGGAACTAAATTACTGACTATTAAAAATGGAAGTCATATGAAATTATGTTGTTGAACAGTCATAAACATTCTCAGAGTTGCACACAAATTGAGAAAAAGACGCAGATATTTTTCCAAAGTGCACATTTCCGAAGTATTCATATATTAATATAAACCACACAGAAGCTTTGAATTCAGTCTACTCGGGAAATTTATTTTTGAATCAGTTATTAAAATTGTTTATCAATAAAATTAACCCTAACCCCTGTGGCACTTTTACTGCAAAGTGTTCTGAACCGGTCAAAATCCAACACTGTGCAGTATACATTGTACCTACGGCACATTCTTTTTGTACCTGAGACAAATTGGGGCATAGCCCATGTAAAGTAATGGTGCCAAGGCGCTACAGTCCTGAACCAATCAAAATACAGCACAATGTGGTGTTGGATTTTGGCGGATTTGGGATGGTTAGGGTTAATGAAAACACCTCAATATCATCAACACCAAACTCCGGTTTTGCCTTTATGTACACTGTACATGTATTTTTTTAGAGGTCTTATGACTTCACAGAATTTGGTGGGCGGGGTGGGCAGGGATAATGCTGGACAGATGCTACATGTACACGGAACCCCATTAACTCGTTTACTGCAACTAATCTCCCCAAATTACGCATCATTAATTAGACGAAAGTAACACAATCACAACATACATGTAATACATTTACATATGTCAAGGGAATTCACTTTCAGAGTCAGGTGGTAAATGTATCTAGGCCAATATATGTCGTCAAAAGTAATTGAAAAAGTAAATTAGTCCACTGTCCAAAATTCTCAGTTCCTGAATAGTTCTTCACATTAAGAACAATACACGTACATGTAGTAATTCTGTCTGCAGGAAAATAATCCAGAACAGAAACAGACAAAACTGATTTGAAACACAAATTACATACATGTATCAATTCTGGTCTCGGTACATGGCCTTGAAGTATACTTGTATGTAATGGATATATATGAATAATGTTGTGTTGTTGAACAAAATGTGTGGGAAAAAGTGACATGAAATTCTTATTAAAATGGCATTATCTGAGTGTTCTGCTTATGATATGAACTAACCGATATTAGTTCAACCCCATGTGACTACATGTATATTAGCCAACCAGGATAAAGAACCAGACAAAAAGTGGCAACATACGGCAAGATACATGTAGCTCAGTTGGTAGAGTGCTGGTAGGCTAAACCCGGATGTCACAGGTTCAAATCCTGCTCCTGCCAGTTTTCTTTCTTCACTTCAAAAATTCATTGCACATAATATTAGTGTTGTGACTTTGTTCCAACTCAGTGTTACAGTGCCATGGGATTATGGTATGGTATGGTATGGTATGGTATGGTATGGTATGGTATGGTATATTTATTCACACTATCACATTGTGACCTGAAGGTCAATTACATGACAATTTACATTATTAAAAAAACCATCAATGTTGAAATGTTTATTAATGTTGAAATGTTGGGATTGAATGCCGATGGGACTCAGGCTGTCCAGAAACCGACTGCGAGGAAAATGTCTCGAATTTCAAAATGTTTTTCATGACTGAAAAATCACTGAACTGAATGTGTAGATTACCGACTAAACACACTTCATGAAGTATTGACTCTTATTTCCCCTCCCCCCACCCCTGCAATGGTATATGGTAAGCTGTTAAAAGCATGCAGCGACTGCAGCTGGACAGGTTGGGCTGATCTGTTTCCCCCATGCAAAATAGCTTTGGTGCCCTTAATTCAGCCCAGAGATGCAGACTCAGATGATTTTGTGTATCGGCCAATAGTTCATTTTCATATAATTTATATTATTATTTGATTATACAAAACTGGGTTTGATCGAATACTCGATACTCGTCCGATCAAGTTTTTCACATGTCATCAGCTGCAACTGCATGCAGAGGCTGTAAAAAGTTGCACGCAACGCAAAGCATGCCGGTGTTTTACGTGCGGCAATTGAATATGGACATTTTTGTTGCATGCACCTACATGACCTATTGTATCAAAATCATAAAGGGTACGTACATGTATAACGTTCTGATAACAAGAAACCAACTTGAACTCCAGCCTGCGTTTTGTCAGTGTTTTACGGAAGGGAACAATAAAGCTCCATCTACAGATTGAAAAGGTACCTTCAACAAAAATGCGACATTTGACACTGCTAAGCATTGTAACTTTTCTATTAAAATAGCACCAGAGTCGTATCTGTACGTGCATATTTTTTTCGAATATTCGAACTGACAAAAGGGTGTTCAAATATTTGGTAGATCGAATATTCAAATATTCGGTATTAATGCAGGACAGCTCTATCAGGCAAGCAGAAAAGTGCAACTCACTAGCGTTGTACTGGTATTCAATTTCAAGTCAATATTACCATAAACAAAATATTTGGTATTCGGTATCACCACAAAACTGGTTGATTAACAGTCACATGCAGGCCTACATACAGCCTTTGTGCTTTACAGGCCTTTTGTCCGACTGCCCAGAACATTTCTAAAGTTCTTTAGGCTACATGTACATGGCCATCGGACAACCGGACATTCATTTATTAACATGTTGGCAAGGTTTTTGGAATTGCCCATGTCCAAGCAAAAGTCCCCTTGCAGTCCCATATTAACACATCATGTTTTCTTTAAAGGAAACATGCTTCTCAAATTGACCGGATCACATTTTATTTCATAAATAAATTCATTTATATGTATTAAATGTGAATTCCAAGCCAAACTGGTTCAAGTGAAGTTTTAGTGTGATTATTTGCCGCTCAAAAATTTACCCCCCCTTTTTGAAATTTGTTGAGACTCAAATTGAGGGCGCTGTTCGTGACGTAGACCGAGGCGCCAAAATTCATGGATCGACTCGATAGTCTGGACCCGGCCCGTATACACACACTAGGTCTACACGTGCAATTTCGTAAGTTGCAACAACAACTAACATCGAACTTACCCTGATTTTCTCCCTTTTAGCGAAGGCTCCTCGGGGAATGGGCCGTTTAACTGCTTTCACCTATATCTTACTCACATCTGGGAACTTTGTTGGGATGGCAGTGGACTTGAGCATATTTTTAATGGTCATCCCAAAGGATTTGAAAATACCAGTATTGAAACACCACGGCTCAAAGTGGTCGCTACATAACGCTGAAAAGCTGCTGGGGCCGGACCACTTTGCTCTTGTTACCTTCACTTTCGCCGTCCAAATTCTCCGATATTTTGCATCAGTTGTAAATAAATGAAGGCTTACTCCATCTGTCGTTTTGCTGCACCCAGCAGCCACACACCTTGTCGGCATGGCCGAAAAACACTATATTTTGCTTAGATTTTGGACGAAGAATTTTCGCCGTACGATGTACACACAATGCATACCCGTGATGAATGGGTAATGTGCCTCGATCTACGTCACACACTTATGTTAATGAGGGTCCCACTCAGGGGGCGGAGTAGCTTGGACAAAAATTGTTTTCTCATATTTAATCTGGGAAATAATTGTCTCTGGACACAAAATATCACTGTCAAGATAATACTTTATTGTTTTAAGCAGGAATAATGCAATATAAATCCTAAATCATGTTTCCTTTAATTACACAATCATCCCCAGGACTAGTAACAAATTCTTGACTACATTGTATATTCTCCTTGCAGATGCCCAATATTAGAATTAGAAACACTAAAATTTAGTTTTATAAGAGTTACTGAACGTCCCATACGTAAACATGTGCGAATTCTAGGACTTGCCCAGCAGAATATAGCATCAATTTTTTTTAACTTCTAAAATGACACCAATGCAGTCTCGAAACACTGGGTTTATTTAAATCAGATACTGACTTCACGGGGCATTTTGGTATTAAAAAAGATTCAATCAGTTTTACTTTGTATTGAAAAAAAAAAACCCAAAACAAGAATGATGTGTTGACAAACACAAATGCCCCGCCAAGTTGAATTACACTTTGTAACTAAAGACAGATTTAAAAAAAATAAAAAATATGAAGTTGATATGTCAAGTCCTTCTCAAGTTATTGTGTCCTAACCATTTCTATTGTTTTAAGCACAATGACCTTGACATTGTTCTAGAGGACCCCAAGGCCAACCCACATACCAAATATGAAATTTATGTCAAGTCCTTCACAAGTTATAGTGCTCTAACCTTGCATACTCTGTGTGGACCTGTGAACAAAAGATGTCCACATGAGGCAGGAAGACAATGTCGATTACCCATGTCCACATAAGGTTTCCCCCTCTCTGAAAAACAGCTTTAGAGGCATTTTGGGGTAAGGGTTATCCGTCGCAAAATGAAGGGCATCATGATACAAAATTTGGGTTAAAAGAGCGTTCACAGTGTGTGTAAAATTAGCTTTCGTCTCCTTTTTTCTTAACTACATGAAAACAAAGGGAAGTCAACACTAGGTATGGAACGTAAAGCTGCTCTGTGTGTGTGGGTGTACATGTATATGGTGCATATCGAGGATAGTGAACAAAAGAATGATGTAAGGGAACAATGGGGGTCTTCCAACTTGGGACCATCCTCAATTGAAAATGTGTACAAAACAAATGAGAGGAGTTGCCAAAAAGTTAGAGGAACAATATGAAGTCCTCGATATACACCCTACAAGACTGCGTGGGGGCGTTGGGGTATTCAAACTGTGGACGAAAAATGTTGGAGAACAAAAGAGAACAATATCGTCCACGATTCCCAGCATACGTCTGCGATTGGGAGTGTGTACAAAACATATGGAGGTCTTCCGAAAAAGTTGAAGTACAAACAAAAAGGGTACAATAGGACGTCCACGTTGGGAGGTCAATACACGTTTGCGTGTGTGTGTGGGCGCGTTGGTGTATTCAAACCGCGGACGAAAAATGCCGGAGAACAAAAGAGAACAATATCGTCCACGATTCCCAGCATACGTCTGCGATTGGGAGTGTGTACAAAACATATGGAGGTCTTCCGAAAAAGTTAGAGTATAAACAAAAGAGGAACAATGGGACGTCCGCGTTTGGAGGTCGATACACGACTGTGAGTTTGTATATGCCGGCAATCGTGGACCTAGGACAAAAGAATTCGAGCGTAGACAAAGGGGTCCACGTTTGACCTAACGTCCACGATTGAAAATCGTGTACAAAACCAATGGGAGGCCTTCCGAAAAAGTTAGAGTATAAACAAAAGAGGAACAATGGGAGGTCCACGATTGCACCCGTTTACATGGGCGCGTTGGTGTATTCAAACCGCGGACGAAAAATGCCAGAGAACAAAAGAGAACAATATCGTCCGCGATTCCCAGCATACGTCCGCGATTGGAAGTGTGTACAAAACCTATGGAGGCCTTCCGAAAAAGTTAGAGTATAAACAAAAGAGGAACAATGGGACGTCCGCGTTTGGAGGTCGGTACACGACTGTGTGACTGTGTGACTGTGTGTGTGTGTGCATGTGCACGTAAGCAATCAGGTTGGGAAACAAATCTTGACATTTACGGGATACCACTATTGTCCACTTAATTTTCCTTCTATTAGTCTCCTTTGTTCCCATTGAAATCTCAAATTCCACAGAGTTTTCCTTACAGGGTCCCTAGATATCTAAAGACTTCCTTACAGGGTCTCATTGTTACCCATTGTGAGTGTACCCCCTAAAGGCTGGTTTATAGTCGGTCGCGCTGTGGTGAATGCCGGACGCTGATGGTCGCCTGACGCTGAAACCAGTTTTGGGCAGTTTGTAGTTGATGCGTGCATTTGTGATAAAGCATGAAACATACGCGTAATGCGTTGTTAGATGTGACGATCATGCATTGGAAAAGGGAAGAAAAAGTCCCAAGTTAAATAGCAAGTTTTATAGAAATTTGAGGGAATTTTCGACGGAGTTTCATCAGCTTCCTCTGCTGCAAGAACCGGACCAAGGCTGTGTTTCCTCAGTTTCTAAAAGAACTTTGCATTTTTATTTGTGACAGTTTAAAATTTGGATAATGTTAGGCCTTGAAAACCATATTTAAAACAAATTATTGTCTAGCAGAAACTTGGATATTTTAAGTCGTGCCATCTGTTAAAAAAGCTAATTAACCGTAACTCCTTGGTTAACTTTACTAGAAAGTATCCTGAATCCGCCAAAATCCACCTATTTTGTCATGCACAAAAAGTTGGTTTTGCTCAATATGGAGGTATCCTGAATCCATCAAAATCCTGCAGTACTGCTAGGCTTACAATCCTCAATTCATCAAAATTCCCCCTTTTCAATATGAAGGTATCCTAATTCCGCCGAAATCCTCCAAAACAGGGGTATGGATTTTGATGGATTCAGGTAGGTTAGGGTTAATGTTAAGGCTAGTTTCAAGCAAAAATGCGGTCCTCCATTTTGTTTGCTGCTATGAAATTTGCATATTCATCGTCGGTTTTTAAAACTTTGCAAATTCTATTGGTCCAATTAATAAAAGTGAGGTCAGCGACCATGTCAAAGTTCAATCATTTAAACTCTGTAGCGACGTCACCAGTGTCCTTCGGCGACTTGTCACTGGCGCTTCAGCAATAACTATAAACCGTGTGTGTGTGATAATCTCGCATTAATTTTTCTCTTGTGCGAGCACCGTGCGACCGACTATAAACCGGCCTTAAGGCAGTATTTGTATGTACACCCATACCCACACATGGAAGGACAAGGCAAACCCAGTATGCCCCTTCGGCTTTGCTGGCAGGGCATAAAAAACAAACTGAATACTCGGCAATACAGAAAACCACCAAACTCTACAATGCGCATTTACATGTATTTTTTGTCATATGGGACACACTTTTGGCTCCCGAACTCATCTCGGACAGAATCTCCATCACACATTTTAAACTCTTTCTTAGAAGACCCGCGCATTTCGCAGTAACCGTATCGTTAAACTGCACGTGAGATTACTTATGGCTTGCAATGTTGTGGCACTGGTACACATGGTACAAATGTATGATCCATATGGGTCATTCCACCAGGTTGGGACACAGTGTGTGACATTTATCCATATCTTTAAAAGTACTATTACATTTGATTCAGTTATTTCATGTAACATCAGTCTTTGGGTGGGAAATATTTTTGAAAGTTTTAAATCATGTAAATTATATTTTACCAAAAATATGATTAAAAACATGCTTCAGTTTGACATAACCAGTTTGACGTAACAGGACACGTCCATATTTCTATTTTTGTCTTTTTTCAACACTTTAAATATACATATGGGAAATTCACCATGTGTACTAATTGAAAGATATACTATGCAACACAAGAACACTTTCTTTATGGTAGTCAGTGTCCAAATATAGCAGAGACAGCAAAAACAGACATGAGAGTGGACGTAACATGGACACTGTGTCCACTGTTACGTCCACACATGCATGTTTTTATTGTTCTTGCTGTTTCTGAGCTATTTGGACACTGGCAACCATAACAAAAAGTGTTTTCTGGTAGCATTGGGTGTCTTTTAGTTAGTAACATATAGTAAGTTGCATTATTATTTATTTAATGACGAAAAATTAAGGCAGTCTGGACGTAACATTTAGTACTAACATGGTGTGACATGAAAATGGACATTTCCATTTTGTAACATTTTCAACATTTATATAAATAATTATGCAAACTCACTCTGTATACTAATTACAAAACACAAACTGCAACACAAAAAACATTTGTTATGATATTCAATATCCAAATGCAGCACAACAGCAGAAATATATGTATGGTCATGGTCTAACATGGTGTCCATGTTACGTCTGCACCGATTCTTCAAATTCTTGCTATTTGTGCTATGTTTGGACACTGACTGCCGTAAAAAGGTGTTTCATTGTTGCATAGTGTGTCTTTTAATTATTGTACATAATAAATTTTACATATTTATTTATTAAAGTGTTAAAAAACCACACAAATTTAAATGTTGGACACGGTGTCCATGTTACGTCTATTTTACATACAAAAAAACACACTTTTTATCATATTTTTGTAAAAATATAACTTACATGATTAAAACTTTCTCAAATAATCTCACACCCAAAGACGGATGTCACATGAAATAACTGAATTAAATGTAATGATGGTTTTAATGATATGGTCATATACACACTGTGTCCCAACCTGGTGGAATGACCCACATACATGATTAGTATACTTTGTGTAAATAAACAGGGTTCTAGTACTGAATGTCTAATTATCGTATGGCTGATTTTCACTTACTGATTTGGCGCCTGCTGTTCACTACGACAGATGCAAAAAACAAACACCTTGTAAGAATTGTTAGTACATGTACCACTGGACACAAACAGTTGTGGTCAAACATTTACAGACCTACAAACAGTCCTACAAACATTCTCCAACTCATAAACCAAATTCTAATCATCATACGCATATGCATAAAGTCAGGAAGGACTTTAAAACACGTTATTAATATACTGAGAATTTTAAACAATTAAAAAAGGCACAATTGAAGCAAGAATTGTTCTAAAATAATTTCTGTACATGTACCTACATGTACAACATGTACATGTACTCTATAAGAGACAGGAGTGCACTTTTCTGGCTCCCTGCTTGATCAAAAAGTGCAGAGAGCGTACAGAATGCGCAGAGAGCGTACAGAATGCGCAGAGAGCGTACAGAATGCGCAGAGAGCGTACAGAATGCGCACACAGCGTCACAGCGTACAGAATGCGCACAGAGCGTACAGAATGCGCAGAGGGTACAGAATGCGCACAGAGGGTACAGAATGCGCACAGAGGGTACATAATGCATACATAATGCATACAGAATGCGCACAGAGCGTACATAATGTGCACAGAACGTACAGAATGTGGACAGAGCGTACATAATGTGGACAGAGCGTACAGAATGTGGACAGAGCGTACATAATGTGGACAGAGCGTACATAATGTGGACAGAGCGTACAGAATGTGGACAGAGCGTACAGAATGTGGACAGAGCGTACAGAATGTGGACAGAGCGTACAGAATGTGGACAGAGCGTACAGAATGTTGACAGAGCGTACAGAATGTGGACAGCGTACAGAATGTGGACAGCGTACAGAATGTGCAGAGCGCGTACAGAATGTGCAGAGCGCGTACATATTGTGCACAGAGCGTACAGAATTTGCAGAGCGCGTACAGAATGTGCAGAGCGCGTACAGAATGTGCAGAGAGCGTACAGAATGTGCACAGAGCGTACAGAATGATGTGCACAGAACGTACAGAATGATGTACACAGAGCGTACAGAATGATGTGCACAGAACGTACAGAATGATGTACACAGAGCGTACAGAATGATGTGCACAGAGCGTACAGAATGATGTGCACAGAGCGTACAGAATGATGTGCACAGAGCGTACAGAATGATGTGCACAGAGCGTACAGAATGTGGACAGAGAGTACAGAATGTGGACAGAGGGTACAGAATGTGAACAGAGCATACAGAATGTGGACAGAGCATACAGAATGTGCACACAGTGTACAGAATGTGCACACAGCGTACAGAATGTGCACACAGCGTACAGAATGTGCACACAGCGTACAGAATGTGCACACAGCGTACAGAATGTGCACACAGCGTACAAAATGTGCACAGAGCGTACAAAATGTGCACACAGCGTACAGAATGTGCACACAGCGTACAGAATGTGCACAGAACGTACAGAATAATGTGCACAGAGCGTACAGAATAATGTGCACAGAGCGTACAGAATAATGTGCACAGAGCGTACAGAATAATGTGCACAGAGCGTACAGAATAATGTGCACAGAGCGTACAGAATGATGTGCCGAGAGCGTACAGAATGTGCACACAGCATACAGAATGTGCACACAGCGTACAGAATGATGTGCAGAGAGCGTACAGAATGATGTGCAGAGAGCGTACAGAATGATGTGCAGAGAGCGTACAGAATGATGTGCAGAGAGCGTACAGAATGATGTGCAGAGAGCGTACAGAATGATGTGCAGAGAGCATACAGAATGATGTGCAGAGAGCATACAGAATGTGCACACAGCGTACAGAATGTGCACTGGAGGACGACATTTTGTAAAACATCTAAAATCACCTTTGGGGTTCACTGGGACATTTTTGTGAATTGCACAAATTTGAGATGTGACCGGGCAGCACAAAATGAGTGTACAGTCATACAGGTACAACAAATGTACTTTGGCTTTCAGCATTACAAGCACAAACAATTTCTACCGGAAAATCTATTTTGGGATTTTACTGACACTTTTACTGTTTTCAAACTGACTTCAATCTAGAAATATTTTTTTCGGGGGGGGTGAATTCTTTTTTTTTTATGGTGTGCACAGAATACAAACCTTGAGCTTCATTTTCTAAAAAGAAGCAGGCAAGACTCTAATACCTTTTTTAAAAGGTGATAGCTCCAAATACAGGCAATACATCCAAAGCTTATTACATGTATTTTGAGGAAACGACCCGTTTTTTGATGCCAAAATGGGTGGAACATAGCAAAATTCTAAAACAGAGTTGAAAGTTTTCCTAAAAACACAGATCATAAGCTCTAATTTAATGTACATGTATTGAGTTACTGTAGCTCATTCCTAGCCAAGCTACAACCTTTTGAAGTCCAAGAGTCATGATGCCTTGTTTTGTGAAAATGAAGTCAGCAAACCGTGTGAACTATACTCGCATTACTAAGCATGAGACATTTATATCACTAACCCCTATGTTCCCTTCGTGGTGTAGCTTTTCGATATGATGAGGTTTTTTCAGATAAAAAATTGTAAAAATCCCAAAATCAACTCCACTTTTTGAGAAATGGGTGCTTCTGCTTGTAAAGGTTCTGCTCATTACATACAATGCACCACGTCATATACAATACAATGTACATGTATAAACCTGTCTATACCAAAACTGCCATTTTGGGGTAGATGTTTACTTTATGATTTTTTTTAATGTATTTATTTCTTTAGTTTTTTGTGGGAGGGGTTAGGGGGATAGGGTCAGAACCCTTTCAAGTAATTTGGTGAAGGGTATCAGATATTAAAGTTTGAAGAACGTAAATCAAATGAATGGCATTTTCATTTTGAGCCTTTATAATCCAGATTCTTTATTAAAAAAAAAAAAAATGTTTACTTACGGCATTGTAACTTCCCTGAGCTGCTGGATGTATTCAAACTTTGGAGTCAATTTGCCATTGGATGCTATGACAGCCTGTAACAAAACCAGAAGGCATGGGTAGGATGACAAACTGTGTACAAATACAACATGATTTGAGGGCGGATAGTTGATATTATACTTGGTCTTATAATCTCTTTACTTCAAAGATGCATCTTGTGTCAACAATTTTTGGAATATATTTTCAGCTGTATCTGGGAGTTTACTGTAAAAAGAACCCCCAAGTGTCCTGGGCTACAGTTAGTGTACATTTCCCCAGCCCACGAAGCTTTACTGGCTCGCATGGTAAATTTCACACATTATAAAATACATTTTCGAGTTTCATTCATATAGTTTGCTGGTTTTTTTTTTTAAACTTGCCCACTGAGCACCTTAGGAAGCAAGTTCTACTACCTCGCAGAAGCAGAGGGTTTGTAGGTCTGATAAGTGGGATAATTTCTTTGGTACATGTATCTATTGAAGATTTATCCTCTATTTACATGTGGACCCACAAAATCCTTATGAGTGGTAGGGCTGGCAACCTAAAATGTGGCCAACCCACAACCTCTGTTGTAGCCCATTACACCTACCTGGGGTGGTATTTAGCCTTGTATTGGGCAACTTCCATACCGCACCCCCCATCCCCCCCAAAAAAGGAAAAACAAAAAGGAGCACCTAGGATTTGATTTTGTGTGTGTACACCAGACTAGTGTAAAACATTCAAGCTCGGATCTGTATACTCACATCTTTAATAACCCGTGGAAAGTTTTCCTTTTCAAATGGCTGCTTTGCATCCGATTTCAGCTGGTGGGGAAAACACAAGAAAACAATGTCCTTTTTTAACACTTTGATACATGTACGTGTAGGTGTGTCAATATTATGAACTCACAAATGGCCGGCATCATAATGCTCTTAAACTCTGGCCCTCCAAGATCAACCAGGTTTACTTTGGAGGTTTTTGCAGGATTGTGAGCAGTAGAGTCCAGCCACTCTTTACATGGCAAATTGATGTCGCTTGATGTCGCTTGAAAGTTCAAATTCAAAGAGTGTGCCATTTGGGTTACTCGGCACATGTTGTGTATCACTCGGACTACAAGGAAATTTGCCCACTATTCAACATCTAAAGCTGTTGGGAGAAAAAAAAACCTAGTAGTATAATTTCTCACCATTTCAGGCACTAGTGGTTGGAGCAGGTTGCCAAAGAAGTCAGTCGCCTCTCTTGGTAGCTGGGCGGGCATGTTATCAATGGAGCACACCAGAACGCCATCTCCGGAAAACCTGTGAGGGGAGGTGGAAAGGTAGTGTTGGGTAAAGGTTGAAAAAAAGCTCAACTTCATATGCATCTTTATCTTTGATGCTGTCTTTTGTACTGGAGTACAAATAAGCACTATGCACGTTTGTACTAAGCTTGTACTGAAGTATGTCTTTGCGGTGAAAAAGTCTGCACTCATAGAATATTTCCATGTACACATGTATACTCGCACTCGTACTTGTGGCAATGTACATGTACTTGTACTCAATACACAGGGTTAGTAAAAAAATGTATACCGGAGTTGAACAAGTTGATATCAGTTTCATTAACTGCACTAGTAGGCAGAGACCAATGCGTAGAGTCATATGCAGTGGCCTACTGTACTAAACCAGCTAAACTCCAACATGCATTGTACTAGAAACAGTACTAAACCAGCCAAACTCCAACATACCTTGTACTAGGAACAGTACTAAACCAGCCAAACTCCAACATACCTTGTACTAGGAACAGTACTAAACCAGCCAAACTCCAACATGCCCTGTACTAGAAACAGTACTAAACCAGCCAAACTCCAACATACATGTACCTTGTACTAGGAACAGTACTAAACCAGCCAAACTCCAACATGCCTTGTACTAGGAACAGTACTAAACCAGCCAAACTCCAACATACCGTGTACTAGAAACAGTACTAAACCAGCCAAACTCCAACATACCTTGTACTAGGAACAGTACTAAACCAGCCAAACTCCAACATGCCCTGTACTAGGAACAGTACTAAACCAGCCAAACTCCAACATACCTTGTACTAGGAACAGTACTAAACCAGCCAAACTCCAACATGCCCTGTACTAGAAACAGTACTAAACCAGCCAAACTCCAACATGCCTTGTACTAGGAACAGTACTAAACCAGCCAAACTTCAACATACCTTGTTCTAGGAACAGTACAAAACCAGCCAAACTTCAACATACCTTGTACTATGAACAGTACTAAACCAGCCAAACTCGAGTCCAACATGCCTTGTACTAGGAACAGTACTAAACCAGCCAAACTCCAACATGCCTTGTACTAGGAACAGTACTAAACCAGCCGAACTCCAACATGCCGTGTACTAGGAACAGTACTAAACCAGCCAAACTCCAACATGCCTTGTACTAGGAACAGTACTAAACCAGCCAAACTCCAACATACCCTGTACTAGAAACAGTACTAAACCAGCCAAACTCCAACATGCCTTGTACTAGGAACAGTACTAAACCAGCCAAACTTCAACATACCTTGTTCTAGGAACAGTACTAAACCAGCCAAACTTCAACATACCTTGTACTATGAACAGTACTAAACCAGCCAAACTCGAGTCCAATATACCTTGTACTATGAACAGTACTAAACCAGCCAAACTCCAACATGCCTTGTACTAGAAACAGTACTAAACCAGCCAAACTTCAACATCCCTTGTACTAGGAACAGTACTAAACCAGCCAAACTCCAACATACCTTGTACTAGGAACAGTACTAAACCAGCCAAACTCCAACATACCTTGTACTAGGAACAGTACTAAACCAGCCCAAACTCCAACATGCCTTGTACTAGGAACAGTACTAAACCAGCCAAACTTCAACATACCTTGTACTAGGAACAGTACTAAACCAGCCAAACTCCAATATACCTTGTACTATGAACAGTACTAAACCAGCCAAACTCCAACATGCCTTGTACTAGAAACAGTACTAAACCAGCCAAACTTCAACATACCTTGCACTAGGAACAGTACTAAACCAGCCAAACTCCAACATGCCTTGTACTATGAACAGTACTAAACCAGCCAAACTCGAGTCCAACATGCCTTGTACTAGGAACAGTACTAAACCAGCCAAACTCCAACATGCCTTGTACTAGGAACAGTACTAAACCAGCCAAACTCCAACATACCTTGTACTAGGAACAGTACTAAACCAGCCAAACTCCAATATACCTTGTACTAGGAACAGTACTAAACCAGCCCAAACTCCAACATGCCTTGTACTAGGAACAGTACTAAACCAGCCAAACTTCAACATACCTTGTACTAGGAACAGTACTAAACCAGCCAAACTCCAATATACCTTGTACTATGAACAGTACTAAACCAGCCAAACTCCAACATGCCTTGTACTAGAAACAGTACTAAACCAGCCAAACTTCAACATACCTTGCACTAGGAACAGTACTAAACCAGCCAAACTCCAACATACCTTGTACTAGGAACAGTACTAAACCAGCCAAACTCCAACATACCTTGTACTAGGAACAGTACTAAACCAGCCAAACTCCAATATACCTTGTACTATGAACAGTACTAAACCAGCCAAACTCCAACATGCCTTGTACTAGAAACAGTACTAAACCAGCCAAACTTCAACATACCTTGTACTAGGAACAGTACTAAACCAGCCAAACTCCAACATGCCTTGTACTAGGAACAGTACTAAACCAGCCAAACTTCAACATACCTTGTTCTAGGAACAGTACTAAACCAGCCAAACTTCAACATACCTTGTACTATGAACAGTACTAAACCAGCCAAACTCGAGTCCAACATGCCTTGTACTAGGAACAGTACTAAACCAGCCAAACTCCAATATACCTTGTACTATGAACAGTACTAAACCAGCCAAACTCCAACATACCTTGTACTAGGAACAGTACTAAACCAGCCAAACTTCAACATGCCTTGTACTAGGAACAGTACTAAACTAGCCAAACTCCAACATACCTTGTACTATGAACAGTACTAAACCTGCCAAACTCCAACATACCTTGTACTATGAACAGTACTAAACCAGCCAAACTCCAACATACCTTGTACTAGGAACAGTACTAAACCAGCCAAACTTCAACATACCTTGTACTATGAACAGTACTAAACCAGCCAAACTCGAGTCCAACATGCCTTGTACTAGGAACAGTACTAAACCAGCCAAACTCCAACATGCCTTGTACTAGGAACAGTACTAAACCAGCCAAACTCCAACATACCTTGTACTAGGAACAGTACTAAACCAGCCAAACTCCAATATACCTTGTACTAGGAACAGTACTAAACCAGCCAAACTCCAACATACCTTGTACTAGGAACAGTACTAAACCAGCCAAACTCCAACATACCTTGTACTAGGAACAGTACTAAACCAGCCAAACTCCAATATACCTTGTACTATGAACAGTACTAAACCAGCCAAACTCCAACATGCCTTGTACTAGAAACAGTACTAAACCAGCCAAACTTCAACATACCTTGTACTAGGAACAGTACTAAACCAGCCAAACTCCAACATGCCTTGTACTAGGAACAGTACTAAACCAGCCAAACTTCAACATACCTTGTTCTAGGAACAGTACTAAACCAGCCAAACTTCAACATGCCTTGTACTATGAACAGTACTAAACCAGCCAAACTCGAGTCCAACATGCCTTGTACTAGGAACAGTACTAAACCAGCCAAACTCCAATATACCTTGTACTAGGAACAGTACTAAACCAGCCAAACTCCAACATACCTTGTACTATGAACAGTACTAAACCAGCCAAACTCCAACATGCCTTGCACTAGGAACAATACTAAACAAGCCAAACTCCAACATACCTTGTACTAGGAACAGTACTAAACCAGCCAAACTTCAACATGCCTTGTACTAGGAACAGTACTAAACCAGCCAAACTCCAACATACCTTGTACTATGAACAGTACTAAACCTGCCAAACTCCAACATACCTTGTACTATGAACAGTACTAAACCAACCAAACTCCAACATACCTTGTACTATGAACAGTACTAAACCAGCCAAACTCCAATATACCTTGTACTATGAACAGTACTAAACCAGCCAAACTCCAACATGCCTTGTACTAGGAACAGTACTAAACCAGCCAAACTTCAACATACCTTGTACTAGGAACAGTGCTAAACCAGCCAAACTCGAGTCCAACATGCCTTGTACTAGGAACAGTACTAAACCAGCCAAACTCCAACATGCCTTGTACTAGGAACAGTACTAAACCAGTCAAACTTCAACATACCTTGTACTAGGAACAGTACTAAACCAGCCAAACTTCAACAAACCTTGTACTAGGAACAGTACTAAACCAGCCAAACTCCAATATACCTTGTACTATGAACAGTACTAAACCAGCCAAACTCCAATATACCTTGTACTAGGAACAGTGCTAAACCAGCCAAACTCGAGTCCAACATGCCTTGTACTAGGAACAGTACTAAACCAGCCAAACTCCAACATGCCTTGTACTAGGAACAGTACTAAACCAGCCAAACTTCAACATACCTTGTACTAGGAACAGTACTAAACCAGCCAAACTTCAACATACCTTGTTCTAGGAACAGTACTAAACCAGCCAAACTTCAACATACCTTGTACTATGAACAGTACTAAACCAGCCAAACTCGAGTCCAACATGCCTTGTACTAGGAACAGTACTAAACCAGCCAAACTCCAACATGCCTTGTACTAGGAACAGTACTAAACCAGCCAAACTTCAACATACCTTGTACTAGGAACAGTACTAAACCAGCCAAACTCCAATATACCTTGTACTATGAACAGTACTAAACCAGCCAAACTCCAACATACCTTGTACTAGGAACAGTACTAAACCAGCCAAACTCCAACATACCTTGTACTATGAACAGTACTAAACCAGCCAAACTCCAACATGCCTTGCACTAGGAACAGTACTAAACCAGCCAAACTCCAACATACCTTGTACTAGGAACAGTACTAAACCAGCCAAACTCCAACATGCCCTGTACTAGAAACAGTACTAAACCAGCCAAACTCCAACATGCCTTGTACTAGGAACAGTACTAAACCAGCCAAACTTCAACATACCTTGTTCTAGGAACAGTACTAAACCAGCCAAACTTCAACATACCTTGTACTATGAACAGTACTAAACCAGCCAAACTCGAGTCCAACATGCCTTGTACTAGGAACAGTACTAAACCAGCCAAACTCCAACATGCCTTGTACTAGGAACAGTACTAAACCAGCCAAACTTCAACATACCTTGTACTAGGAACAGTACTAAACCAGCCAAACTCCAATATACCTTGTACTATGAACAGTACTAAACCAGCCAAACTCCAACATGCCTTGTACTAGAAACAGTACTAAACCAGCCAAACTTCAACATCCCTTGTACTAGGAACAGTACTAAACCAGCCAAACTCCAACATACCTTGTACTAGGAACAGTACTAAACCAGCCAAACTCCAACATACCTTGTACTAGGAACAGTACTAAACCAGCCCAAACTCCAACATGCCTTGTACTAGGAACAGTACTAAACCAGCCAAACTTCAACATACCTTGTACTAGGAACAGTACTAAACCAGCCAAACTCCAATATACCTGGATAAGACACGAGCCGCAGTGTTTTGAACATGTTGAAGTTTGCACATGAGAGTGTTGGTGATTCCAAACAGAAGTGAGTTGCCATTATCCAACCTTGATGTCACGAGAGCATGGATAAGGATGGCAGCCGACTCATCAGTCAGGATTCGGCGGATGCTGTTGATGTTTCTAATATGGTAGTATGACGTTTGGCAAACTTTCTTGACATGCGATTCCATTGACATCGTGCTGTCAAACATGATGCCAAGATTACGTGCAGTCGTAGAACGTTGAATATTAGAAGTCCCAAATTGCATCTGGTTGCATCTGATTTTATCCTGGCTACGTTTGGAAGTGATAATTAGAAGTTCGGTCTTGTCGTCGTTAAATTTTAATTTATTCCTGGTCATCCATTGCTTAAGATCACAAACACATTGTTCAATACGCTGTCTCACGGAATGTTCGTCGTCTTGGTTTCCTAGATGAAACGATCCATATATCTGTGTGTCGTCTGCATAGCAATGAACTTGAAGTTGATGCCTCCGTACAATAGCGGCAATAGGCTCGGAGTATATTGTGAAGAATAAGGGACCTAATACTGATCCTTGAGGGACGCCAGAAGAAAGTGAGATGGGAGATGATAAAGATCCATTGATGTTCACAGTCTGTGTTCGATGACATATATATGATCTAATCCATTGCAGGGCTGGACCAGTAACACCGATGGACTGAAGGCGGTGGAATAAAACATCATAGTCTATAGTGTCGAATGCTGCAGAGAGATCAAGGAGAACAAGGAACACACCACGCTTATCGTCAACTGCCCGGAGAATATCGTTCTTAACTCTTAGAAGAGCAGTCTCTGTTCCATGATGTTTTCTATACGCAGATTGCAATGGTTCATGTAGATTGTGTTCAGTCAGATGATCAGTAATTTGGGAATAAACAACCTTCTCTATTACTTTGGATATGAATGAAAGGTTGGATACGGGACGAAAGTTCTTGAGGTTTTCAGGATCGAGGGTGGGTTTCTTCAGCAGAGGAGTCACCAGGGCATTTCTAAATTGCTGTGGGAATTTTGGAGATAACTGGAGTCAAAATATTCAGATTGTTCTTTAGGAGCCAGGTAGGAATTGGATCCAAATCGCACGTCTTTGATGGTGATGATTTGATGATTTTCCTGATTTCCTCATCCAGAGCTGGTGTGAATTCTTCCAATGGTGTAATATCAGAGTGAGATGACTCGGTGGTATACGGCTGCATACAATCTAGATCGCGGTCAAGATTATTACGAATGTTCCGAATCTTTGTTATGAAATAATCACTAAAAGTTGTCGCCAATTCCTGTTTATTGTCGTGTGTGGGTAGTTTAGTTTTTCCTTTGTTGTGGAGTAGAGATTCAACAATTTTGTAGAGCTCTCTCTGGTTCCCACAGCTGGCTAGTTTTTCTTTGAAGTATGATGATTTGGCACTGTTGATCATATTAACAACACAGAGTCGTTGCGCTTTAAATTGGTTTCTATCAGATTCTGATCTGGTTTTCCTCCAGCGTCTCTCCAATTTCTTGCGGTGTCTCTTGGCATCGGCAATCTCCGGGGAATACCATGGATTGGCTGGTCTAATGGTAATACAGCGAGTTTTCAGTGGAGCATGCTTTTCCAGAATAGACTTCAGTGTGGAGTTGTACTGATCTATGAGTGTTTGGAGGTCATTGGACGGGTTGGTAAACAATTCTGACTGGCTAATATCGTTGGAAAAACTGTCATGGTCTAGAGATCCATATTTCCGATAGGAAATATGCTTCTTAGTTGGTTGAGGTTTAGTCAGATTCAGTGCACAATGCAAAGCAGCATGATCTGTCAGAAAACATGCAACATCCACTGAATCAATTAGGTTGTCCGTGGGTCGTGCAAAGACAAGGTCCAATATATGGCCACTCACATGTGTAGGAGCACATACAAACTGTTTCAGGTTAGTGTTTTGAATTATATCATTGAGGTGGCGAGCAGCAGAATCATCTGTATCCCAGTGGAAATTAAAATCCCCAACAATCAGCAACTTGCTTGGGGATGCCGAGAGTACACTGACATATTCGGAGAAATCGTCAAGGAACATTGTAGGGGTTATACGATTCTTTGAGCTGTATGGTGGCCTATAGATGATTACCAGCTTCACGGATGAGAAAGTTCCTTTGACAGTTACATCACAACATAGACTTTCAAAATTACCACTACTGTGTGATGTTATTGGGCCGTGTTTGATATTAGTCTTATATATGAGAGCAATACCCCCACCAGTTCCATTTGGACGAGGTACATGACACATGTCATATCCAGGAATGCATAATTCACCTATTATTTTATCATGTTTATCAGTAGCTGATAACCAAGTTTCAGTCAGTGCAATCAAATCAAAATCATGTTCAATAAAGTAGTCAGTCAGTAGGTTGGTTTTATTGCACACAGACTGGGCATTTAGGACACACAGTTTGGAGAGCATGGGTTGTTTCAGACTACTGTCTGTTGATGTTGGCGGTGTTGATATATGCAGGTCATTGTCCGAGGATACAGTTGGTATTGCATGTACCACTTGTGTTGGGGGGTCAGATCGGTTTCCTCGACGTGACGGTCGCTTTGTGTTTATTCGTAGGTCTTTCAAGGTGGACCATGTAGCTGGAGAAACGGGTATTGTTTTACATCTTAAACCGATACTCAGGAGATGCTCACGCTCATACCTATGAGTAGGTTTGTTGATGACTGCAGCTGTAGTTATTTCACTAACAGGACCAGGGTTGGGGTTTATATCCCCACAGATTAACAGGGCAATGTTGAAATTTGAAGAAGAATTCTGGTAGTATGGAATAGGTGTTTTCAGGTAACACTTGATGGTCAATCTCTTCCATGTTGGGCCATATGCTGGAGAGTATGCATATCTGGCAGACCGTTCACTTGCTAATCCCTGCACATCACACACCAGAACAAGGGCAAACAGGAAACTCCAAGTTAACACCTCCATTGTATAAGGCAGTGGGCAGGAGACAAACAGCAGCTCCTCTTATTGTTCAAGCATGGTTAGGCTTGTGGCTTGGCTGATGAGTCATTGATCCGTGGTTTGCATGGCTGAAAAGCCCATCGATGAATATTACCTTCCAGTGAGCAAAAATTGAAGATTTCCAACATCAATATTTCAACTAGAAGAGTAGATGACAACATGTAGATAGCACCAGAAGATTCCTTGGTGTTAGCTCTTCAGGGTGATATAAAATATGCAACAAACTAATGTGAATAGCAGGATATAATACATGAAATATACAGAGCGAAAAAAGTGTGCAGCTTGCGCGCACAACTACACTCTGGGTGGGTATCTATGGGGGACCCCCCGTGCACCCCCCCCCCCCCCAGAACTAATCCACACTAACTTTTTCTGGTGCGTTTTAAGGTCCTTAAACACATTTGGGATGTTAACAGTGAAAAAAACCCGATGCTCTGGCGATATCCAAGATGGCGGCCAATATGGCCGCCAAAAATGGTCAAAATTGGGAAAAGTCATATATCAGCAAAAAATATGATAAAAGCATAAATAAAATTGTTAGATATATGTTTTTGACCCTTACAAATTCATTTCTGGTATTCTCGTTTTGCTATCATGCTTCAAATTCAAGATGGCGGCCAATATGGCCAGCAAAAGTGGTAAAATTTGAGAAAAATCGTATTTATCAGCCAAAAATTATGATAATGGCATGAATGAAATGATTTGATATATGTTTTTACCCTTACAAAATACTTTCAAGTATTCTTCTATTTTGCTACCATGCACCAAATTCAAAATGGCGGCCAATATGGATGCCAAAAATTGTCAAATTTGGGAAAAGTCATATATTGGCCATAAAGGTAAGTGATGAGTACAAGTAAAATTATTTGTAAACATGTTTCAAATTCAAGATTGCGGTCAAAAATGACCAAAGAAATACAAAATACATTATCAGCAATATATTGAAATAGCCATGAGCACTCACTTGCAATTGTGAAAAAGAAAATAATACATATACCAATTTTTTAATATCTGGAGGTATCTCACAAAAAGGCTAAAGTAAATCTATATAGACATTTTATATAGCGATTGTCAACCGCTTTAACACACACACACTCACTTGGTACTGTAAGACAAATTAATATACATTTTGTACCCATGTAATTTACATCTGGAGGTATCTCAAATAAGGGCAAAAGTATTTGACATTTTATATAGCGATTGTCCACTGCTTTAACACACTCTTGGCATTGTGAAAGACAAAATAATAAACCCATTCTGTAATACATCTAGAGCTATCTCAAATAAAGGCAAACTTAAACCTAAGGTGAGTTTGTTAGTTTGTGTTCTGAAAAGAACTCATCAACGTTACGGACAGTATGCTCTGCCCGTCGTCAGGAGACTGAGGGATTCCAACGGTGAAGCGGGCTTATATGGTGTCTAGAAGCGATTAAGCGTGAGAAGGATGCAGGGCTTGGGGATGCTGGATGATCATTGAGGCGTGTCATTCTGAAGGAAGGGTGCGAAGGGGAAGGTTGCCAAGGGTATATGGGACCCATGGGCTGGATAACTACATGTAAGTTATCCTAGGGTATAGGAGACCCATTGGACTGGGAGGTAAGGATGGGGCCCCAGATGTCGCTGATGGAGAAACCGATGTCTTGGGGAACCGTGTTGTGCTTGAAGATTTCAATGGCTTCTCTGATGCGGCAGGGGTACCAGCGTTCGATGCTGGTGATGAGTTCGGCCTGGCTCCAGTTGATCTGATGGTCTTCGGTGTGGGAGTGTTTGACTATGGATGATTTCTCATAGTCTCCTTTTCTGCCATGGGCTTTGTGTTCATTGAGTCTGGTGGGGAGGTCCCTGCCAGTCTCACCGATATACACTTTGCCACATTGGCAGGGGATCTTGTACACTCCTGGCCTGCGCTCTGGGTCTGACCGGTCCTTGTGCGAAGTCAGCAGTTTCTGGATCTTCATGGGGGCCGTGTGGTAGACTCGAATCCCATGCTTGTGGAGGATGCGCTGGATTTGATGCGAAGTACTGCCTAAGTAGGGGAGAGTAACAGGACTAGGGACCCTAACTAGTTGGCTTTGGGTACAGGCGACCCTTTGGCCGGGGGTGGATCTGGGGTCTTGTGTCTTGACTTGGCTGGGCTTGTATCCGTTGCGTTGCAGTGCTGTGGTGACGTGGTGGAGTTCCTGGGTTTGATGTTCCTTGTCGCAGACGTTGTATGCCCTGCGGACGAGGGCCCAGTTGATGGAAGTCTTGATCTTGGGGTGATGGAAGGAACTGCTGTGGAGGTATCTGTCGGTTTGGGTGGGTTTGCGGTAGACACTGCGGGTAAGACTGCCGTCCTGCTTTCTGGACACCTCAACATCAAGAAATGAGATGTTGCCATCTCTTTCTTGTTCCATGGTGAACTGGATGCTGCTGTGAAGCCCGTTGAGGTGTTCTAAGAAAAGCCAAAGGTTATACTTTCAATGTACAGGAGCCAAACCCTAGGTCTGTGATCTGCTGTGGCGATGGCGATCTGCTGTGGCGATGGCGGTCTGCTCAAACTCTTCCATGAATATGTCGGCCAGAACCAGGGATATAGGATATCCCATGGAGGTTCCAGCCGACTGTTCGAAGAAGTTATCCCGCCATCGGAAGCTGGATGAGTTCACACATGTGAGGAGCAGATCATGAAGCTGGTCAGGAGTGAGGTCGGAGCGGTCCTTGAGGGTGAGGTCTGCTTGGAGTCTGTCCTTGGCGATGGTGCTGGCGTCGGAGGTGGGGACATTGGTGAAAAGGGAGACGACATCAAAGCTGACCATGATGTTGTCCGGCTGGAGGGTGAGGCCTTAGATGAGGGTGGCAAACTAGTCGGAGTTCTTGATGTGGTGCTCAGTGTTGCCTACCAGGGGTGAAGTATCTTGGCAAGATGCCTGGTGTCGTAGGAGGGGCCTTCCCTGGAAGCTATGATGGGGCGCAGGGGAACATCCTTCTTAAGGATCTTGGGATGTCCGAAGAACCTGGGGCACTTGGAGCTGGATTGCCGGAGGTGTCTGTACAAGGGCTGAGAGATGTTGCCGGAACGCTGGAGAGAAAGACGCTTGCCTTGCAGCCTCCTCTCGATGGATGGTGTAGGGTCTTTCCGGATTTCACGGCAGTCCGAGTTGAGGATGTCCGCCATCTTGCGGTCATACTCGGCCCTGTCGACAGTGGCATTACCCTTGTCCTCTCGAAGAATGTGGATGGACTTGTCTTGGTGCAGTGATGTGATGGCTGACCGGTCTTGTCTGGAGATGTTAGGCTTGGCTGGTTCGTGTTTCCGGAGGGATTGATTGATCTGCAGACGGATCTCATCGGCAGCATGCTTGTCAAGATGGCAGAGGGTGGGTTCGGTGTGTTGGATGATCTCTTCTACAGGGGATGATCGAGGGACAATGGACAAGGTCTCTTCCGCGGACAGGGTACGCTTGCTCAGGTTGACTATGTGCCGGGTGGTGAAGGATTCGTGAGAGCGAAGGTGGGGTTTGGTGTGGTGCAGGTTGGAGGGTACAGAGCATCTCATTCGCCTGGAGGGTTGGGGGCGTAGAGGGATATAGAAGATCCCATGGCCAGGGTCGGGGCTGTGGGAGTGGGGATATAGGTGATCCCATTACCTGGGTGGAAGCAGGGCTGGGACTGGTCTTGGTCTTGTGCTTTGTGATACTCCGGAGTTTCTTGATTTGGCGTGGTTGTTGGAGGAAAGGGTGAGCTGCTGAATCTTCCCGAAATCAGCTCCGGAGACACTAGAACCTAGCTGGTCACAGGTGGTGGAAATATGCCTGTCCAAGGATGCAAGGGTGGATCTGGTGGGACTGATGCAGAAATTCCACCCCCTACAGAGCATGGCTGGACCTGATGTGGAGATTTCATTGAGCCAGTGTGGTCAGAGGGACCTGTCTTGCCATCCTGTCTTGCAAATCCCGTCTTGAAGACATCCTGGCTGAAGTCACAGAGGAGGAAACGTTAGATGACGAAGATGTCGATATCGATGGAGATGATGTAAATAAATCTGACTGTTCAGGTCTTGACGACTATGACAGTGACTAATGCTCTGTCATATTCAAAGCAGTAGACAATCTCTATATGAAATGTAGATATTGCAATGCCTTTCCTCTTTCAAAATATCAAGTGTGAAAGCGGTGGACAGTCGCTATATAAAATGTGTATAGGTTTAAGTTTCGCCTTTATTTGAGATACCTCCAGATGTATTACAGAATAGGTATATTATTTTGTCTTTCACAATACCAAGTGTGTGTTAAAGCAGTGGACAATCGCTATATAAAATGTCTCTATGTTTAACTTTTGCCTCTATTTGAGAAACCTCCAATTGTAAATTACATAATGGGTATATTATTTTGTCTTTAACAGTAGTGTTACCAAGTGTGTGTTAAAGCGGTGGACAATCGCAATATAAAATGTCTATAGGTTTTACTTAAGCCTTTTTATGAGATACCTCCAGATATTAAAGAATTGGTATACATATGTATTATTTTCTCTTTCAAAACAGCAAGTGACTGTTCATGGTTATTTTAATATATTGCTGATACATGTATTTTGTAATTCTTTTAATTTATTATGGTAATTTTGACCACAATCTTGAATTTTAAACATGTTTACAAATCAGAAAAAGCCAGATATGAGTTTAAAATGACTTTCAAATAGGCCTACATAATGTCAACTTTTACTTACACTCATCACTTACCTTTTTGGCCAATATATGACTTTTCTCAAATTTGACATTTTTTGGCATCCATATTGGCCGCCATCTTGAATTTGGTGCATGGTAGCAAAATAAAAGAATACTTGAAAGTATTTTGTAAGGGTAAAAACATATCAAATCATTTAATTTATGCCTTTATCAAATTCTTTTGCTGATATATACGATTTTTCTTAAATTTGACCACTTTTGATGGCCATATTGGCCGCCATTTTGAATTTGAAGCATGATAGCAAAACAAGAACACCAGAAATAAATTTGTAAGGGTCAAAAACATATATCTAACATTTTTAAAAATGTTTTTATCATATTTTTTTGCTGATATATGACTTTTCCCAATTTTGACCATTTTTGGCGGCCATATTGGCCGCCATCTTGGATATCGCCAGAGCATCAGGTTTTTTTCACTGTTAACATCCCAAATGTGTTTTAGGACCTTAAAACGCACCAGAAAAAGTTGGTGTGGATTAGTTCTGGGGGGGGGGGGGGGGGGGTGCACGGGGGGTCCCCCATAGATACTCCACTAATAACTAAATCTGAAACCTCCGAAAATCGCACGTGTGGCCGGCCGGCCGACCATGTGATAGCAGGCGGGGCGGCGCAGTGTACAGTGGTACCGTTGCATATCATGTGCCAGTTGTGCATGCATGCACCACATACTGACGCAGTAATTTTTCCATGTCACAGGTCAATGTTTTGCCTTTTATCCAGCCCAAAAAGGCTCTGATCAGTGTAGACCTCTGTGTTATAGAAACACTCCATTAACGACTGGTGAAAGAGATTAAAACTATTAAGCTCGCGATCATTTTCCTGTGCCATTTTCATCGACTTTTTCATCAAGTTTTCTTCTTAATTGTAATTCAAATAAAATCGCACATTGTGGGAAAATTGTAGGGCCAAATTGTAAAAAAATCTGAAATTTCTTTAAAAGTCAGTTTTCTGATTAATATCAGAACAGTTTTATCTCTGAGTACCAATGCTCTATGCAAAGTTGGCTTTTACTGGTCAGTAACAGTTCCAAGCCCAACATAATCCAACAACGGTGTTGCAATGAAAAGTCATCTCAGTGGACATGTGTAAACTTACACATGTCCACTGAGATGACTTTTCATTGTACATTTATATACATGTACAACGAGAGGGCAAAGTATTCCTTTACTCCCCCCCCCCCCCCCCCCCCAACCCAGAGACCCTTGGTGTCCAATATACTGTACCAACAGTTGCTACATGTATGCATTGGGTTGTCAAAGACAGCCTTGTAACAGTGCAACACTGTCCAGTGAATTCATCCACTATAAACACTGCCCATGTACATGTACATGTATCCCGGCAAATACCCCAGCAACAACCAGTGTTGGAGTACTCATACTCATACTCAAGTACCCATACTCGAACTAAGTATTCGACCACAACTTGATTTTTAGTACTTGCAGGTACTGTAGGCTTTTTGTACTCGGACTCATACCCGAATACTCGATACCTTTACTCGAGAATACAATCAATTATTTTCTCTTTTCATACTGCACCTTGGGACTCAAAAGAACACATACAAACAGTTCTTGGGCTGTTGGGTAAATTCCCAAAAGGAGAAATGTCTGGCTCAATCACATGTGATGTACATATTTTTGAGTAGGTTCATCATCTCGTGTAAAAAGTAAATAAAAAAAACATAGAAAAAAAATGAAATAGTCAGTCTTCTGAATTGTTGGTGTTTACACTCTTGATGATGCAGGTACATGTACATTATAATAATGTTCAGAATATAACTTGGTATTTTTGTTTCTTATGGTGTACTCGTACTCGGCCTGTACTCGACTGTTTATGTACTCTTACTCAGCCCGTACATGTACATTGTACTTGGCTCGAAATGAACTCAGAGAACTTGGTACATGTACTCGGATTGTAGGACTCGACCCCAACACTGTGTGTATAGTAGATGTACGTACATGTATACTGCACAGTACAGAATCAAGACTGACCAGCAATGTTGTCAGTGCCTGGCCATGTACACCAGCAAAGTCCAACACACCCTTATGTACCAAATCAATCAAAATTCAACAGGGTCACCCTGGGCCTTTGGTACTAAACCTAACAAAACTCAACACCACATTGAACCCCTACGGTACTAAATCAAACAAAATTCAACACAACCTGCTGTTGGAGTTTGTAAGGCTTGGGGTAGTTAGGGTTGTTCATTTTTGGTATACAGTGAAATCTCGATAAGTCAAACCTCAGGGGAATGGGCTCCAATTTCGAGTTAGGCGTAGTTTCGAGTTTTCCAAGGTTCCCCTTTCCCCCAAAGATTACGTACGTGAATACCAAGCGAATATCCAATGTAACGGCCGTGAAATAGAGCACGAAATCATCGCATTTTTAGGCGATCTTTGCTTTGCTTTCCGCCGTTTCAGGTCTCCCCCTTTATTGTGAGGGAATGGTCCGACAAGAGACAATAAAACAGGCCCGTTTCATCGGCATTAAAGATGTCTCTTCCACCAAAACATTGGGCAGTCCATTGCGTAGCCGGCCATTCGTCTGTCATCTCCGTAGTCACGACATAGCGCCCTCTCTCGATATGGCATGCGCCCTCTCTCGATATGGCATGCGCCCTCTCTCGATATGGCATGCGCCCTCTCTCGATATGGCATGCGCCCTCTCTCGATATGGCATGCGCCCTCTCTCGATATGGCATGCGCCCTCTCTCGATATGGCATGCACCCTCTCTCGATATGGTATGCGCCCTCTCTCGATATGGTATGCGCCCTCTCTCAAGAAAACGATCCGGTGTGGCGCGGTGGTGCGGCGTGCCTTGAAACGATCTAACCACCCGCAATACGTCACTGCAGCAAGCACGTGGAACTGTGTGATTGGTCAGCATGCAGTTCAGTTAAATCATTGCCAACTGCATCGTGGTTGCGTGCAGTACTGGGCGCGTTTTTTCAAAGGATTGCGGCAACCGTTGCGGCCGCTTTGCATCTTTGGCCTTCCTGTGCGGGTCACTGGCGGTATGCTTTGATCATTGTAAGTTGCACCGCAATGAATAGGCTGCTCCAACAATACTACGGATGTTAATTGCCCCTTTGTTGCTTTTCTATAGCTGAGTTTGGGTTTATTGAATGTGATCGTGCGAGATTTCTTAACTTAACAAAAGGATTCCAGTTTCTTCCGTGGCCTAACATGCCTAATAACGCAAGTATATTTCTGCACCTGGCGATTTTGAGTTCGACTTAACCGGAGTTACCGGTCTGAAATTTCGAGTTAGCGTGGGCATGTTTATACATGATTTGCAAATTTTTTGAAGAGGGGAATAAATGTTTACTTCAAGTTAAACAGGTTTTCGAGTTAACCGGTTTTGACTTATCAAGATTTCACTGTACTTTTTTTAAAATCACCCTATACATATACTCTTGCTACAAGTAAAATCACACTTGGAATTTGTGAATGTGTGGTTTGCTAATTACTACTCAGTCAATTCTCACGAAAGCATTTTCACCTTACAAAACTTTACAGCTGTCATGTTTCATAAGGGGATACTAATTATATACTGCACTGTCAATGGGATGTGTAATGTAGTGTTTGCATACAGTTTATCACACAATGTTAAAGACACTGGACATATTTGATTTCACCGCATTATTTTGCAAGGCCCTTGCTGTGAGTATGCAATGGGTACATATGTGACCCTCTGTAGCATAATGAGTAAGTAATGTCTCCCAATGTTGACCTTTTGGGATTAACATGCCAGAATATATATGGATTAATAGGCTTTATGATAGCCTATTCCAGTCCAAAAGATGACCTGAAAGAAAGGACACCGTACTGCTACTACAAGAGCACACATTAGGAGAATAATGGCTTTGAAGAAAAAACCATAAGGTGCATGCGCCGCTAATGTCACCACAAAATACCTTTTTTTTTCAACTTTATCTGTCCTTTTTGCAAAACAAAATTCCACTCGAGATTTAACTGTAAAGTTTTCCCCCCAAATAAAAAAATCTCAAATTTAATTCCACCATGATTTTTTTGGTACGCATGACTTCACACAATGATTACCCGAAAACTGGTCTTGGGGGAATATTCCTCATTATGCTCTAGAGGGTCTCATAGTGATTTTAATAAGGTTATGAGGAGGATAAAACAGTAGAAGGGTGAAACGCACATTCTTTGTGGTCATTTCATACAGAAAGTATGTATTTGCCCAGTATGAATCATTGCTGTTGTATGATAATAGGGCTGTTAATTTTCAAAGTATTCGAATATTCAAAACTGGGTTTGACCGAATATTTGAATATTCGATACCGGTACGGCGCCGATCAAGTTTTTCACGGTACAGCTGCAATTGAACGCCACGCCGTTAAAAAGTTGCACTCAAAGCACACCAGTGTTTTATGTGCACAATTACTGGATTTTTGCTGTAAAATATTTATAAGTATTAGAGGTTTTACGGACGGGAACAATAAACCTCCGTCCACAAAAAAATACAGTCAACAAAAATGCGGCATTTGACACTACTAAGCGCCGTACCTTTTCTATTAAAATAGCATCAGAGTCGTATCTGTACTTGCATATTTTTCTCGAATATTTGAACCGGCAAAAAGGTAATTGAATATTCGGTTGACGATCAAATATTCAAATATTCGGTATATTCGGGACAGCCTTATATGATAAGATGTTTAGATGGAAGATTTCAGATTTAGTAGCATTTAAATGAAAATAATTTAGAAACATACTGCACACCGCATGACCAATCTTTGCAACCAAGTCTTTAACCACCCAAGTCTCTGGACATTAACCATTTAGATTGCTTCAGTTACACCATCCAAAAAAACAACCCAAAACCCCCACCCCTACCCCCCCCCCCCCCCCAAAAGTCAGCAGAACAACTCCCTCAACCTTCCCTTTCCTCCCACAGCTTAGTAACCTCTTGAAAACAGACGACCTCTTGAATACAGACGACTGCTACGTTTGAAAAAGACCACCTGGCTGGTTGTCATCTGTACACATTTGTGCATTCCTGTGCATACTCAATCCATTCATGTTTCAACTATATTGTTCTTGACTGGAAGTGTTAATGAATAGATGGAGCTTTTTCAAACAAAGCTTTCATTCACATGAAAGTAGGGGATCCAAGTGTGATGAATAGGGCCACTCTATTCAGTGTGGTGCCTATGATTAGTTGTGTTTACGCTTGGGTCCACAGCCCATTCTTGGCATAGCAGCCCCCACCATCAATAACAGCCGGACTTGAGGGGTTAAACAAATTCAAATGTTGAAAATTCTTACAAGACTACTTTTGTTTTGATAGATAGGGTAGTTGGCTCCAATTTGGCACCTGGAGAGGGAGGGTTAGTTTATAATTTGTCAAGCAAACCGCAAGGGAAACTGACTATGTAAATTTGAATATATTTTCAAAGTGAACAAGGAAAACTTGCAATGAGGAGCAGGATTCGAACCTGCGACCTCTGGAATACCGTACTGGCCGCTCTACCAACTGAGCTATCTTGCCCTATGTTGGCGGTCTCCCAAATTGTCAGTATTTTTGTTTGGGGGCGCTAGTTAGAAGTGCTGGTACAGTATTCTGGAGGTCACAGGTTCGAATCCCGCTGCTGCCAGTTTACTTTGTTCACTTTGAAAATATATTCAAATTTACCTAGTCAGTTTCCCTTGTGGTTTGCTAGAGAAATAAAAAAAAGAAGAATTGTATCCCCACAATGTCTCTTCTTAGGTTGTATCGTAAAAAGGGGCGTGATCCCTGGCTATACGGCATTCTAGGTTTATGACTTCTGACTAGCGCCCCCTGAACAAAGATACTGACAATTTGTGAGACCACCAACACAGGGTAAGATAGCGCCAGTACAAGTTTCTTTGTTCAGTATGAACAAAATAATTAAATTACACAAAATTACTTTGTAACATCGAAGTAATTATTTTCCAAATCTCAAGGATGATGGAATACAAATGTACATTTATTTATGAGGTTGCGAACATTTGGAAAACGTGAGTTTTAGTGCCACTGAAAGCAAAATAACAAACTGCCAAAGTGTGCAGCAAAAAAAAATATTAAAAAAATAATAATAATAATAATAATAATAATAAAAATAATAAAAATTCACACATGCAGTGATGTTAGGCTTTCAAGTTTTCCAACAAAACGAACAGACCAAGCTTAATAAACTTTGACTGACCAGTTTCGGGGGCAAAGTGTGTACGAACCTTGGTCTTGAAGATTGACACGCAGAGTTTCAATGATGATGTTGACAAAAGTAAACAGGAAAAATTCAAATTAATGATGGCTCCTTTTGGAATTAATATGTGGAAATACAGGCAAAATGCTTCCACGCCATCTTGCTCAACATGCAAACATACATTCTGAGCCATGTTATTGTATGGGTCAAAATCAGTCAAGGTGATTGTTTTTGACCCTCCTGCCATAGAACAAAACCACATGTAATCTGATCATGTCTGTGTAAAAGTATAGCAGGGGAGGTGGAAGGAAATTTTGACTGATTTTGACCTTCTAAATAGTAGGAGGGTTAAATTCATTACCAAACATTCCCCAAAAAGTCCACACGCTCTGCATTATTGCAGGGAAGAAACCAAACTGATGAAGTAGTACGATTTAGATATTGTTTAAAGCTTGGCATGGAGGTGTTGTAAGCTTGAAAGCAGGTTGTGGGTAGACCATGGGAAGATATCTCTTTCGTGAGGAAGTGCTGGCTCTGTAAAGAGCCGATGGTGAGATAAGGTCTCAACATTTCAAAGAGTGTGCTCTGTTCATCTTCCATGTCTTCAGGAGACTGCTGGACAGATGTTAAAAGCTTGTGTTTATGGAGGGTACGGTGAAGCCGTTCGGGCAGTAGAGGATTCTGGAGTAGAGGATTCTGGACGCTTGGTGAACATATGCATGACTGAGGGATGCTGGGCGGCTCAGTCACGCATCTAAGAACGGAGTACATTGTTCGAGACCTTACCTTACCATCAGCTCTTTTCAGAGCTAACACTTCCTCACAAAAGAAATATCGTCCCATGGTGTACCTGCAACCTAATTTCCAGCTAGTATGATCTTCTACGTAAACCTTTATAAGGGTGTCGGTTGCGCAAACTGAGACAGGCAAAAAAGGCTTTAATGGAAAATCCCTATGAAAAACTGCATGTACTTCTTTTAAATTTGTAAAGATTTGTGATACAATCAGGCAATTTAACCTCCACTGTACACATTGTTTCCGGACCGGACCAGACCATCATCGACTTCGTAAGGTTCGGTGTCAGCACATCATTTTTTACACCATAGTTCTTGAGCGAACTTGCTAATGGAAACTAAGAATTTGCCAAGACAAAAAAACACAAACAAAAACAGAAAGTTGATTTTTACCTTTGACTCATGAAATGTTGGTGTTTGTGGTTGGCATCGTATAGGTCGAACGGACTTTCAATGCTGCTGCACTCCTTGATGAACTCAATGGAGCCGCCGGGGTCGGCCGTGATGTCGCAGATGGCCAGCAGCCGGTGGGGCAGGCGGGGGCAGCCTGGGGACTCGGGGGCTTCAGGGCTCATCTCGGGGCTCAGCAGGGTCTTGGTGTCCATGTTGGTCAGGAAGCGGGGATGGCCGATGTCCCAGAAGATGCCATTGACGATGCAGGAGGCCCAGGGGGCAATCTGGGAAGATGAATAATAATAAGAAGAAGAAGAACGTAGATTTGTAAAGTGCACATATCCACCATGATCATAGTGCTCAAGGCACTACATTATTACCCCAGCTCATCAGGCCTATTAATCATTCCTGAAACCTCAGCTCCATGGGGAGTATACAGCCCCGGCACACATAACCATCAAACACATAACCACCACTGCCCCCACAGGTACCCATTTACTCCTAGGTGGAGAGAATTAACTTGTGACAAAGTGTCTTGCTCAAGGACACAATCAGCATGACCTCTGCTTAACTCGAACCCACAATCTGTAGTACCACCAAGATCTCGAGTCCGGTACACCAGACCACGACGCTCCATGACGATGGGTGAAACAATAGAGCTCGACTGTGAACTCGTCACTCCATCACGGGGATGCTTGTGGGTCTGGGCTACTGTAAGCCAATGCCGGATGTAAATCTACTCTGTAGCCCTTTGTAATCTACTTACAGGGATACCAGTTGGTCTTGGCCGCAGGGCCGGAACAAAATTGCACGTCCGGAATCTGGGCCACGCTTCAATTCCATGTACATATGCGTATACATTACAATCAACTTTGCCCAATTTCCGGACGCCGCCTTTTTGCTTGATTTTTATGAAGTGCTCGATTTATATTTCCAACGAGAACTTTTCCAAAGCGAATGTAGATTATCGTACAATACGCTATGCATAATCATTATGCAAACGATCCCCGCTGTTGTTATTCTGCCATGTTGTACGCGCGCTCGCGAAACCATTTGATGCACGAACATAACTGGTTCCTTACTTTGACTGCGTAAAGTGAATACGAGTTGCATGGGAATCAACAAAATCAGCAATCTGTGTGGAAATAAACTTTTCCAAATAATCTCTCGGGACAACACTGAGTATACAGTGTTTATAAAAAAACGTCGGTGAAGGGCAAAACCCAATATTGAATAAACTTGACCAAGTCGTCGATTGATTGCATTTTGTTCTGCACGCACATTGTGTGTACACGCACCAGTGGTGCGCAATGTACACAAAAATTGTGACCGTTCCTCACAGACTGGATTGTAAGTCTAGTGTCCGCTGCATACGTATATTTCAATCGAATCGTTGTACACGTGTATTGCGGCTTGAAGGTAGGAAAGCGCCGTGTAGTCTTTCGGTCATTTGTATAAATATGGCATTCCGGCCCACAAATGCCGAAGCTTTTTTCAAAAAATATGAAAAAGCCGGAATTCCGGCAATTGCCGGAAGTCTGGTATCTCTGTACTTAGCCAGTGTGCCATGCCAGGGAGAGTTACTGAATGTCATTCACCAGTCAAGATGACATAATGCAGTTCTACTTACACCCTCACTGGAAAATCTGGCATTTTGGCTAGCCTTATAAAAATCTAAAGACAGGATTTTAGGGTATGGGCTCTATGACTGGACACGGTGGTTGATAGTTCTGTTATTTGCCCTCACTTTAAATTAGCTATACACTTTTGAAACCTGCGTGAACTTAACATCAATCCAAGTGCGATGAATAGGACCACTCTATTCAGTGTGGTGCCTATTTTTGGAATGTATGCTTGCCTGCACAGCCCCATTCTTGGCATACCACCCCCCCCCCATCTATAACAGCCGGAGGCAAGGGGTTAACTGTGATTTGACATTTGATTGACTAGTTACAACTATGATTGTAATTAATCAATTTGCTGTACTAGTGCCTAGCACTAGTTGTAAGTATGTCATGGACTTACTTTTTCACTGAATGTGGAGCGATACAACTGTGGGTGTTTTTCATACTCCTCCGGGTTGAAGCCGCCGCCCCCTCTCCGCACTATGTGGTCTTTCCTGTGGACTACGGTGGCATACACCTTTTTGTGATCTGGCGAGGGGGAATGACACACAACAAAATTATCCCCTCCTCTTAACACAATGTACAACACACATGGACATTGCCATTGTCCTCTTCATACATGTATGTACTTTCTGTAGATTGTTCTACATTGCACTTCTCCATAATATCTTAACCTCTTGAATACGGACGATGACCATAGCAGAGGTTCAGAGATGAAACTGGCATATGGAAAAACAAATTGGAAAATTGGTCGGACAAAAATACGTGTCCGAAATCTGGGCCGCGCTGCAGTTACATGTACAATACACTTCATGCCCAATTTCCGGACACTGCCTCCTGTAGATTTTACGATGAGAAAAATATTCGGTGTTTTAACAAAATTAAAAAGCCTGAATTACGGTTAGAATCACGGACTCATACAAAAAAGTTCACTTCTTACTTGAGAAAGTCGAGGAAAAAGTCAGACAGACAAGGGTACCATTCATGACACCATTCAATCATGTCCATGATTCAACCAAAACTCCACTTACGTACGTGGGGAAAGTTGGGCATTCTCGTCTTTTTCTTCCAACAACTGTCAGTGAAATGTATCACTTATGCTCTCTTCGCCATCCTCAAGGTACCGTAATTTTCGGAATATAGGCCGCGGCTTATACGTTGATTCTCACGCTGAAAAATGTCCCTGCGGCTTATACTCCGGGCGGCTTATACGGCAACATTAGAAGAATAAAATCAGTCACAGAAGCCGCGCCTCAGCGCAGCCCGGGCCACGCATGCAGGCGGTGCTCCGGGCCAGACAGTCACGTGTTGGAAATAAAGGAAACCAGTCCAGAGGGACCGAATAGACTTGCAAATGTACCGTAAGTACCGTTCACACCTCACAAATCGTGTGGTGCGTCTGTTCGTTTTTGTCTGTTTTATCGTTGTGTAATCCATGTTGTTTATTATTTCACTGGTTAATGTAGGGTCCGGCTATCAGAATTTTCAATAATCGACATGATCGATACAGCGGAGGTCCAACATCGATTATATTCGATGTAAAAATGTCAAAATTCTGGGACTAAACGAAGCGCTAGTCAACTATTATTAGTATAAGGATCATGATAAACACATACCTCCACCGCTTTGAGGCTTAATCTATCGCATCTGCGGTCTGCGAATGTGACAAAAAAATGCAAGTTGTGTACGTATTAAAGCCTACAATAATTGTAGGCTTTAATACGTACACGGAACTTCCATTTCCAGCGTCCTCTAAAGTAAGCAAAATATTGTTGCAATAATGTTTTGTCGCCACATCTTTGCGGAAAAGTCATGTACTTCCGGGGCGCGGGTACCAGTATTATCCGTAGTAACAAAATCGCGCGCGGGCACCATGCGACGTGTTCATTTTCACATTAGGAGAATTTTGACCGAAATATTACAATCCATTGCAATCCGCTGAAATCTTTCAGTAAAATATATTCATCTATCTGCATATATATTTATTATTCATCAATTGTCATTCTGGCGATTTAATTTCGTCCTCGTATGTTCCCTGAAGTGGAGAAAAATCCAGACAAAAATCATCTTTCGTTTACAGCAAAACGAATTATTTTCTTCAGATCTAATGAGCGTGCCTATAGTTTTGGATTGCACCAAATATGCTACGAGGGATGTTGTTGAATTTCCGAAAACATTGTCGAGTGGAGTAAATGATAATGTGGGAAATAAAAATCATATTTGTGTTTGAAAAAGAAGTTACTTACTTCCAGGCGTATTTGCTTTATATCAAATTTAAAGAAAAATTACTTTTATACTGAAATCTTAAGCTGAAACCAATAAACATCCCTTTGCATGAATTAGCAAGGCCCCAAATTTATGAATGGTTGCCAGCACGTACATGTAAGCGTGCAACAAAATCTACTTTGGCCAATCAAAACAACGACTAGCGACACGTGCTCATACATGATGCATAATGCATAAGGAATTTCCTTTGCGATGCCTGTGAAAATAGACATGCCCGCCGTTGCTCGGCGGAGTAGACTCTGTATATTATCGCGGTACTGGAAGTGGTTTTTACAATGATCTCAACTTTTTTATTCATAGTTAATGTTTGACCAAAACATCCCCTGAATAAAGTTTTTTTTCTCCGTCAAGTTCAAGTTGATTAAAGACGATTAGGCCTGCAGGATGATTTCTTAACACCCTGTCCCCCCCCCCGGAAGGCGATAAAATTCACTGAGACAAGTCTACTGATTGACGATTGGGGGCGCTATTCACTTTACACGGTGCGTCGTTACGCGTTATATTTTTTTACCGCACTGTCATTTTGCTCTCGTAAAAGTTTTTACGATTTCGCGGTGAAAATATCGTCCTTCGGCGTCATTTTGCATTTGTAGCTGTAGAATGGGAACCAGACAATAGAACTTCCATGGACAGACCACCATTGAGGATTTATGTTAAAATAAAGACGGTACTTTTTAGCAGACACGGTGAGGCAAAATGTTTTGAAAAACGTGAATTTATTAAAAATCATAAAAAGTCCCGACACAACATTTTATAATCGTCATTTTTATACAACTTAGCAGGAAGTCCTTAATGCCTGATGAACTGGATGAACAATCGCCATACGGTTGGCAACGCAAAAAAAGGAGTAATTTCCGATGCCGCGATAATAAGAGTTGCCGCGATACTTAATAGGGAGTCCGACTAGTGCTTCAGCATGCAGCACGATGACTTGTGGTTGGACGTCTTCAGCGCCGCGGTGCGGCTTATACACCAGTGCGGCTAATACGCCAACTTTAAATCTTATTTTACAGATTTTTGCGTGCTGCGGCTTATACTCCGCGCGGCCTATATTCCGAAAATTACGGTAATCATTGTAATTTTTAAAACATTGCATTTTATACAACTAAATCTGAAACCTCCGAAAATTGCACAACATGTTGGATTTTATCCATTGGATCGTTCATGTGCCTACCCGTACCCAGCCGGCCGGCCATGTGCTAACGGGCGGCGCGGTGTAGGTGTACGGTGGTACCTTTGCATATCATCGTGTGCCAATTGTGCACGCATGCACCACACACTGACCCGGTTTTTTTTCCATGTCACAGGTCAATGTTTAACCTTTTATCCAGCCGAAAAAAATGTCTCCGGATCAGTGTAGACCTCGGTGTTTCTACTGTAAAAACACTCCATTTACGACTGGTGAAAGAGATTAAAACTACGCTCGCGATAATATTTACGTGCCGTTTTCCATTGACTTTTCATGAAGTTTTCTTCTTAATTATAATTCAAATAAATTCGCACATTGCGGAAAAATCGTAAAAAAATCAAATTTTGCAGGACAAATTGTAGAAAAATCAAAAATGTCATTGGAAAAGTTAAAAATTGAATCTCACCTCCTTTTTCCACAGTACTCCTTAGGTTCTCTGGTTTAACATACTCCACAGGCAGGTCTGCAATCACCTCTTGAGCTCCCTAGAAAAAAAATCATATCCAAGACTGTAGCCAAACTTTCAAATGTTGAATATTTAACATTGTGGTTAAGAGCCTCATACACATATGTGATACCAGTTACTTTAAAAATAGTATGAATGGACTGAGTATATTTTCTAATGTGCATTTAACCCCTTGTGTCCGGCTGTTATTGATGGGGGATGTGCAGCCAAGCGTAAGAGAAAACAATAGGCACTTCACTAAATACTGTTCCTATCCATCACACATATAGCCCCCTTTCATATAAACAAAAGCTTTGTAAAACCCCATCAATTTATTACAATCCCATTCAAGAACAATATAGTTGAATGAATTGAGTACGTGCAGGAATGTGCCTACAAACGTCAACCGGAGAGGAGAGGTGGTCTTTTTCAAACTGCGGCTCTGGCCGTCGTCCAATTTCAAGAGGTTCAGATACACAAGTTGAAAGTTAACACATCCAAGCACACTGCTAGAGCAACTGGCTCCTTAGTTTTGTCTAACAGTATAGCAGCTATATGTATGAGCAAGTTCAGGTGCTGCTTAGCTAGTCCTTTTTGTCAATTTGCGATTTATATCACGCATGCGTGGTCTGTTATTCACTCGAACGCGTCTAGTCGATCGACTACGTCAAATCTAGTTAGTGTGTCGCAACAACAAACTGCAAAGAATGTCGTCTGCTAGTTGTTAACGAAGCAAATGTTGGCACGTCCTTTCTATTTCCTGTTATTTATTTCTATTATTTTCTCTACTTAACTTTAGTGCAATAAATAATTCATTATCTTATTGCAAAGAGTTATTATCATTTGCCCAAACCAACAATTTATCGTAAGCGTTTGACGAACTTGCCCAGTTTACCTATCCTCCAACTTGAAACCGTGACGTAACTCGCGAATTTGACTAGAGAAACCGTGGTCCGGGGCAAGGTCGATCCAGTTGGACTAGCTAGTCAAACCACGCAGCGTTCGAGTGACATCTAGATTGACTATGGTTTAATCACTCTAGTCGCCCAACCGAACTTGCTCTATGTTGAACTAATATAGCTGCAACAACGCTTCACCACCCAAGACTGCTGTGATGTAGGTTGCATGAATAAGGTGATCAGAGTCTTCGTACACATCTCTGTGCACATCCATCTTGTCCTAATAATGCAAAATTGGGATAATTCTCTGGAATCTGTTGAAGAATTATACTCCATTTAGATCTGGGCCCCAGGAAAACCGTAAGGGTGGTAGGGTTGGCAATTCAAAATGAATTGATTCACTGAAGTACGAGTGTATTTGAGATTAGAATACTTTGAAAAGTCAATCTTCAAAATCCACATGGTCATGACTTCTATCTGATTTATAGAACTTTACTATTGTATCCGGTAGACATTTTGTGCAGACATACAAAGTGTGTTCGAAAATTTCAGTATTATAGTCACTGCAAGGTTTTTTTTTGCAGTGTGCAGTCAGTCTGTTTTGCAGTCAGTCTGTTTATGTACATGTAGAACCTTACTATAAACAAACATACCTGGGTAACATTGCCAGACCCCATGAAGACAAACGACAGAGGCCCGATGGATTGTGGGAGCTCCCCGAGGGCTATACGGTAGCCGGCATCCCTTACTGCCTGCATGGCCATGCCGGTGTTGCGATAGTTGTGTGCCGCTGCTATATGCTGTTGAGAATACAGATTTCACATAACAGTTCATCACTGGGAAATGTCTAATCTGCATACGGTAAAAACTGGACCAGCCAGGGTAAATGTTGCTTTTTCAAAAGCGTCATGTTTTGCTGTTCCATGTACATGTACCCTGGTTTTCATTTTGAAAATTCCCCACAAATGACATTCAAAAACTGTCTTCTTCATTGTCTGAGAAATTACTAAGTAATATGTTATTTCGGTTACGAGTACTCGATTCCATAATCTGGAACCAGTTCCTGACAGCAGCTGTCGGATACTGGGGTACCGGTTCGGATGCACAGCCCGATTTCAGCAAGGTGAATATTGCAGAATGAAGGCTTGTGGCTGTCAGAACAGGTGTGTGGTAAGTACAGTGTATTACATGTACATGTATCTTGAAAGAATATTAAACTATTGCGTTTATTCCATTATTTGTTACATTATGTTTTTTTTTCGAAAATGAGATCAAAGTCGAGGTAAAAAGGATTTCTCAGACTAAATTGGTGATGTACAATGTGTCAAATTACACACTACAAGTGCTGGACAAGGAGAACCAGATAGCTCCTGCCATGTGATCATTAACTCTAACCCCGACGCATTTTTACTGGGAAGTGTCCTCAACCTGTCAAAATCCAACAATGTGCAGTATACCTGTGGCACATTCTTTGGACTTATATCGGATTTTAAATTTTTTATTTTTTATTATTTTCTTTACGTTTCCCGGAAGTCCAACTTCAAACCATGCACAAAGTAAAACAAACACACAAATGTATTTTCTTTTTAGGCTGATAAACAGTTTAATATACGTAATACGGCTGCCTCTTCAGCGATGGCTGCCGGGTCTTTCACTCCGAACAACACATACCGTAGCCCCAAGGCTGCCAGTGCTGACACTATCTCCTGGGGCTCAATGTCACTCTTTTGGACCACTTTTTGGTGGACGCAACCTTTGTGAGTTTCAACTGTATTTAAGCTGGCTCAACATTCGACCCAAGAACCTCACGAAGTTTCAATGTGGTAGCCACACTGCACACACAATCAAACAAGACTTTTACACCCAGTTTGCAATGAATGCTGAGCGTGTAAGACGCCATCTTGGTTTCCCCTGTCGCTATGCATATATACACGTTCAGTTGATGCATTTTTTTGTTTGAATATTTATTATTTAATCGTTTGTGTAAATATACAGCAAAAAAAATCCAAACTAAATATTAATATTCAAGAACATAATTAGAAAAATATTGAGATTTTATTTTTTCATAAGTTTATTTCTCAAAATGTGATTTTCATAAACATTTTAGCCTTGTGCGTTATACATGTGTGTATTTCTGTACCGCGTGTATTTCCATCGAGATATTTATGGTGCGAAGTCACACACTGATACTAGAATATGAACTTTCAAACTGTGGAGTAAAAGGTAGGGTCGTGTTTGTGCAGTACAAATAACAAAATAATGATGGAAACGAGATTTGAACGAATCAACCAGCGAAATCAATTCGAGTTTTGGGATAAAATTGAAAAAAAAATATAGGGGCAGGCAGTCGAGGACAACCAAACAATTATTTTGTTTGCCTAAGGGTGCCAAGGCCCTGCAGTACTGAACCAGTGCTCTCCACGGCCTTAAATTTTAGCAGGGCGGCAGACACAATGCGAGCGCGAAGCCCTTACGACGTAGGGTCCGGGGCCGGCTTAAGGGTCCGGGGCCCGCTTAAGGGCCCCGGGAAATTTTGGATTCTAGATGCTCTGTGGTGCAATCTGAGGCATTTCCTGGCCACTTTCTTCTGACTCTTTGAATCAAATTTGCTCGTGTTTACAACTTGAAATGAAGGCAAGATTTGTAGGGGGTTAAGAGTTAAGCCGGCCGGTGAGCTAAACATGCACGTGGGCACAGCACGCGTGGATAAGGTTTTTTCCGAGAGAAAAAGATGCCCTCAAGTGTTACAGAACATTGTAATTTAGGTAAACTGGTTCTCGACGCGACAAAGTGAAAGTGATATAACCAGGGAGATTGGACCAGTCCAGAATAATATTACGTGTATAGTTTTACGATGTGAATGCATAATATGTTGCGTACGTTGCGTCCAGAGCTGTTCGATTACTAGTATAAACGCTACTGCAATACTGCTGAATGTTAATGCTGGCAAACTCTTCATGTTCGTTCCACAGAGTGCGGTAAACTTCTTCGTACTTAGATAAACTGTGAAGACGGCGAAGAATGGGGGGAAAATCCAATGGGAAAAAAATAGCAGGGCGGTGAACATCAAAACTTGACAAAATCTGCTGTTGGAGTTTGTAAGGCTTAGAGTGGTAAAGGTTAATTGAATTTAAACATGTGGAGAAAAATGGATGGAAGTCACTCGACAAGTTCTGATGTTTGATAATCTTCAGACAAATTACATGTACCAAATGAGCTGTTGCAGTTGGCCATTAACCCTAACCACCTCGTATAATTTAATAGGAACCATATCCATCCTTGCAAATTCCAACACCATAAACTGTACACACAAATTGTTGGACTCTGATTCTGGTGGTATGCCAAAATCAGTGTAAAGGACTATCAGTTTGGGGGTCCAGTACCCATCCTAACAGATTCCAACCAAACATGCTGTTTTGATGGGTTGAGTACTGTAGGGTTAACGATAGTCATATAAATAGTATACTTAATTATGTTAACTAATTGGCAACCAACATCGATTCACCAGGGGCAAGCTTGGGGATCTGAAAGGACGGTTGGCAAACTAATGGTCCCTGTCTCACAATGCACATGTACTTAGCATCAAAGACCGAATGACTCTAGTCAAAATGAAGATGGAATTTTTGCTTTTTTGGGTGTCGGGATGATGTAAATTAGAAAAGATTTATGCCCCCCCCCCCCAAAAAAAAATAATAATAAAAATCCATCTTCACTTTAACTGCATTATGTCCGCTGAGTAAGCATGAGGTCGTGGGTTCGAGTCTTGTCCGAGTAAGCCTGTGAATTTGTTCTCACAGTCTCTCGGAAACCACCGAGTGTACAGTGCTTTATACACAACGTCGGGAATGGGCAAACAAATCTACTAAAAATATTGTCACTGGTTCCCTCTTCACTGGTCAAAATTTAGCATGACAATAATGCAAATGATAACCAGCACAACCAAGCAATGTAGGCTATGTGCTTGAATGCAATAATGAAAACTAGCTTTAAATCAGGTGAAGTCAACTTACAATGAATGGTGTGTGATGTCCCAAGGCGAGTAGTCTGAGGCCAATGCCATGCAGTATGTTAAGCATTCCCGCGATGCCTGCAAACTTCCCAAATGCCACCAACCGCTTCCCGTTTTCATCAACGATCTTCTCGTAGTCAATCAAACGAATATTCTGCATTTATGAATGAGGACAATAAGTTTCAATATCACTTCATCTCTGGCAATTCTCCAAAGACCACAAATAAGCATATTTAACCCTAAACCAATGAGGCCTTTTTTCGTCAAACAAACCACAAGGGAAACCGACAAGGTAAATTTGAATAAATTTTCAAAGTGAACAAAGAAAACTGGCAGGAGTAGGATTCGAACCTGTGACCTCTGGAATACAGTACCGGTGCTCTACCAACATGACCAACTGAGCCATCTTGCCCTATGTTGGCGGTCTCCCAAATTGTCAGTATCTTTGTTCGGTGGGCGCTAGTCAGAAGTCATAAGCCCAGAATGCCGTATAGCCAGGGATCACTTAATTTTACGATACAACCTGGGAAGCGATATTGTGGGGATCACTCAATGAGGATACGACTTTTTCACTTATAATTTGTTAAACAAACCACAAGGCCTTTTTTATTAGAAAGCTTTCTGAATCCTCTAAAATATAAAAAGGAGAAAAAAAGAGAGAAAAAAAGGAGAAATATCCACAATTGTATTTCAACGTTTTTGAAAAATCCTAAATTTCCAACTCTCGTCTAGAAAAATTTCAATAATTGAAAAAAAGGAAGTTTAGTAAACTAAAGCCATGTTCCCCATTTGGACTTTTGTTTACGCCCGACGAACTGTTAAGTTTGCTGTATGCAGCTGGTGTATTTCCATTCATCTATACAGTAATCCCTGTAATACAGTGTCCCTGTTAAACTTCTGCGGCTGTGCGGAAAACTACCATGCCCCCTGTCGGCCTTTTAGTTTTACACATATTATGTGTAGAGCTATATTAAATTACTAGAGCGCTAACTCCCCATTCTTACTTTAAATCATTCCTGCGTGCAGACATTTTGAATTCGCGTGCGTGTTTGTAGAACATAACGAAATTAGATGGAGTGAATTTTAAACGTGTACTCTAAATGCAACGCGGAATTACAACATTCGCAAACAACTTAAAGAGCAACTAAAACGCCGATTACAATATTGACCTTTTCTCCCCAAAACTAATATAACAAGTTTCATGAGTCTGAAAAAAAAAAAAAAATAGTTTTTGAGCCTTTTCCTTCTGAGCCACTTTGACTCATTCACAAAAGGCCGAGGTCAACTGCGTGCCGTATCCCGCGAGTGATGACGCATATGTGTAGAAACATATGACGTCACTGTATTATACGACAATGTTTTACGTAGAGTCTGTACGTATTTTTTTGTCTAAGGCTAGTATTACTTGCTGTGCTTTTTGCATGATGAATCAGGTGTAACACTACGGTAAACATATTTTAAAGTGTTGACATCTTTGTGAGACATATTTTGAATTGGGGTTGTAGGCTTGTTCTTTCTGAAAAGTTAGTTATGCGTCATACTTTCCTTTGTTTGCAGTCGGCTTTTATTGGGACCTGCGCGGCGAGTTGTGTGTGAGCAGATACTATACTCTAGTCTGGCGACTTTGCTTATGCAGCCCTCATAAGAAACCACACCTTCTCAGAACTATACACACAATTTCTGTTATAAGGTAATAGACTCAATCACATGTAGCCTGTTTACGGTACCGTACGTGTACAATGCATGTTGAGTCAAGCGAGCGTGGGAGACGGCCGGGGCTGTGGCTGCTCGAGCCGGCAACCGCAGGGAACATCGTCGTGGTCTGGGGCGCTTGAGTCCGGGAATGCTCGGTGCCTTTAGAGTTGGAATGACTCAAGCCTTCAAAAGGAATTGTGCCTTCAAACCCAGCTGAGTTTTCATACTAACACTATCATCAATACAGTCTTTGGCGAAATGTTCTGCACATATATTTTTAACGATTTCGACATGAGCCGAAAACCAGATATTATATTGTCTACAAAGCGGACCCACTGTCGCCTTTGAATTCCATTCAGCACTGTGAATCGTAGGAAGGTTAGGTCAGGGTTTTTGTCGCTGTTCCTCGTGCAACCCCCAACTACACACGATCGAGGCATAATGATTATCTCAGAACCACGCTCATACTGAAAAAATAACAAAATTAGACAAAATAAACGGGAAAACGGAGGAGTTATGTCGACAAAAACTCTTTCAGCAGCATCAACTCCACGTACGTACATGCACTAGTGTTTGGCTGTAGCATCAACCGACTCTACACATGTACGTCATGGGGTCACGTACATACATTTACATACATTTACATACATAAGGAGCTTTCGCGAAACAGGATGAATGGTTCAGAATAACAACCCTTCTTTTTAATCAGTTAAAAGAGTATTTAAACTGTCGGAAAAGTCCAAAAAGTCAAAATTGTAATCGGCGTTTTAGTTGCTCTTTAAGCGCGTCATGATGGTTATAAAAGTCTCGACAAAAAACATCTGCAGCGGATACGCGCATGCTTTAAGTTGTTTGCGCAGAGCAAAATGAAACGCTCATTTACTGATTGTGCGTTTCGGTTTTGGGCATATCGTCTTCAATACCGCACCTGTATAGAATACAAACGCAGATATGCAAATAACCGCACAAAAGCCGTACAAAATTTCGACTTTTTCATAGGTTTGTACACAAACATAGATGCGCCCAGCAGGCATCACTTTGTACATCGAGTCAGCGCTCTAGTTATTTAATATAGCTCTATAGTTTTACATCACAGTTGCGGTAAGTTGACAGAGACATTAGTTTACTGCCTGTCCCCATTGGACTTTATTTTGTTATTCTACAGACATGACAGAAAAGTCACGGTAGATTGACCAAAGAAAGTCCAATGGGAACACGGCTTAACATGCATTCTGCGGTCTTTATATGCACATGTATGTGTGCAGGGATATGATACACGACACATTTTTGTTACAAAACAGACCAAAAAAGAACAACAGATGTTACCATCATTTACCCTGTAAAGATATTTAATATAGTCCATAGAAACATAAAAATTAACTGGTGGAGCAAGACAACTCAAAACAAGAGATACACCAGCCCTTAAAGTGAACAAAGGGAGATATCTTCTGTACATAACTTGGTGTCCTTTAGGAGCACATTTCTCATACTGGGCAGAGAATTTCCCAGGACATTGAAGTTGTTCTTTAAAGTATGTCTAATACTGTGCAACATGACATACACAAAACACTGAAAATACATTTTCAAAAAAAAAAAATGAGTTGTGTTTAGGTGGACACCGTTATGTACAGAAGATGTGGTATTAATCTTTATGAAATAACTATTGAGATTTGAGTGGACAACTAAATAGTGTGTCTTAAAATGTTGCACTGACCCATAACCATAGAAAGACATGATAGAAAAGTACTGGAATCCAAAGCTCTTATAGTGGGCAAGGTTAACCATGACAAATAATTGTACATAACATCAAAACATGGACACCAAATTGGTAATATATGGAGATTTGTCATTGCTCTTCACCAGTTTATGGCACCGTGCTTTGAAAAAAGTTGTATAGTTGAATGTTTGTTTTAATAGTAATTGTATGCACTGCAATTGAACTAATTTATGAGCTTTAATTTGATTTTCATGTTGCATTATGTACATTTTGCATGACCTCCAGATCTCGGTGTCCGAATTATGTACGCCAGAAATCAAGGCTAAACCCCGTCAAAACATTTGTTTCCTTCCAAAATGTCTTGTTTCTAATTGAGTTAAGTTAGATGACTACCATTACGAAAACTGAAAAAGAAAAATTTATCCTCAAGAAACTAAAAAACTAGTAAAATCGCCATTCGAACATAACGCGGACGAAAAATTCGTGCTGCCATGTTTACAAAAATCAGCAGAAAATTGGCTGGACTTCCCCAAAACCGAAACACTTTAGCCTCTCGTTGTTGTTTTGAAGCACTACATGTAAATTTTCCCATCGTAGTAAGAAAAATTACATTTACCATTTTGTGGCATAACGTTTGAACATTCTGGCAACCCGGAATTTCAAGAAATGTGGGCACTGATGACACGAAAAACTCACCCATGCCTGTCCCAATTCTGTACATAACTTGTGTCCAGATACCGGACACGAAGACACAACGCACCACTTCAGAAAACCCAACCAATCACGGCCAACCTTGGTCAGGCCACATGACAGTACAACTCCCTAGCTTACTAGAAATTTGCAACATTGGGTGTTCTGACTTCGGCAAGCCCGCATTGCGTGACGGAATGCGTACATAACACACGGACACGAAAAATCAAAGTGATAGGAAACCAGTCATTAAAGCTCGCCACTGATTCGAGGCCCTCTATGACGTTGATATTTTGTAAAGTGATCGCATGTGCATAGTTTAGATGTGCAGGCGAGATAAAGATGTTTGCATGCGATATTAGGTGAGAGCGAGACTACATTACAACGAGGCGGACACCAAGAGTTATGTACAGAATCGATAAGTTTAATTTCGTCAGAAAAATAAGCAATATAATGTTAACAGTTTTGTTGCTATAAATACCTTTAATTGAGTAGTTTAAACGGTTTGAGGCTGAATTATTCTTTTTAAATCCTTACTGTCTGTGGTTGAACACCATTTTTATAGACAGCAGTGCAGCATGTAACACTGACATTCTCATTCAGGGGGCAATTTTTTATCTGCTAAATTCAGAAGAAAAAAAATGCTCACGAAAATGCTTCAACATGAGGTATGTCTAGGTTCCTTAGGCTGTAAGCTTTAACTTTAAGCCATTTTCAGTGAAATTGTACCCCCAGGAATTGATATATAATGTATCAATTCAGAGCCCCTTTTCCAATACTGAAATGTGTCGTGTATCATATCTCTGCACATATGTACATGCAGGCCACCCCAGCCTCACGTAGCACTGCTTGTACATGTAATTCACTGTGTGTACCCTTTCTCATATACCTTTTCAAGGATGGCATCTAGGAGTGGCATGTTTTCACTCTGCGCCTTGATGGTGTGGGAGAAGAAACAGTAGGTCTTATTGGCCAGGAGGCGATGGATGGGTACCTGTTTGACTCCCAGGATGAGGGAGGCCTTACTCAGATCCTCCTGGATTATTGCACCTGCCTTGGAGTAATCCTGAAGAGGAACATTATAGTAATATGTGAATGGTCTCTATTAAGGAACAATGCGGCTCACCAGTAGCCTAATGCAAACACTGCTCTTTTCTGGGGACCCAGCTTAATTGTGACCCACTCTGCAAAGGGCACATAAGTCGCTGTATGCTTTTACGCGTAATGGGCCATTCTATGTGAAGAGGGTAAAAAATTCATCAAACAAGTGATTTTTAAGGGAGGGTACCAAAACCTTTATAAATGTTAGTAATGATTTATCATCATCCTGGTCTCCCATTGCATTTGGTGGGCTTGCACAAAGAATGGCATAACAAATCAAATGCATGTACAAAATGTACATTGGAATGAGGATAGCAAAATAAATCTGTAGTGCAATTAAGCTAAAATTACTAACAATTAATACATTTGGCTTTTACCTTCATGTACCTTTAAGCCCGGTTCATACTTCATTGAAGTTTCATTGTGACGTTCTCCGTTACCTTAACCCTAACCCCCTAGGGTGTATGTGAAATCATATTGAAATTGTTTGATTTAGCGTGGTTAAGGTTAACCAATTCGCTTCGCATACAAATTCACATTAAGTATGAACCGGGCTTAATATGAAAATTATATCATGTACATGTACATACATATTAAAAAAAAAACTGATTGAGATTAATGCAAAAATTTAATGAAATAAAATGGGTGGAGAGAGGCAAGTGGGGATGAAGTGGCTTACCCAATTAAGGACAACATATGGCCAGTAGCTGGTTATTCAGGATAAAATTGCTGACGAAATGCACGCCATGTTACGCGAACACCCATTCTGATTGAATTTAACATGTGCGACCACCTTTTACATTCACATGCACGCGTTAGGTCACGCAGGTCATTCAGGATAAAATGTCATTGTGCACGAGGTCATTGTGCACGAGGTCATTGTGCACGAGGTCATTGTGCACGAGGCCATTGTGCACGAGGCCATTGTGCACGAGGCCATTGTGCACGAGGCCATTGTGCACGAGGCCATTGTGCACGAGGCCATTGTGCACGAGGCCATTGTGCACGAGGCCATTGTGCACGAGGCCATTGTGCACGAGGCCATTGTGCACAAGGCCATTGTGCACAAGGCCATTGTGCACAAGGCCATTGTGCACAAGGCCATTGTGCACAAGGCCATTGTGCACAAGGCCATTGTGCACAAGACCAGCTTGTAACAGGCACAAGACCAGCTTGTAACAGGCACAAGACCAGCTTGTAACAGGCACAAGTAACATGCATAAACCATGACAAAGGAATGCTTTTATTACAGTTCATTTGAATAGCTTGAGACTTGAATTAAGACCGAAGGCCTTGTGCTGGCCTTGTGCTGGCCTTGTGCTGGCCTTGTGCTGGCCTTGTGCTGGCCTTGTGCTGGCCTTGTGCTGGCCTTGTGCTGGCCTTGTGCTGGCCTTGTGCTGGCCTTGTGCTGGCCTTGTGCTGGCCTTGTGCTGGCCTTGTGCTGGCCTCGACTACATCACCGCTTTCATGTCAATGTTTCCAAAAACTGTATGGGGCTAAAATGCTGGAAGGCCTGTACGTGGAGTGCAGTGGCCTCATGGTCTAGTGTACCGGACTCAAGATCTTGGTGATACATGTACTTCACATTGTAAGTTTTGAGACCAGCAGGGGTCATGGTGCTTGTGTCCTTGGGCAAGACACTTTGCCACGAGTTGCTTCTCTCCACCCAGGAGTCAATGGGTACCTGTGAGGGCAGTGATGGTTGTATGTTTGACTAGCCCATATGTGCATTTAACTTGCAGCTAGGGCTGTATAATAAGGGAGCAGAGGTTTCCGGAATGATTAATAGGCCTGATGAGCAGGGGTAATAATGTAGTGCCTTGAGCACTATGATTACGGTGGACAATTTATTCCTGATGAGCCAATGACTTCATCACATTCAGCAAATTCATCACATGAGCCATGCATCAGCCACCCAGCTACACAATATATATAAAACCAGTGACAAAGAGTGAATTTCCATTTAAAAACTTTGTGCAAAGCAGTAAATGTGGAACCCCAGAAAAAAAGTGGTACATGTACATGTACATATGTACCACAAACAATATCACCCGTTTAATATGGATGTCCCCCCCCCCCTTACATTGTATAAACAACGATGTTTCAACAACTATATGTAAACTTCTGCATTTGATCAACACAGAATAAATTGTGAGAAAATCGAAGGGAAAATTTGAAGCTGTCTTTTACCTCCATTGTGTAGGCTCGTCTGTTGGACGGGGCCACCAGCACCTTCACTCCCCCTTCCACGATGGTCCTGACCTGCCGTGGGTTGAGAGGGGCCCTGCGCTCCCATTGTGAGCCGTAGTCCTCCCGGCGTATTGCCATGACGGGCATGTCCGATTTGCTGCAGAGATGCCGGCAATGCCTGGATAGAGCCAAGGTCTGCCGCAGTCGGCTGGCCAATTTGAACGGCTTGGCGCGCAACATGACTAGCTCTCAGTTGGCAGATTTTGTTTTATTATAAATCTGTGGAGAAATTTGGGACAGCAAACAGGAATGATTATGTTTCGTTTGCATAAAATGCCAGAAGGTTTGATGTTTGTCATTTTAGCAGAAAATCAGACAAGGTGGCATCCCAGGAATGCCTGACCTAATTGCACCTGAACTACATGTAGATGTATGCAGTCAACGGCAGCAGAACAGGGGCTGGGAGAAATCCCCCCCCCCCCCCCACTTTTTCCAATTGGGGAATATGCCGTCCCCCCCCCCCCCACTTTTGGCAGTTCCGCACAAGAAAAACAAAGAAAAGGGCAGCAGCCAGCCGGCACCGTCCCGTCCCCCCCCCCCCCCCCCCCTCCCCCCCACTTTCAAAAGTGTTCCACTGCTGTTGCACATACTACAAATGAAGTACAATTATTAACTATACACAATATACATGTGTAGCTTTGTATCATAATTGATTTACAAAATGTATAACACCGATTCTAGTGTCACATCCATTATTTGTTCAGGCGTGACCCACTCAAGCAGCTGACTGAATGGTTCTATTTTCAACTAAATATTTTAATTAATTAAATCAACCCCAAGGTGTGTAAAGTTTGTCCAATGAAAATTAATATTTCATATGGTGCAAAATCTCAAGTCTTAATTAACTGCTAAAATAGCAAAAGGCTCTTTTCTCTTCTCACCCACTTTATCAAACAGGAATTCAAACTTGTTTGTTACATAACAAATGCCACTCCATACACACAACTGTGCAGGGAAACTTTGTATAGTTTTCCCGAAATATTGAAAATGGTGACACACAGCACCATTAGAAAGATCTGAAAAAGCTCTTTCTGTTGGTATAAGGATCAAGTATGATTGGCGAAAAACACAGGCACAACAGGTTGTTGAAACATGGAATCTGTTGTTTGGATGCTCTTGGTGTGTGGTTTCCTTGTGGAGTCTAAAACTCGACATGGGTAAAGAGAGGGTAAGAAATTGATTTTTCTGGCCGTCATATTTCTTCTGTTCCATGCAAAAATATGTGAAATGAGTATCTCTCAATTCAAAACAGATAATAAAATCAATTATAATTTGGACTGATTCACAGTGGCATAGGTTGGTGCATAAATTACATGGTTTGTTTGTCATCCATACCTATAGTGCATTGAGAATGTCAAAACAAGTTTTATTTTTAATGTGTATTTGTTTAATTGAAATCACCCAAGGCAATACAATTGAGGCTAAAAGCCACTCTAGGTAAAGGGTTACGATCTAGAGGTGGTCATGGTGGTAGGGTTGGTACTATTACATGTACCTGGTGGTACGGAAAGATTTTACTCTCCACCAAAATCGGACACAAACAGCAAAATCTTTCGAAATTTTATATCAGCAACATCTGTAAAAATATAATTTTAAAAAATGAGGCAGAAATCAACATGTAATGTATGTGACCACTTTGAGTGACCATACTGTGCCAATTAGCCAAATATGGACTTCCTCCGCGTTGCGGAGGGAGTCCAGAATATAAAGCTACTGGAAGTAGCCGAAACAAAATTGAAACAAAATTACAATATTTTTACCATCACTGTAGACACTAATTTCACGCCCATTATACTCTTTGTGTCCTAATCTATCTGTCCTTGAGGTTCACGAATTCCTTATGCTTCGCTGGCCGACGTTTTTCAGGAAAATAAACTCAAAAGCAACGTTAAACTTGTAGACTCTTTTCATCAGTTTCATACAGAGTATGTATGTACATATGTACATTATACATGTTATACATAGGCCCTATGTGTGCATTTAATTACGCGTGCACGCAAGCACTAACCTCTCCGCACGCGTGCGTGCACGCACAATGCGTGCACGCACAATGCGCACGTGCAATTTGCCTAGTAACTGTCCCTCTTACACGCAGACGCAATAACTTGTGGGCGTTGCAACTTGCGTGACGTTTGTGTTCATACTGAGGAGTGAGGGTCCTGCTTTGAATTGACGATACTCCATATTCCTTCAAAACAACATCGATTACTTCGTCCATAATAACCTCCCAAATTCGTTCCTATTTAAATATCGTCTATAGCCCAAAACAGATTCGGAACTTTAAAAGTATCTGTACACTGCACAGAAAACACTTTTCAAGACTACCACGCAGCCAGCCCAAACGGTAGTGCCCAAGCGAGTGGCTGCCAGGCAAATCGCGCGTGCACATTGCGCCTGTGCTGCACGCAGCAGCATCACAGAATTTTGGAGGTCCATGTACGTACGTGTGCCCCATGTACGTCGTAACTCGGTATGAAACTGATGAAAAGAGTCTACAAGTTTAACGTTGCTTTTGAGTTTATTTTCCTGGAAAACGTCGGCCAGCGTAGCATATGGAATTCCTGAACCTAACGGACAGATAGATAAGGACACACAAAGAGTATGTGTGGGCATGAAATTAGCTTCTACAATGAGGTAAAACGTGAAAAAATCCTGTTCAAGTTTTGATTTCAATTACTGCGAAATCTTGTATCCTGGACGTCAGTCGTAGTGCAATGAAGACATCGTCCAACCTGGGCTATGTGCCAATTAACATCCAGTTCACAAAAAGCAAACTTTCTTCCCGTAGATTGCACAAATATTGTAAAAGTCTGAAATATAAAGGTTGTGCCAAGTATTTCTACATTGTACAATTCTGAGCACAAATGGGTGGTTATTTTCCAAAATTTTGCTGTTCCTGACTGATTTTGTTGGGGGTGGGGTGGGGGGAGAGGTATTAAAGAGGAACTAAAACCAATTTGCATTTTTCCACTTTATTGGCTTTTCTGATAGCTTGTATATTCTTCTAACCGAATACAAATTGGTAAAGAACGATTAAAATTTATTTCGTTGAAAAAAAATGGACTAAAATTGCCCCTTGGAGTGAGCGTTTGGTCTCAATTCCTGAAAAGGTCATTAGGGATGCAAATGTATGCATATGACCTTATGACGTGTGTGCGCTTACCCAGCCGTGCAGCCATCACGTCTGCAGCGTGTTGGTACTATCATCCACGTGTGTTTTATGACATTTTCGTCGTCAGCTGGTCGTACTTTCTTGGAATTTTTTGCAGAATTCACAGCCTTCCTAGCTTACTTTTGGAGTTATTCGGATCTCGAATGTATTAAAGTTAATAAGTATTATGCCAAGAACGTGTGTGGTAGGTGGCTGCACAAGAAATACGGACAAAAATCCGAACCTATCTTTTTAAAGATTCCCCAAAGTTGATGGGAAACAACGACGGCAGTGGGTCCGGTTTGTGGAAACAACGCGATCTGACTTGAGGCTGACGAAATGGTGTTACATATGTAAGAAACATTTTACGAAAGACTGAAGATAAAATTGTATCTGCAGGCAGGCAGGCAGGCAGGCAGGCAGGCGAGGAGAGGGGCCGGGCCCGGATGGAGAAAAAGTGTACAAAGACGGGGTTTCCGGGAGAGAAAAAGTGCCGGTAGGGACTCCGGGCCTTCAACCCGATTTTGCGGGCCAGTCAGACGGGCCGAAAATCCACGTCAGAGTCCGGGTTGGGCAGAGTCCGGCGAGCAGGACGGAGCTCCCACCCCGCCGTACGGCGCTCCGCTGGGCCCCGTCAGACCCGGGGCACCCGACAGCGGGAGGTGCGAACGGCAGATTTTGCGCACTGTCCAATGGCGGGTTCAGCCATGTCACACACTGGGCACCCAGTGTTGGTCGACTGGGGGTACCGGAGGGTGGCCGCGCTCGGCCCTGCCGTGCCGGCCCGGCGGACACCATCGGCCCGAGCACGCTGGAATCAGGCCGCAGTTGGACGGCACGGCTGGCGCCTGCGCCCGCTGCTGCGGTCCGAAGTCGTACTTCGGGTTCGATTTTCCGAGGGACCGGCACGGCCAGCGGGACACGTAATTTTTCCCCGCCGTCCAGCAGCGCGGAGGCCCCGGTGACCCGCACGGGAGTGGTGTGCCTCGAGCACACGTAATTTGTTTTGCCGCTATAACATATGAGCCACGACCAAGCCAATGTTGAAGATGGGAGCAGGAGTCGATCACGCAGCGCGACACCATCGCCTTTTAAGCGACGACGTATGCGATCTGGAGGTGCTTTCCGGAAAAGGGAGAGGGCACGAGTATGTATTAAAATGGTCATTGATGATGTTTAGAGTACAGATTGCTACCGATTGTTGGGGTGTCCGGCAGCTAGCGTCTAAACAGCAAAATTTTCATTAGTGGGCATTGCAACCAATTCGTGATAAAAAAATACTTGTGTCGGGGCGCCATGGGCGCGGGCAGCGAAGGGTCTTCGGGGAGGGGGATAATATAATAATATATACAAACTCATCAGTGCAACGTTCATGTAATAATGCACCACCAGGAACAAGAAAATTAGGACAAAACCCAACACATAGTACTTAGTAGACATGCACGCACGCAAACACAATGGGCACTCGCATAGTGACGTCATCTATCTCCACGCAGCTACGTCACAGGATTGGATTGTAAACACGCGGTTGACCCCGAGCTTTTCTGATTCTGAACAAAAGCGACTCCAAAGTAAAACTTCTCTAAAATTGCCAAATCCATGCATAAACTCTTCAAACCTACTTTGTTAGGTTTGGGAAGGCATAAGCTCTCAGAAAAGCCACTAAAGTAGAAAAATGCAAATTGGTTTTAGTTCCTCTTTAAAGTATGCAGTGGCTATTGTTACAGCAGCCCTCATTATCGAACTGCCTAGTTCCCTGACGTAATGGTATTCAACGTCAAGATGTTTGCTGTTGTTACCAGACTATCAACCAATTGTTCTCAGACTTTATTTTACTTTATAAAAAAATTCTCGAAAACCACTGAAATTAAAGGGAAGAAAATTAAATCTACTTAAATAAAAATAACCATTTGATTAGGGAACATACACAAAATTAGTTGTTTCTCATCAGAACCCTTGTGGCAAAAAGGTCCGTCAGGGCAATTTATATTTTATATTTTATAGAGCAGCGAGCTTGCTCCAATTACGTACGTACGTACGTACGTATAGCGAACGCCAATCCGTGGAACGCACGGTGCCTGCAGTGCTTGTGTATACGCACCGCCCTGTACTATCCGTGCTCCGCCAGGAGCACAGCCTTGATGAAACTGTTTACTTCCGGGTTTTTCCTTATGTGAGGCTGCGTCCGAATCGCTTGTCTAGGGCTATTGTCTAGGTGTTCGTCCATTACAACTACGCGTGACGTAGCCGTAGCTGTAGCTCTTGACGCCCATTTCGGACACGGCCTTAAATTGATTAAGCTATTTGCAATCGCGCGCGATCTGATTGGTCCTACTTCTAAATTGAACGTCACGTTGAATAATTCATGCTACATGCGCGCGTGAAAAACATGGCAACATGGCATCATCGCGCGATGAACGCGTGTTGGTTCACAAAGGTCAACGGTAAAACATTCCAGGTAGCTGATTGGACATTCGTAAATGAATAATTCAGATTCAGCTGCGCAAACCAAGAAGCGATTGGCCATTGGGAAACATACCAGACTAGATTTATTGATTTTCCCAGCTTCTGGCACATGGCCACTCACGTTACTATCATTAAAGACTAGAGTAGTCAGTAGAGTTCACTGGCCAGCTGTTGGGTCAGGTTGCCGGTGTTTATAATAGAAACCTCTCCAACGTGAGTTTTAACTGGTATTGTTTACAACAGCGTGTTTTATAGCGTATTATATATATATATATATATATATAAAAAAAAAAAATTCTGTTTTTCTGGGCGTCCGGTACATTTATATTTTAACTTTTATAATTATAAAATATAAAAAAATATCAACCCGGCACGAAAAATCCGCCCGGCCACTGATGAGAAACAAGTTATTTTGTCTAGGTTGCCTTAAAAACCTTAAACTTAAGAAATCTTTTCAAAAAAAAAGAAAAAAAAAGAATATTAAAAAAAATCAGCCAGCACGGCATGGATTTGATCCAGGGCCCCTGGCCATCAAAATCAGATACTAATCACGCTACCGAAGCGCTATGGCAGGATGCGCAGTTTTAAAACTGAGTGATATACGTTTGCATTGTATGCCGTAACAATAGCATTTGAAAGTCGCGTTACGACTGCCGTAAAAATAGCCACTGCGATTAAAGTATTTCCCAGGGCAGGCTGGAAGTGGGAGGCTAGGCCTGATGAGCCTGTTAAAAATGTTACACCATGGAGGATTAAAAACACATTCCTTGATGGTTACACTGCAGATGATCTTAGTCCGAGTAACTTGGACCCTTTATCGCCTTTTTTAACATTTGGACATGATCTGGCGATAGTAGGGTCCAAGTACGCGTACGACGATTTTCTATTCATTAACCCTAACAGCCCAAGCCTTTTTACTAGAATCCTTCCCTAACCACACAAACTCCAACACTGTGTAGTAAACCAATGGCACATTCTTTGTACTTGGACAAAATCAGGGCATCAAGTCCCATGCAAAGTGATGGTGCCAAGGCTCTACAGTACCCAATCACACAAAATTCAACACAATGGGGTGTTTGATTTTGGCAGGTTAGGGATGGTTAGGGTTAATTAAATACGTCTAAAATCCCAACAAAAACATCAGAATTCACCCTTACAACGGCCACCAAAATACTAGATACACCACCATCTGAACAAGTGGAGTTCCATGATCAGATGAAGGTACCTAGTCCGAGTAACTTGGACCCTTTATCGCCTTTTTTAACATTTGGACATGATCTGGCGATAGTAGGGTCCAAGGCGATTGTGCGATAGAGAATGGCCAAAAATTCAATCCAAACAAAAAATTCAAAATTCAACCTTACAACGGCCACCAAAATACTAGATACGCCACCATCTGAACAAGTGGAGTTCCATGATCAGATGAATGTACCAAGGTTTACTTAACATCCAAATAAAAAGTGAAATTTTACCGTTGAATTCCCAGAGACCCCCGCAGAACATGTCTTTTCGCTTTCTTGGAGTTCAAATAGTGACTCCTCGACCTTGCATGACGTACGTCACCCTGATGCGCAGCGCCCGCATGCACCGCGTGACAACCTGCTTATGCCGGCGAGCACATTAGAACGGACGTGATTGGTCGCATTGGTCACATGTTCGTTGTCATGCTTGCAAAAATCATCTTCTGATTGGGTAATAATGTGACATTATTAGCTGTTCTAATTCCAGAAATTTGCATTCATCAGTAACTGGTACCCTGAGAGGGATTCCCCAATTATTTCCTTTATTTTTATTGCCATTTAAAATTGATTTTTCTGGTTATTATTTTCCTTATGTTCCATGCAAAGATATGTGAAAAGGGTATCGCTCAACTCATGACAGATATTTAGCATAAAATCAATTAATATTTGGACTGGTTCACAGTGCCATAGGTTTGTGTATAAATTACATGGTTTGTTTGGCCTCCAAACCCACAATGCATTGAGAATGTCGAAAAGGTTTATTACAAGTATATGGTGTATCTGCCCATCTGCCTGAGATTTAACATGAAATTAAAGCACATCTAATTTTCCTTTTTTTTTTGGGGGGGGGGGGGGGGGGGGGGGGGGGGGGGTGTTGTTGTTTACAATTTTTATTTGTTGATTGATTTTTGTTGGGGGGGGGGGGGTGAAATAATGAAACCATGAAGGAATTACAACCTGAGGGAATGCAAATAAGTCAACGAACAATTGATGGACTGAAAGGAAAATATGCATATTACATTTAAATCAAGCATTAAGAAATAAAACAATAACCCAAAAAACAACATCAACACCAAAACAAAAGAAATCAAAACACAAAACCGAGTTCATGGAGGAAGTTTACAGCCCCCCCCCCCCCCCCCCCCCCCCCTATGACGCGCGTGCAACCTCGAATCAATATATCTACACACGAACACATAACGCGACCGTTGTACCACTCGCGAAACAGTCGCCGGCATAAACAGGTTGTCGCGCTGTGCATGCGGGCGCTGCGCATCAGGGTGACGTCATGCAAGGTCGAGGGGTCACTATTTGAACTCCAAGACAGCGAAAAGACATGTTCTGCGGGTGTCTCTGGGAATTAAACGGTACCTTCATCTGATCATGGAACTCCACTTGTTCAGATGGTGGCGTATCTAGTATTTTGGTGGCCGTTGTAAGGGTGAATTCTGATGTTTTTGTTGGGATTAGACGTATTTAATTAATGAATAGAAAATCGTCGTACGCGTACTTACTACTTGGAGGACCCTTTATTATCGCCAGATCATGTCCAAATGTTAAAAAAGGCGATAAAGGGTCCAAGTTACTCGGACTAAGATGATCTAACGTTATACTCATGATAACCATGGAGGAAGGAACCTCCATGTGATAACCGAGTACTGTAGGCCTATAGCAAATAGTAATTATCATCTGTCACAAAACAAAGATATGAAAGACATGAAAGATTTGAATCCACGCCCCAATGTGGTAAAAGATCACGCCTTAAACACTCCCACACGTTCAACCAATCATGGTGGTCAAATAAATAAAGTTCACCCAAGTTTGACCCCGATCTCAAAAATTAACGGTTGCATGCTGTTATGTTGTAATATACGCCGCTGTACTGTAGTTTTAGGGCCTATGGAGGAAACAGGTGAAAGAACATGTTTGGCTTCCATAGACCGTATCGCAAATACCGCCTGGTTGAGACGTCACAATGGTCAAAAGGGATTGTGGGAAGGAAATGGGAGCGATTTTGGTGCGCGTTTCTTTCTCACGTCCCTAGTAACCATTGTGACGTCTCATCCAGGCGGTATTTGCGATAAGGTCTATGACCACGATTCATTCCGTCCATACCGATGGCGTTCAGAATCCCTTTGAGTTTGAGGATTATGTGCATGTTGAGAACGACTTAAAGATCACGTCTCTTAAAAGTAATTATTTAAAGAATGACCAAACAAATTTGTGAAAACCAAACAAATTTTGCAAATGGATACTCACCAACTGCAACCAACCACTACGGTAACCGTACGACGTACATGTAGAGGCTACATGTACTGTATGAAAACAAGCGCGCGCCGCACTCGCTCTGGCTCTCTGGCGCGGCTCCGATCTGGCGGACCAGCCGATGACGCCGATCGAGGGGTGGGAAAACAGATGTTACGCCCCAACTACGGCATTGGTGGCCTAACTAGTACCTGGGCCGGTTTGGGGCCGGTCCCAACTGCGACAAAGTATTTGAAAAACATTGATCTCATTATAGAGGAATACGAATCCCACAACGACGAGTTTAGCGCCGATCTATCTGCGCATTGCGTTTGAAAACGAGGATCTCAATGTCTTTGGGCCTGTTTGAGGTGATCCAGAGCCGGACGAAAACAAACATAATCGCGAATCCCTCTCGTTATATGTTGCATGCTGGGAGAATTTGTACTACACGACAATGTCGTCTGCTTCAGATTTTGTAAGGTTTTTTTATGATAAACTATTAAGTATTTCTAGAAAAGTAAATAAATCGTACATAGCTTTAATAACAAAATTACACTGCAAAAGAATTATGACTAAATACTTTCACAAAAGCTCGTTAAATGCTGCAAATCTACCAAAAAATACAGTCACTTTTTCTCTGTCCGTCTCGCACGTCGCCATCTTGGATCTTGCGAACCCACCTTGCGAGCAGGATCCCGAAAAACGTGATCCGGAGCAGCTTTCGACGCTCCGGATCACTGATCGCGCTCCGGATAGATCTGCGTCAAAACAAACACGCCCACAGTAAACAACTTTATGCTGATCGTGCGTGCGCGCGCCTGCGCTGCCGATTAATTCATGCATGAATGTGCTGAAAAGCGTTGTTTTGTTTGCCACTGACATTCTCGCTTGGGTCAATTTCATAAAGCTGTTAAGCATAACAATTTGCTTAGCATGCAAATGCTTCCTTGATAAAAACTGGATTACAAACCAGATTTCCATGTGTGGAATATTGCTTTTGACTGACATTCAGCTGTTGTTTGCTTAGCATGAAAATTACATAGACTTTTGGCTGGTAACCTGTTTTTATTAAGCAAGACATTTTCATGCTAAGCACATTTTTGTGCCTAACAGCTCTATGAAATTGGCCCCCATAGAAGTGCGCAGAAGGGGCTAATGTGAAATTCCTCTGTACAGACTGGATGGGACACCGCGTCGTGTTTGTGCACGAATGCGCGGCCGCGCAATGGCGGTGCTCGTAGATAGATCTAGGGCATGGTAAACGCGCACTGTGTGCTCTTTTTATGTACTCTGTCTGGAAAAGTGGATTATCGAAACAATAGACCAGTTTCCTAACAAATTCAAATTTATGCAGGCATGCGCATAAATGGGACCTGCAGGCAAAAAACAAAATCGGCCCATTGAAAATGTACAGGGGTCCAAAAAGTGTTGGCATTTTCTCGCAATTTCTACAAGATTTGTCTCATTTGTCTTTTGAAAAGTCCCTGAAATCGTCATAGGTATTACGTTATGGTCTAAGTGGTATTTTGGGGGTACAAAATATAAACTTTAAAAAATGTTTTCGTCCCGTGCGCACGAGGCCAAAGGAATTAAGCAGGGCTCCTTTCCACAAGAGTGCCAACAACTAACCGTGTGCTTCGGGGTACCATCCACGTTGCACTTTTTGCCGCTGACTATCGCAGCATGATTTTTGCGTGGGGCGGCCCGGGTTTAACGCGCAATCTCCGGTCAACCTGATTGTCTGTGCACGGTGAAATAATTTTGTCCGGCGTGGATGGCTGAAGCACATCGTATACCGACGTGTGCAACTGTAATCCTTTCTAGTATTACGGTATTTTGACTATTTTGGTGTCGAAAAACATCCAGGACAACCATGCTTTTAAGCTGTAGCGTGTATGGTGCGAGACAAAATAAAGAGTTAAGTCCCCCTTTCCCCAAAAAACAAAATAAACAATGAAAAAAGAAACTAAAACAAAATAATAGAGGAAATAAAATAAAATAACTTATTCAGATTTCTTTAAAAAACACACAAGAAATTCCATTCATGTGGCCATTCCAAAAGTGTAAACAGACATGATTCTACGAAGGGGCTTAACCCCCCCCAAAAAAAATATATTAAAACAAATAGAAATTTACAACAAAAAGCTGAAGGTTTCCAAATAATAAAGAATGTTATCTTCCCAAGAATAATGCCCTCAAAATTGTTTGGTGTACATGTAAAACCGCCCCTGATGTTGCAGAACTAGTTAAGGATCATTTGCAAAAAATATTTTGATTAAAAGAATATTTAATTCAGGCCAATGATATAGGCCTATATTTTGACCAAATAATTATGAAAAGTCAACAGAAATTAATGGTGTGTCAAACTCATCGTACAAAAGCTATAGGATATTGTGAGGTCCAAATTATTGTTTGATGAAGGGCTTATTTGCTTGAACACTCTGAAGAAAACATGTCAAATGTAATGGTGGTTTAAGAATTGCAATTCTTAATTGACTGTATTACACTCCTTTCGTTTAGTTACGTTAAAACAAACTGAACTTTCTGAAGTGATACTCAGCATTAATTAGAGAATGTATTTTCTTTTCAGCACCAAAATAGTGAAAATACCGTAATACTAGAATGACATTCACGAGAGGATTACAGTTGCACACATCAGTATACGATCATCCGATGTGCTTCAGCCAACCACGCCGGACAAAATTATTTCACTGCGCACAGACGGCCGGTCAGGTTGGCCGGAGATTGTGCGTTAAGCCCGGGCAGACCAGCGTGGCCACTCATCAAATTTGAAATTCCCAAGATTCATCCAGTAAAATTCCCAAGAATTCCCAAGGCAATTGAAAACACTGTACAAATTCATTTAACAGAGCACCGGCAGAAGCACTTTGCGCATGTGCAATCCATATTTTTCCCACCAAAATTCCCAAGATCTTGGGAAAAATCCCAAGGAGTGGCCACAGTGGGGCAGACCCACGAAAAAATCACGCTGCGATAGATGGTACCCTGAAATGAAGCACACGGTTAGTTGTTGGCACTCGTGTGGAAAGGAGCCCTGCTTAATTCCTTTGGCCTCGTGCGCACGGGACGAAAACATTTTAAAAGTTTTTTATTTTGTACCCCCAAAAAACCACTTGACCAGAAAGTAATACCTATGACGATTTCAGGGACTTTTCCAAAGCCAAATGTGACAAATCTTGGAGAAATTGAGAAATTTTCAATGGGCCGATTTCGCTTTTTGCATGCAAGGCCCATTTATGCGCATGCGTGCAACCACGCCCGTCTAATAGACAACTCTATGGGAATTTTGTGTGGTAATTTTTGTTTGTCTCAGATTTTGCGCGTTCCGCGTCGAATTATAATTGATGTGATTGGAGAAAAAGGCCGTGTCCGAATGACTTGGCTGTGGCTTGAAATTACACACATGTCTATGGTAGTGGCTGCAGCCACATCACATAGACTTGTGTGTAATTTCAAGCCGTAGCCAAGCAATTCGGACACGGCCTAAGGCCGCGTCCGAATCGCTTGTCTAGGGCTATTGTCTAGGTGCTCGTCCATTACAACTATACGCGTGACGTAGCCGTAGCTGTAGCTCTGGACGCCCATTTCGGACACGGTCTGTTAGACCGATCCGTTAGACCGATCCGGATTTGACCATAAGCCCCGCCCACCTTAGCAACGGCATGGCGACGCCATTACCTCGGTCAAGCTTTACTTTGAAGTACACAAACATACGTGTTTATACAACACCTGAATAAATCCCAGCCATCCGATTGGTGGATCGTCGATCACGTGCATTGAATTATTCGACCCATCACACGACGCGAACCCGCACCGCCCAAAACGTTCTATCACATGGTTCTATCAAACGGTGCGCGCGCATTGATAGAACCAAACGAACTTCCCTAATTTCACGGTCACTATATGGCGGTGTGGCGCTACAACAGGGCTGTCATTCACACAACATAGCGGCCGAGTTTCCCGAACTGCCGCGGTTTGTTCTCCTAACAGACGACAAAATATTGGAACTCGTAGGCGATGCTGACGCTCCAAATACAAAGAGACAAATCAAATATGCAGTGAAACGATTAGATGAATTTGCAAGACACGCAGGAACAACAATTGAAGCTTTAACTGATTCGGAACTCGACATTTTTTTGTCGCGGTTTTATGCGGGACTGAGAAGGTAAACGGCACGTTGTAACGCTACACAAAGAAATCCATGCATGCAATCTGTCGGATTTATTCAGGCGTTGTATAAAACAAATAATGAATGTTTCACATTCGTGCAATGGTAAGAATAATTTCATTCGGTGACAGATGGAATGTCCCATTCCACTCGGCTTCGCCTCGTGGAATGGAACATGCCATCTGTCACCTCATGAAATTATTCTTACCATCGCACTCATAAACATTCATTATTTGTATAATAACGCACGGCGACCCGGACAAATACATCGACGACGACGCGACTCGGTACAGTCTGCCAAAGGCGGTGGATTTAAATTCTTTAGGCGGGGACAAAATTAGCAAGCGGGCGAAAGTTAAGGGTTACAATTATTTTAAGGAGGGGTATGTACATCAAGTCATTTGTGAAGTCATGAAGGATGGTCAAGTTGCTGTTGCGAGGAAATGTTATCGAAGCATGAGGAAGAGAGACCCGCCACATTGTGTTTCGGAAAGGACGGGCTCGTTGCAGAAAGTAGATGTAGCTGTGTTGCTGGGTAAGTTAGTATTGGAATAAAATAAACCGCGGATGTTACGACGCAATTGAATTATACCATAGTCTAATAAAGAAGACTCTAACCAGTAGGCCTACCCTCGAGGCTCGACACAGAACAGGTCTAGCTACAAAATTGCACCAGGTCAAAGTTATGATAAAGTTTTCTTACAAATAGTTCTATTATTTCCTGTTCATATATTAAATCGATGACAATTACATGTAGGGGCCCATACACTTTCCATCTCCTATTCATGTACACTAATATTAAACATGTTAACTGCTAATCCTGCCTCAGAGCATACGTACTTGTCTTTCTTGACATTCAGATCGGAATGCGGCCAGCCACACGCTTTAATCCGTCTCAAACATTTTTCCAAATTTGTTTTCGGTTTTGGAAACGGGAAGAAAACGATGTCCTGATCTGAGTACCTGGTGTCTAATTTACATATGCCATGACAGCATATTTTTACCATTTCTTAAACTACCCCATTAAATATAAACACCTACACTGTAGGCTACAGCCGCACTTTTAATTATTGAAAAAATACGGTGCCCGGCCGCACCAAACGCATTTGTTTGTGTACACTTTTCACAGCGCATGTGACAAAGTTTGACCGAGCTTGACCGAGCTTGACCGAGCTTGACCGAGCTTGACCGAGCTTGACCGAGCTTGACCGAGCTTGACCGAGCTTGACCGAGCTTGACCGAGCTTGACCGAGCTTGACCGAGCTTGACCGAGCTTGACCGAGCTTGACCGAGCTTGACCGAGCTTGACCGAGCTAATGGCGGACCACGCCTGTAGCAACTGTTGCAAACCAAAAGTCGTAATCCTATTGGTCAATGCGCGCTGTTTGATTGACAGGCCGGATCGAAGCTGCGTTGACGCGATTCGACCGCGATAGGTCAATTTCTCAACTGTACGGTTCCAGTTGGTACCGTGACCGTAGTTGGGGCGTAGCCGGTGAAATCCTCACGTGGTGAACGCGCGCGTGACCGACCGCTGTTTTTTTACAGGCAGCTAGGTAGGATCAATATCGATGTTAAGAATCATACCAGCGGTAAGCTTTTTTATTTATTCATTCACTTGTCATCATAAAGCCCTCTTTGTGGGGGTGATTGTGTCAATAATTTAAGCCACCCCCCCCCCCCCCCCCCCAGCTGTGATTGAAATTGAACATATTGAAGAAGGTAGGCAAACGGCGGCGGAACGGGGGTGGGGGGTGGGAGCGGAGAATATACCTTTTCGACATTTTTTAATCATCATGGGAACTGCATTAACCTAACTGGCATTAGAAGAGCAAGCACATTAGAACGGACGTGATTGGTCACATGTTCGTTGTTATATACTGGCAAAAATCCTCTTTTGATTTAGCTTAAAAATTCCAGCTCTAGGCTCATGACATAAGAGATTCGCCATTTAGAAATTCCAGCTCTAGGCTCATGACATGTGAGATTCGCCATTTAGAGCTGGAAGGAATTCTATAGGGTTCGTTTAGTCCCAGTAACTAGGACCCTTCATATCGCCTTTTTTAACATTTGGACATGAACTGGCGATAGTAGGGTCCTAGCGAATTGTGCACAAAAAACGGCACGGTTGCAAAATCGACAACATTCACATGACATTAGGCTCCAAAAACATGGTAAAAACATTCCAAACGAGAAAAAAAGTTACCCCGATTAGATCTATACATTCATGTCATTCCCTAAGGCCGCTTAAATTGTTCTCAACAACCGTTAATTTGACCAAAAAAATCATGATTGTTTACCGCTGAAATTTGCCAGGCACCGTTCGCCATCGAATTTTTGGTTAAGCCCGGTTCGGACCGACTCGGCTCGGGAGGGCGCGTCTGACGTCGCAGTCATGCAAACAACAAATCACGCATTATCAACGACTGTTTCATGGTACCATCTTCCAATGGGTCGTCTACAACTTGGTTGTATTAAAAGCCCATACTGTCGCACGTACATGTATCGCACCATGAAACAGTCGTTGATAATGCGTGATTTGTTGTTTGCATGACTGCGACGTCAGACGCGCCCTCCCGAGCCGAGTCGGTCCGAACCGGGCTTAACCAAAAATTCGATGGCGAACGGTGCCTGGCAAATTTCAGCGGTAAACAATCATGATTTTTTTGGTCAAATTAACGGTTGTTGAGAACAATTTAAGCGGCCTTAGGGAATGACATGAATGTATAGATCTAATCGGGGTAACTTTTTTTCTCGTTTGGAATGTTTTTACCATGTTTTTGGAGCCTAATGTCATGTGAATGTTGTCGATTTTGCAACCGTGCCGTTTTTTGTGCACAATTCGCTAGGACCCTACTATCGCCAGTTCATGTCCAAATGTTAAAAAAGGCGATATGAAGGGTCCTAGTTACTGGGACTAGAATATGCTCAAGTTAAACCCGAAAAAAAATATGAATTTTTCGTGCAACTCGGTGCATGCACAAACCAGCTGTGTACAAAGTAATGGAGCGGATTTTTGAACATGAACGATGTTTTCCGATCGATTATCGGCCAGCGGCACTGCGCGCGCTAGCTCGGGGCTCGATATCCAACGGCTGTTTGCTGAAATACTGACAGCGATCAGCAAACAGCCGTTGTATATCGAGCCCCGAGGCGTGCGCAGTGCCGCTGGCCGATAATCGATCGGAAAACATCGTTCATGTTCAAAAATCCGCTCCATTACTTTGTACACAGCTGGTTTGTGCATGCACCGAGTTGCACGAAAAATTCATATTTTTTTCGGGTTTAACTTGAGCATATTCTAATTTTGAGGGGATGACAAGCTGCATGAATGACTACTCTGCCGGCAAGGTGGGTGTTTGTTATATATATTCAGGGAAACGGAAGATATCAGAAAGATCTAAACCGACCCTAACGAAAGAATTCCTTCCATGTAGTACTACTACTAAAAGTACTAGCAATACTAGTATATGGCGAATCTCACATGTCATGAGCCTAGAGCTGGAATTTTTAAAGAGGAACTAAAACGGCAATTTTTTTTGTTGACTTTTTGGACTTTTCCGACAGTTTAAATACTCTTTTAACTGATGGAGATTAGTTTGCAGACGAGAGGAATTTTTTTATTAAGAAAAAAAGGTTTGTTATTCTGAACCATTTATCCTGTTTCGCGAAAGCTCATTAATCATTATGTATGTTGACCCCGTGACATACACGTGTAGAGTCGGTTGATGCTACAGCCAAACACTATGCATGTACGTACGTGGAGTTGATGCTGCTAAAGAGTTTTTGTCGACCTAACTCCTCCGTTTTCCCGTCTATTTTGTCTAATTTTGATATTATTTCAGTATGAGCATGGTTCTGAGATAATCATTATGCCTCGATCGTGTGTAGTTGGGGGTTGCACGAGGGACAGCGACAAAAACCCTGACCTAACCTTACTGCGATTCCCAGTGCTGAATGGAGCTCAAAGGCGACAGTGGGTCCGCTTTGTAGACAATACAATATCTGATTTTGGGCTGTCGAAATGGTCGAAAATATGTGCAGAACATTTCGCCAAAGACTGTATAGATGATAGTGTTAGTATGAAAACTCAGCTGGGTTTGAAGGCACAATTCCGTTTGAAGGCTGGAGCCATTCCAACTCTAGGCACCGAGCATTCCAATCGTGCCCCGGACTCACGCGCACCACCGCGACGACGTTGCTTGCGGTTGCCGTCTTGAGCAGCCAGAACCCCGGCCGTCTCCCTGTCCACGCTCGCTTGACTCAACAACATGCATTGTACACGCACGGTACCGCATGCGCTGCATGCGATTGAGTCTGGTACCTTATAACAGAAATTGTGTGTATGGTTCTGAGAAGGTGCGGGTCCTTATGAGGGCTGCATAAGCAAAGTCGCCAGACTAGAGTATAGCATCAGCTCACACACAACTCACCGCGCAGGTTCCAATAAAAGCCGACTGCAAACAAAGGAAAGTATGACTCATAACTAGCTTTTCAGCAAGAACAAGCCTACAACCCCAATTCTAAATGTGTCTCACAAAGATGTCAACACTTTAAAATATGTTTATCGTAGTGTTACTCCTGAATCATGAGCAAAAAGCACAGCAAGTAATACTAGCCTTAGACAACAAAATACGTACAGACTCTACGTAAAACATTTTCGTATATTACAGTGACGTCATATGTTTCTACACGTATACGTCAATACTCGCGCGATACGGCACGCAGTTGACCTCGGCCTTTTCTGAATCGAGTCAAAGTGGCTCAGAAAGAAAAGGCTCAAAAACATTTTTTTTGATTTTTCAGAATCATGAAACTTGTTACATTAGTTTTGGGGAGGCATAAACTATCAGATAAGTCAAAAAAGTCAAAATAAAATTTGCTCTTTTAGTTCCTCTTTAAGCTACTTTTGATTGGCTAATATACAAATAATGAATGTTTAATGAGTGCGATGGTAAGAATAATTTCATGAGGTGACAGATTGAATGTTCCATTCCACGAGGCTTCGCCTCGTGGAATGGGACATTCTATCTGTCACCGAATGGAATTATTCTTACCATTGCACGAATGTGAAACATTCATTATTTGTTTTATACAACGCCTGAATAAATCCGACAGATTGCATGCATGGATTTCTTGGTGTAATGTTACAACGTGCCGTTTACCTTCTCAGTCCCGCATAAAACCGCGGAAAAAAATTGTCGAGTTCCGAATCAGTTAAAGCTTCAATTGTTGTTCCTGCGTGTCTTGCAAATTCATCTAATCGTTTCACTGCATATTTGATTTGTCTCTTTGTATTTGGAGCGTCAGCATCGCCTACGAGTTCCAATATTTCGTCGTCTGTTAGAACAAACCGCGGCAGTTCGGGAAACCCGGCCGCCATGTTGTGTGAATGACAGCCCTGTATGTAGCGCCACCATAGTGACCGTGAAATTAGGAAAGTCCTTTTGGTTCTATCAATGCGCGCGCACCGTTTGATAGAACCATGTGATAGAACGTTTTGGGCGGAGCGGGTTCGCGTCGTGTGATGGGTCGAATAATTCAATGCACGTGATCGACGATCCACCAATCGGATGGCTGGGATTTATTCAGGTGTTGTATAATATGTGACATCATATGATCATTAGCTGTTCTAATTCCAGAAATTTGCATTCATCAGTATTAAACTGGTGTGGTACCCTGAGAAGGATTCCCCAATTATGGTAATCGTGTAGTTTAGGACACCCCTATAGACGAATCCGGCGACCAAAATTTGAAGCATTTACTGCGGTGGCATCATGCTCGCGTGCGTATTTTACGCACGCGCTCGATGCAGCTTCGACCAACAGGGTGTTTACAGCTTGCAAAAATGCGCGCGCGACTGAAATTAAAGAACGCGCGCAACCTGCACGCGAACGCGGCACCACTGTAAAAATGGCGTCGGCGAATTCCTGTATAGAAGCTAAAACACCTCGGTTTTTTTGTAAATTCTTAAATAGTTTGTACCATTCCGAAATGACGTTTGTGGCCTGGAGCAATCGTTTCTTAATCTTAACAACAATTTATTTTAATAAATTTCGGAATAAATTTTGGAATGATGCAAACTATTTCAGAAATAAAAAAATTGAGGTGTTCTAGGGGTACTTCCAAAAATGTAAGGCTCTCCGTTAGCCTTACAAGGATATTCCTTTTTGGACCCTGTAACTCAATGGGATTTGCAATACGCTCTCGTTAGATCAGTTACATGTACAATGTTCTAGAATTCCACTTTCCCAAACGTTAATCTCCCGAGAAGGTTATCCAATCCCTCCTACAGATCTTTGAGACTTTTGCGGCACATTTGCGGAACATTGAAACGGACAATTTATTGAGAAATCAGAGTTTTTACTCACCAACCGACGTATTCAGCCGAGATGAACATGGCGTCGCACAGCTGACTAATACAGTCCACCAGACTGCGCATGCGCGTGGAGTTTTCAAAGAGATTTGGGGCTCGACCATTTTTTGAAGGGGGGGCATCTTGTCTACATCGCGCAACGGTTATGTGTGCATGACGCGCTTTACACAGTGTTGTGTGTGTTTAAACATTCCTTCGGTTTTCAAATGAACGTGAACAAAATAATGACCATCGATCCAGATTGTTTTTTTCTGATTTGCATAAAATAAAAGCTCGCATTGGCCAAAAAAAGCATCGAAATGCAAAATTTCACTATATTTAAAGTCAATGCAGCTAGGGGTTGTGCCTATTTTGGAAAAGTCGTTATAATTTGATTTGTTGCATCATCTAAAAATAGCGACGTGGCTACCCGCCATGAAATTTAGACGTATGGGCATAACAAACATTGTCAGGCCAAGGAACCACACTAGGTATAATAGCGCGCCATTAATTAATCACATTCCACACATCACCAAAGCGCGATGTAGACAAGATGCCCCCCCCCCCCTTCAAAAAATGGTCGAGCCCCAAATCTCTTTGAAAACTCCACGCGCATGCGCAGTCTGGTGGACTGTATTAGTCAGCTGTGCGACGCCATGTTCATCTCGGCTGAATACGTCGGTTGGTGAGTAAAAACTCCATTACTCAATAAATTGTCCGTTTCAATGTGCCGCAAATGTGCCGCAAAAGTCTCAAAGATCTGTAGGAGGGATTGGATAACCTTCTCGGGAGATTAACGTTTGGGAAAGTGGAATTCTAGAACATTGTAACTGATCTAACGAGAGCGTATTGCAAATCCCATTGAGTTACGGGGTCCAAAAAGGAATATCCTTGTAAGGCTAACGGAGAGCCTTACATTTTTGGAAGTATTCTAGGGGTAGCCCGTACATCCATGCCTAAAGTAAACTACACGATTACCCTAATTATTACATTTATTTTTATCGCCATTTAAAATTGATTTTTCTGGTTATTATTTTCCTTTGTTCTATGCAAAGATATATGTGAAAAGGGTATAGCTCAACTCATGACAGATATTTAGCATAAAATTAATATTTGTACTGGTTCACAGTGCCATAGGTTTGTGTATAAATTACATGGTTTGTTTGGCCTCCAAACCCACAATGCATTGAGAATGTCGAACCGACCACCCCCCCCCCCCCCCCCCCCCCCCCCCCCCGTCACTTTTTTCCACTTGGGGGAAATGACCCCCCACTTTTGGCAGTTCCGCATTTAAAGAAAAACAGAAAATGGCAGCAGCCGGCCGGCACCACCGCTACTTTTGCCCCTCCCCGATCCCCAAAAGTGTTCCGGCGCCGCTAGGCCTATTGGCCGGGCATGTGTTTATTTTCCAGCTCAAATGATAATTCTAGAGGAGTTTTGGGGAGCTGTTTGCCCCTCAACAGCTCAGCACTGAAGGAACAAGTATGTATATTGAAAAATTTAACCCCCAAAATGGCCCCTCTGCCCCTCCCCCTGTCTGCCTCCCCTAGCCCTACAAATAGGTTCCTTTTTGAACTTCTGGCTTTTTACTGTCACCATTACAACAGTAAAAAGCCAGAAGTTTAAAAAGGAACCATTTACAGCCCTATTTGTAGGGCTAGCCTCCCCCTGTCTGCCTCCCCCCCCCCCCCCCCCCCCTGCTGTGCTGCCGCCTATGCATGTACATGTACTATGATATTAAATTAGTCCCAGCATTGTTGCAACTTTCCACAAATCACTTTCAAGAAAACTATTTTTGGTTACTTGTTACAGGTTGCATGAGAAATTTCAGACTGCTTGTCACATCACACACAACATTCCCCAGGTCTGCATATAGAAGCACATCCAAGATGCTGGTTCTTAAAACCTTCTTTCCTGTGGCTGCTTGTACAGCAGTCATGATATTCATCGTCTTTCAAGGTGTCTTCCGACCAGCCAAGGTCGACATTGGATTTGAGCACTATGGCGAAAAAGCCGACTCGGCTATTGGGCCATACAAGCTCCCTGCATGGATGGGAATAGCGATGCCCCTCAATGCTTTGGTAAACATCGGCTATGTCCTGGTAAGCGTGGTGTGGATGATACGGACTTACCTGGATGAGAAGAAGGGTACTGTAGGTCCCCTCCATGCCTATTTTGCATACACGTTCGGTTGGATGGGAATCCTCTACGGGCCCATCCAATATTGGCGGATCGTGAGCCAGACGCACGAGTCCGCCATCCTTGATCAATGGGTGACGCTTCCCTTCTTCGTGTGGGTGATCCTGTGGTGCAAATCTCTGATGGTGGGCTGGAACTGGGACGTGACGGTCATGTTTATGCTGTCCTCCATCCTCAGCTACAACCTCGTGTTCTTCACCGATCTCGGCTTTGAGATTGCGCTGATCATACACGTGGCCCACACCATGAGTACAAGCTTCTCCACTCACTTGAAATACCCCTGTAAGGGTAACAACTTTGCCGTCATCATGTCGTTATTGGTGTTTGCCAATTTTGTCATCTTCAAGTTGCTGGATCTCCACCTGCCCCTCTACAGCGATTTCTTTGCGGAGGTCAGCGGCCATTTCATCTCCAAGCTCTTCGGTGACATCTCACAGCAGATCTTTGCATTTGTATTCTTTGAGAACATCGCGAGGAGACTACAAGCTGATAAGTTGGCAGAGAAATCCAAGAAAAAGAAGTAGCTGTAGGGAATGTTAGCTTTTCAGGGGTGAGATTTCACCGGATTTTTAATGATTTCAGGATTTTTGGTGAGACATCTTCTAGATTTCCGGAAGATTTGTTGGTCCTTGAAGATTGTTTTATCATGCGAAAATGATCTCTGAAACCCAAAACAGTCTTCTTTTAATTTGAATGATTCTATTTTGAAATGTATTCAAATTTACCTGGTCAGTTTCCGTTGTGGATTGTTTGACGAATTATAAGTTAAAAAGTCGTATCCTCATTGAGTGATCCCCACAATGTCGCTTCCGAAGGTTGTATAGTAAAATTGGGTGTGATCCCTGGCTATACGGCATTCTGGGTTTATGACTTCTGACTAGCGCCCACCTGAACAAAGACATGAAAGATACTGACAATTTGGGAGACTGCCAACATATAGGGCAAGATAGCTCAGTTGGTAGAGCGCCGGTACGGTATTCCGGAGGTTGCAGGTTCGAATCCTGCTCCTGCCAGTTTCTTTGTTCACTTTGAAAATGTATTCAGATTTACCTGGTCAGTTTCCCTTGTGGATTGTTTAACGGATTCTATTTTGTGCAATTTGGAATCGTATCTTCTGGTAAAAAATGCAGTTTCTTATGTATTTGTCAGCAACGACATACAGATGTAATGCCATAGTCGTGGATTTTTCATTTTCCTTAAATCTCACCCCTGACTGCTTTTGAATGCCAAATATCCATGTTCACTGAAATTGGCCATAAAATCAATGCGCAGTATTAGAAAATAAACTAATTTTTAAAACCCTGCGGTGTGCCATGCCAATATACACGCACTGTTACACCATACATGTACAAATGTAGGTGACCTACTTAACAAATCAGCACCATTGCACACCGCAGGTTTTGTTAAAACAAATATTGACAGGAGCCAGATTTGAACCTGCGGCCTCGGGATTACGGTAATGGCACTGTACCAACTGATCCATGTTGTTGTATGTTGTAAGGCTGTCCTGAATACACCAAATATTCGATCGTCAACCGAATATTCGATTACCTTTTTGCCGGATCGAATTATTCAAAAAAATATGTTTCACGTACAGATATGACTCTGATGCTATTTTAATAGAAAAGTTACGGCGCTTATAAGTGGGTCATTCCACCAGGTTGGACACACTGTGTTTTTTTACCATATCATTAAAACCATCATTACATTTAATTCAGTTATTTCATGTGACATCCGTCTTTGGGTGAGATTATTTGAGAAAGTTTCAATCATGTACATGTCAATTATATTTTAACAAAAATATGATAAAAAGTTGTTTTTTTGGGTTGTAAAATAGACGTAACATGGACACCGTGTCCACATTTAAATTTTTGTGGTTTTTCAACACTTTAATAAATAAATATGGAAAATTTAGTACGTACAATAATTAAAAGACACACTATGCAACAATGAAACACCTTTTTACGGCAGTCAGTGTCCAAATATAGCAGAAATAGCAACAATTTGAAAAATCGGTGCAGACGTAACATGGACACCGTGATAGACCATGACCATACATATATTTCTGCTGTTGTGCTGCATTTGGGTATTGAATATCATAAAAAATGTTTTTTGCGTTGCAGTTTGTGTTTTGTAATTAGTATACAGAGTGAGTTTGCATAATTATTTATATAAATGTTGAAAATTTTACAAAAAGGAAATGTGCATTTTCATGTCACACCATTTCAGTACTAAATGTTACGTCCAGACTGCCTTAATTTGTTGTCATTAAATAAATAATTATGCAACTTACTAATATGTATTAACTAAAAGACACTCAATGCTACCAGAAAACACTTTTTGTTATGGTTGCCAGTGTCCAAATAGCTCAGAAACAGCAAGAACAAAAAAAACATGAATGTGTGGACGTAACAGTGGACACAGTGTCTATGTTACGTCTACTCTCACGTCTGTTCTTGCTGTCTCTGCTATATTTGGACACTGACTACCATAAAAAAAGTGTTCTTGTGTTGCATAGTACATCTTTTAATTAGTACACATGGTGAATTTCCCATATTTACATTTAAAGTGTTGAAAAAACACAAAAATGGAAATATGGACGTGTCCATGTTACGTCAAACTGGTTATGTCAAACTGACACATTTTTTTATCATATTTTTGGTAATATATAATTTACATGAATTAAAACTTTCTAAAATATTTCCCACCCGAAGACTGATGTTACATGAAATAACTGAATCAAATGTAATAGTACTTTTAAAGATATGGATAAATGTCACACACTGTGTCCCAACCTGGTGGAATGACCCAATTAGCAGTGTCAAATGCCGCATTTTTGTCGACGGTAACTTTTTGTGGAAAGAGGTTTTTTTTGTTCCCGTCCGTAAAACCCTTGACACTTATAAAATAATTACTGCAAAAACGCAGGTTGAAGTTTGGTTTCTTGTTAGCAGAACATTATACGTACCTGTAATGATCTTGATACAACAGGTATACATGCAAAAGTGTTGATCAGGCAGTCCATAATATCGATCGCTGCGCATAAAACACCAGTTAAAAAAACGTTTTAACGGGGCGGCATGCAGTTGCAGCTGACGCTTAAAACACTTGATCGGCGAGTATCGAATATTCGGTCAAACCCACTTTCGAATAATCAAATACTAAATTATTTGTAAATGAACATTATGTTGATGATCTCCCAATGTGTTCAGTTTGATTTTTTTTCAAGGGGGTGCTCGTCAGAAGAGTCATAAACCCATAATGCCATTCAGCCAGGGATCATGCCCTAACTTTATAATACAATCTGGTAAGTGGAGATCAGTCAATGAGAATACAATTGTTTAACTTCAAGCTGAAATTCAGTGAAAGGTGTGCTCTGACTGAAAATTTCAATGAAACGGATTTCGCCTACAAACGAATTATGGAATTTTTGCCCTATACTTTAACACTGTAAGAATAAGAGACATCCCGCTCCAATGCTATGATTACATCTTAAGGATGGGACGTTTACACGTTTAAACGTTTAAATGAAAAAAATTGAAATCGTTTAGAGATTTTCCCAAACGTTTAAACGGAACTCAAATTTTTAAAATGGGGCCTTGTGTAATTTACGCAATCTACATTCCAGTTTTATTTACAAAGAATCCAGGATGTTTGTAAGATTATTTAATTTACAAAGAAATACAAACGGCTTTAGTACTACACAGTATATACAATTGTTTGTGTTCGATGTTTTGAATACGCCGCTGGGACAATTCTCGACGCGGACGGCACCTCTCCTACATGTACGTCCTACACAAATACTGGGACTGGCGGCAGCCTTTTTGCAATTGTTGACTAAACGTTTAAACGCTACGGGAAAGTTTTGCTAAACGTTTATCAAATTAAACGTAAATTCCCATCTTTATTACATCTGTTATATCAGTGACTGTTTTTCGAAAGCTCATACATGTACAGTCGAACACCTTTTATAACAAGGTCCTAGGGACTTTACAATTTACCTTGTTATAACAGGTACAATGTATTATCAGTAATAGAAAACAAAGACAAACAAAGACTCAGGACCTATTTTTTTTCCTTGTTATAAGCAGGATGTTGTATTAACCCTAACTCCCTACATCATTTTCCCCGCATGTAACCTGAATCCTCCAACATCCTCTGATTTCAAAGTGTTAAAACTCCATATAACCTGAATCCTCCAAAATCCTCTTATGGGGATCATAGCATGAATCCTCCAAAATCCTTTAGGTTTTGTTTGCATACCCCTAGTAACCTCAATCCTCCAAAATCCTCATGTATCACATTGAGCCTGATAACCTGGATCCTCCATATTCCTGCAGGGGCAAAAAACCTGAGTAACCTCAATCCTGCAAAATCCTCCAATGCATCAACTTCCAAGTGCCCTCAATCCTCCAAATTCCTCCATTTTGCAAAGAGGATTTTTGAGGATTTGGGAAGGTTAGGGTGAACAGCGCTCTTATTATCAGGGTTCGACTGTATTAAACTTATCCAATGGTAAATAAGTAGCAGTTCAGTTTGAAAATTTATTTGTTGAGGTGCCAGCCCAGAAGCATGTACAGTATCTTGAAAATATCATCACTTCTGACTTGTGCCCCCCCCCCCCCTCTCTTTCCCATGACAATATTGGACAATATATATTGCTGATTTGGTAGAGCTTGGTAGATAGGATGGTAGTAAGGTCGCATGTTCAAACACTGCTTCTACCAGTTTTTTATGAAAAATAATTAAACTGCTGCAAACTGCCAACTGACTGGATTAACCTGAAATATGCAAATCAACCAAATTAGCTGGCCTATAACATTTTCGAAGGCAAATTCCAGTGGTGCAAAGAAAAAAAAACATGTGGGGACACACAAGCATGCAGGGGTGGATGGAGAAACACAAAAGAGAGCTATAAAGACCAATGAGTGTGGCAGCACATGTACTTTCTTTGCTTGGGTATTCTTATTAGTCCATGCTAAAAGCAATGCTTGGAAATCCGTCTTAATATAATCTCTTGTGGATTGTTTGACGAATTAATATAAACACCTACATGTAGTACAGCATTTGTTTGATTAACCCTAACCCTTCCAGACACAGCACAGTGCATTTGTGGTGACATCTTCACTTTGCTGCACTCTGCACACAAGTCAATGTGACAAAGTATGCAATCTGATGCGTCTGGCAGGGTTTCTAGCCAAAATACCCTGGAGGGTTAGGGTTAAGTAAGAGGATATAAGCAGTAAATTGCAAGTAGAAAATGTAATTATTTCAGATTCTTAGTTGGAATAGTTCGCATGCTATTTTAATGAATTACATTGTGTGCTAATTAATGTATAAATTTGTGCAACAGAATTTTGAGGGCTCAACATTTTCATGTTAATAATTTTTTTATCGAAAGATCGGTTAAAAAAATGGCCACACATCATTTCACAAACACTGTTTAAACTCGGCACAGTACAACAAATGCAAATGGCAGTATTATATTTTGAGGTGTCGTGGCATATACAGTCGAACACCTTTATAACAAGGTCCTTGGGACTTTACAATTTACCTTGTTATAACAGGTACCTTGTATTATCAGTAATAGAAAACAAAGACAAACAAAGACTCAGGACCTATTTTGTCCTTGTTATAAGCAGGATGTTGTATTAACAGCACTCTTATTATCAGGGTTCAACTGTACCCAAGCCAGCCAAACTATATGGAGAATCAGAGACGGTTGAGTTAGGCATAGCCCAACTCCTCAAGACAGATGCGTACATCGATCCATATTTTCTTCACAGCAGTAGTTAGCCAGGTTCTTCTTGGGGGAGGGGGCTAAATGGGGAGGGGGAATGGCTATTTTGAAGGGGGCAGTTCCAGTGTCACCACTTGGGACAGGTACACACATGTACATTGTATGCACATGATTTTCCAGACAATATTGTTAAATAGGGCGTACCGTTTTTCATGTAGCCTTCGCACATGCGTCCAAAATAACGCAACACAACAACAGGATGTCATCCTCTTAACTGATTAAACAAAAAATCTACAGTGCAGCAAGGGGAGAGGTGTTAAGGGTTCCCATAGGGGGAAATTTCTCCCCTTTGATGACCCCCTGGTCACTGCTTCCTACACACCTTTCCTTCCACTCAGGACCCATATCCTCCCTGCAGTCATCCTTTTGGAGATTGTTGGAGAAGGTGGATTAATTTATTAACTAATTCCATATTGCCAAAATAATGCAAACGTGGTGTACATTGTACATAGTACATGTACCTTAATTAGCAAGCCATTAATTAGGGCCTACTTTAAAACAGGGCCCAATTTCATAGCGCTGCTTAACACACGTTTTTTTGCTAACGGAACCCTTGCCCATTCCATAGAGACTGTAAGCAGTAAGCACAGCGAAGAGCCCGCTAACCTAGGAAGCAGGATTTGCTTAAATTAGTGACGTAACAATATAAATCTCCATGCACACGCAAGCGTTAGCATGACTTGACCATGAAATATGCTAATGCTTAAGCAAATTTTCCTGTTATAGTAAGCATAACTTTTCTGCTTACCGTTAAGCAGCACTATGAAATTGGGCCCAGATTTTTGTATATTTTAAAGACTTGAAAACAAATTATGATCCTTTTATTGTTATGTAGGTGATTCCATAAATGTGGGGCCAATGAATTTTGGTGTCCCTCTTTACATTGTGATGTTTGTTTCCCTAGTATTACCAACAGTGAAATATAAATGATTTTAGTTGCTCAAATTATAGTACTTGTACCTAAATATCTGGTAGCAAAGGATGAAACATCTGACTTATTTCCTGACAGTATGGTGTCCTAAATAGTTCACGGTTTCACGTGTAAAAGGGACACCTAAGCTGTGACATTTTAAAAACTGCTGTTGAAATGAGTTGTTTGGTTCTTATATGTAATCAAATAGTGTAACGAAGTGATGACGTCAATCAATGCAATGTTTGGAACCAGAATACATTCTAAACTGCATGTGTGCAGAACCATTGCCCCGGCAACTGACGTCAGACTTCGGTACTCTATACTACCATGTGCACATATGTGTAGGAAAAATTGCCCTTCATTATGTTAAAGCAAGTTAATACTGCTTAAGAATATCTAAATGATTTAATAACTAGTTGAGCGAGATTCACTGTGCGTTAGCCCAAACGTTTCATGTGTAAACAAGACCCACTTTTTTTGGTGTCCCTTTCACACGGGAAATTTGTGTAATGTTTCTGAAAAATAAAAAGATAATTCACCATTCACCATTAATTACATGTCCCATTTGATAAGTGTGAAATCATAACAAAGATTGCATGCTTGGAAATGTTTTAATTTTGGGCCATTTACTTGGTTTCACGTGTAAATGGGACAAAATGGTGTCCCCAATATGCAACCATGCACCGAATTGTTATTTTTAGTCTGATCAAGTTATTTTCACAATATACCTTGATGTTTTATCCTGGGTAAGACAAAAAAAATACATTTTAAAGTAAACACCCCACATTGAGCATGAATTATCACAAAAATAACAGAAAACTAATTTGGTGTCCCCCTTTACGTGTGAAACCGTGAATGGGTGTTAACATGATATTTTGGCATTTCTGGAGTAAATATCTGATTTAATTAATGAGGAATGTCAATATCGTTAAGTTATACTGAAAATTATTAACGAATTCCCCGTCAATCAATTTTTACATTTTGGGTCAAAATGTCACAAGTTGGCACCCTGATCGGAATAACCCATATTTCAGCAAATTTATAAATGTTTCAGCAAAGCACATGTAAACTGTAAGCAAGGTACAGTGTAATTCTTAGTAAACTTAGAACTTTGAGATAAAATTTACAAAATCGTTCGAAGTGTATTTGGTTATAGTTCTTTGTGTTAGTTCCATATTGTGTGATGTACATTGTTACAGTGTAGTATAGTTGCATGAATAGAGGGTTTGGTAATTCACCCTTCCCTCCCCAAACTCTACCCCAGCCCTGGTGTCAGGATTGGTATTTTTTCATGCCCAAAGGTCCTTCAGTTCTTTCGGTGGTAATAAAAACTGGCCCTGTATTTGTTTTACTTTTGTACAGGCGAATAGTTTGCCAGGGTGGGGCATTTGGTCACCTTCAAAGTGGCAATTAGTCCAGTAAGTATTGACGAGGACCCTGACATTTTGGTTAACAGGCAAATTTTTGTGACAATGTGTTTGTTGGGACTCTAGCTATTCAATTCAACTCTAAAATTCAACCAAAATCAACCATGATAATTAATTGAAAAACAAAAGGGATGCATGATTTATATTGAAAGGCAAGCATTTTCGACACCTATGCTAATTCATACCCTTTGAAAGATTGGGAAAGGGTCCTCGCAAATTTTCAACTTAAATTAATACCAAATGGTAAAGGCGAAAACTTAATGAAGATTTTAAGGACGTCGTCGTCATTGCATAATCATTGTCATTTTCAAAGTACCAAATGGCTTCTGCCCTCAAAACTCTTCAAGATTTTCGGGAAGAGCTAGATGGATGACCCTAATGATGAGGCCTTTCCCCCTCCACTACTTGTGCTCCCCCATCCCATTAGAACTTTGGGAGAGAAAGAAATGCACATCAGCAAAAAAATCGGGGTAAAACGTAATAGAATTAGCCGTATTGAGGGTAATTTGTTTTGTTTTAAAATCAGAAATGTAAACTTTTCAAACTACTCTTGTGACGTCACTCTATTCAGAAAAGTGTGATTCTTTTTCAAGAATGTACAGTTAACTTAACTCATTTTATTCAACTCGTACCTCAAAGCATTAGTAAGAATGGACACTTTGTTTCCTTGAAATCTTGACAATGGGTGTGAAAGGGTCGTAGTTTAAGTCGGAAAAAACAACTCAAAAGGTGGACATTCTTTGATTGAATGGGCTCGGACGCTTCACGTCCTCGCCCATTCCAATCAAAGAGTGTCCATTTTTTCGTCGTTTCTTCTTAACGTATACCACTTGGCTACATCGGTTTTACGTGACATGCTTTATTGCCCATATTGGATTCTGACCAACTTATGATGAGCTTGTATTGGCTAAACATTCTTCCAATGTGGGCATGAGTAATTAAGTAATAGCACAATCGCATGTAGACATCGGCATTTTTAAGAGCTTAAAAATCACATTTCCCCAAGTAAAACAATTGGTTGAATTTGTGTGTGTGTTCAGAGCAACCATATACATGGACATTGTACGTAAAGGTTTCTGAGCAGAAATTCGCTTGTTAACTGAAATGTCAGGGTTGTGCATTTTTCATGTCGATTATTATATTGGACTAAATCCCCCGCATCGAGGGTGGAGAAATGTGGGGGGGGGGGGGGGGGGGGGGGGGGGTTGAGGAAACGAATTGTTGCAGGAGTCCATACAACTTGAATGAGACAACTGCTTTCTCTGACCCACCCATGAGTTTGTTGACAATCTGTGAGCGCAATCTGTGTGCATTTTGTTCATTAACTTTCAACAATGCCATTCACTCATTAAGACAAGACTTATTTGAATGAACTTGGTCACAAATGACCTCTAGAGCAGTCTGCCCGTATTTCGACATGAACCGTTTGTCAAGATCCTAATTTGTTTAACCCATGTTTACGCGTTCACATTTCTTGTGGTCGCCTATGGCAAATTACCTGGGTTATGGCGCCATTTAACCTCTTTGGCAACGAGCGGAGGAGGGGGTTAACCCCAAACCCACCCCTCTGGATCCGCCCCTGGCATATGTCGGTTCGCAGATGATTACTTCCGATCTCCCCTTCCTTTTATACATTGACCTCTTTACACCTTGTGACTCCGCGAGGCGGAGTGATATTCCCATTGAGAACTTAATTTCTCTCTAATTCACAAGGTTCAACCGACTGATATATCATATTTAATGGATTTCTCCCTGGTAACGAATTCAATATAGGTTTTCCCGGCTATTTTAAAACATTTTTTATTCATATTCACCAACTCTAACATTCAATTTCGTCTGAGAAAAAAGTTCACATGCTTTTACCAAGGAGATTGTCGTACTCTGGTGATTATTGGAGAAATAAAACACGGGTGATTCGATTGTCACACAGTTCACAAAGATACTGAGACGCACTCTAGATCTCCTGCGGGTTTTCTCCACTGGTGAAACTCGACACAAATTCAGGCTCATGTTTCCTTTGAGGCTGGACGCGAATCCCCGCCGAGACCCCAGCGATTCCCTCTACCTCCGAGTCGACTTCAATTCAACGGACGACTTGTCTTCCCATTTGACGCAAAGACGGTCGAGTCGGCCAACGGTCGAGTTGTCCGAGCCCCGACGGTTTAACCCTGCGCAGCATTGGCGGCGTCCCCAAGGGACGCCGTTTTTGTTGTTTTCCTTATAAAAAAAAAGAAATGCCCCCCATACATTGATACTTCAGATATGCCGAGCATGGTCCTTGCCGAAAAGCACTGTATAGTCACTTTGTGGCCTGGGTTGGAGGGCAAGCCAGGGTAAGCCATAGAAATGCATGTCTCAGGGAAAGTCCCATAGGGTTGTGCACAAACCTCCTTCCTGTTTGTTCATAATTGGTTTTACCACAGGCATGTAAATGATATGTCAATAGCCCAGCTTCAGATGGCCAGGCCTTTGTAGTCTGCCGACCCAGTCAAGGCCCTACTCCTAGAACTATGAGGTTCCTGACATGAACCTCATAGGAAGACGCCGATTTTTCCCATAGGCTAGTACAGCAAGAATAAGAACGTCATTTCCATGCAACACGAGTCTACATTTTTCGCCGTGAATTACTTCATGGCTGCCCCCCAAAAAAATAATATGCCGCATTTACCTCCTCACCTCGGTTGCGCCAAGTCAATTTTCGCCTGAAACGGGTCCAATTTGCGGGAAAAAAAGAAAAAAAAATGCAGTCGTTCCGAAGCGATCACACACGCACACCATCGATTAAGCCGCACACACGAAGCTAGCTCCTGTAAGATATCCCAGCATGCATCCAGCCGGGTAATGTGCGGGGGGGCCGTGGGTCGGTCAAGTCATGATTATTCATCGAAAATTCGAAGCGCGGTACGGCAGGCAACTGCCGCGTGTCCGTTATATACCGTCTGCGACGACAGGCAATGCATGCAGACGGTATATAACGGACACGCGGCAGTTGCCTGCCGTACCGCGCTTCGAATTTTCGATGAATAATCATGACTTGACCGACCCACGGCCCCCCGCAAAACAGGAGCTTCGTGTGTGCGGCTTAATCGATGGTGTGCGTGTGTGATCGCTTCGGAACGACTGCATTTTTTTTTCTTTTTTTCCCGCAAATTGGACCCGTTTCAGGCGAAAATTGACTTGGCGCAACCGAGGTGAGGAGGTAAATGCGGCATATTATTTTTTTGGGGGGCAGCCATGAAGTAATTCACGGCGAAAAATGTAGACTCGTGTTGCATGGAAATGACGTTCTTATTCTTGCTGTACTAGCCTATGGGAAAAATCGGCGTCTTCCTATGAGGTTCATGTCAGGAACCTCATAGTTCTAGGAGTATCAAGGCCCAAGGTCTTTAGGAGGGCATGTGGTGTTTAAAAAAAAGAAATTACATACGCTACAAGCACATGCCTTCCCAAAGGAAGCAGGCAGTGTCACCGCGTCAGTAGCAGCGCAGGGTTAATATAATGGAGAGGTATTTCTTGCATGTAACAAGTAATTTCCCGCAGATTACACACCATCACCCAAGTTGCCTTCCCGGTCCCGCCCGGCACCTTCCCCGTTGTATCTCCCTCCCGTCGATCGTCACAGTTGCAAGACGTCGCATGCGAACACGAGCGGTGAACACTGCAGCCGCTAGCGCATAGTCGGCCGGCCGGCCGGCCGGAAAGCAGAGCTAGCAGCTTCGATCGCGAACTTGCCAGCGCCCCTTCGACCAGTAGTATAGATAGCTACCAGACTATTGTGCAACTTCGTGGCAGCTCCTTTTCGTATGTGCGCGTGCGTGAAGAGAAATGTTCCTCATTTTCATACAGAATTAACGCATGCGCACTAGTTTCCCCCATTTTTCGGGGGGGGGGGGGGGGGGGGGGGAGATTTTACAAGATTCCCAAGACGTTGATGTTACATGTTACTGGCGGTTCGTAGCTATTAATAGTTTGTCGTTATAACGCCCTCTCGCGGCGGCCGGTTATCGCGTATATACTTAACAACGTCTTGAACCAAGACTATGCAATGTTTGGAACCAGAATACATTCTAAACTGCATGTGTTTAATGGTGCATGGAACCAGATGCCGCGGCAACTGGCGTCAGACTTCGGTACTCTATTCAGTGCACACCGACGACGACCTTCGACCTTAGTGGGGTTATCATAGTGGATGGTCGATAACACAAGGAGAGTGCCCACACCAGTAGCCACAATTTAGTGGTACGCAATTGTCCAAACAACGCACAGAAACTCCCCGAATATAGCCACTTCTTGGCTAAAGACCCCGGAACTGGAATTAAAGTCCCATTGCAGAGATTAGAAGCCGTGAGCGAATCCATAAACACCTTTAGTTTAGTGGGAAGAAGGGGGTATTGTGCACCCTCGGAAATACATTTCTAATTGGTGTCTCTAGATCAGAAAAAATGCGTAGAAAACGATTTGCTATGTTAAAAAAACAAAAACAATATCCCACCACGTATCATTTTTATGCAAATTAGTGCCGCCATTATCGAAAAATCTATTTTTCACTATATCTCAGCCACAATTTCAGATAACTGGAAAAATAAGGTGTCTAGATCCATGTTTTGAGGGTCAAAGATCACGAAAAAACTATTATTGAATTGACCACATGTGTCAGTGGCATAGGAGTATGCAAATTCGGGCGGCCATTACCGAAAAATCATTTTTGAACATATCTCGGCCAACATTGACATAAATGCACAAGTAAGGTGTCTAGATCCATGTTTTGAGTGTCGAAGATCATAATAAAACTAGTCTAGAAGTAACCACATGTGTCCGTGGCATATGAGTATGCAAATATGGGCCGCCATTACCAAAAAATCATATTTCTTTTGCATATATCTCCGCCATTATTGTACATAACTGCAGCTAGATCCATGTTTTGAGGGTCAAATATCATTAGAAGACTATTCCTTAAGTTTAACTACGTGTGTCGGTAGCATGTAAATGTGCGAATTCTAAAGTGCAAGCATTACCTAAAATTTGTTTTCACTGTATCTCAACAATATTGCAGATAAGATGAGAGGCAATTTTGAGGGCAGTTATTTCACAAATAGTGTTATTTTTTTCAGTCAATTCACAAACAACACAAAATAACACTCAACTCTCAAGAGAAAACGAACTGAAACCCCGCCTTCCGATGGAATACAATTTCTGACCACCAAACCACTCAGCACAACGTCTGTATAGAAACACAAACAAAAATCTAATGAATAATATATACGTGGTATAACCAAACGCAACCAAACCAAACCAACCCCTAACCCAGTAGTATGACAATTCAACAAAACACACAAACCACCAACAAAACACACCGCCACAGGCGGTTGAAGGCCCTAACCTTCATTTAAACCACAATCCAATAAAGAAAAAACCACCAATCTTCAAAAGCCCATAATTCCTCTACTTATTTCCCGAAAATAGAAAATTCCACTATGGACCCACAACCATCCCGGTTTTTCCGCACCATTTAACCAATACGCCCATTGGACAACTTAAGGACCAATCAGAACACACGAAAGGCACTATCATTTACCACCACGGCCTTGATAAGGCGCACGCCGTCCACACATCATCCATACAGCTTCGCTGAAAACTAACATCCACCATCAATCCCACGATGTCCAAGCTTAGCGAACCACGCAAAATCATAATTCATATCCAACTGGTTCACTGGAAATGAACATCCAAAACCGCACGAGCCAAATCCAATCAACCATCTCTATTAGCAGGACAATGGGAACGATTCATAACAAACCTATACTCATAGTAAAACTCAAACTGAGAAACTTCACTTTGGAAAAAGGCCTCAAATTTGTTCCCACTCTTGCTAAACACACATAACCGTGAAGTGACATCAATACCTTCAATCGAAGAATGAGAGTTGCACTCATAATATAAAAAATCGTCCTCTCAAGCCACACTCAATATGGCCTCCGAAACCTACACCGTACCTCGTGAAACACTAGAAAAACAACTGGAAGCCACAAAATTTGAATTTGCCGATACCAGGCTAAAACATCGGCAAAACAAAATGACCTCACAAGAAGAATTCGCCATAAACAACCTCAAAACAACCCCGACATCGGAAGTCAAACCACATGACAAAACAGAGGCATCTACATAATGAACCACTCAAATTGTTTATAAGTGGTTTACCGCCATCTTGAGTCAAAATATTTAATATACACCCAGTCGGATCAAGATATCACACCACAAACCTTAACTCTGGTTCATAACACAAAAAGAGACAACAGGCCGTGTTGTCACCCTACAAGACTTCGAAAAAAATAATACAAAAAGCGGAATAATTCTAAACATGGTGGCGCTACAGAGAAAATATACACTGGTCAATCATCTACAACGGGACTCTGGAAGATTTCTAGAACCTGTCACAAATGTGATTAAGATGCAACCCACCCTAAAGTCCACATGCAAAGCCTCTGAATCACCAACCTTGACATAACCATATTCAAAGGAGATCGTTTCCGATAAAAAGGTATCCTAGAAAAAAGAGTCTAACAAAAAAACAAAAACAAAACGGAAACAAACCTTCAAGACCTCCAAATTACATCCCACCAACCCCGCATCATCAAAACGTTCATATTCGGAGAAACACTGAATTCCAAAATCAAAGTCAAGATATTCTCAGAGAAACGAACAACCAGGGGAAACAATAAAATCGAAACAACGACAACAAAGTTTCACATGCATATAGAAACAAATTAATACACAAAACCGAGGATAAACAAAATCAAAACATAACAAAATCAAAACAAACTCCTCTCGTCTTAAAGACCAACTAAAACGCCAAAACATTTTTTGACTTTTTTGACTTACCTGATAGTTTATGCCTCCCCAAAACTAATATAACAAGTTTCATGATTCTGAAAAATCAAAACAAATGTTTTTGAGTCTTTTCCGTCTGAGCCACTTTGACTCGATTCAGAAAAGGCCGAGGTCAACTGCGTGCCGTATCGCGCGAGTATTGACGTATACGTGTAGAAACATATGACGTCACTGTATTATACGACAATGTTTTACGTCGTCTTGGTTCCAAGACGTCCTTAGCAGTGCGACGTAGAGCGCGCACGGCCGGCCGACAGCGCCCTCTCGCTACACACACACACACGCCACGGCCAAATCGCTACCCCCGTCTTGGGAATTTCGCAAGTTCTGCTCGCGAAATCGCGAGCAGAACTGTGTGGCATTTGCACGCGCGTGTGACGTAGCTGCATTATCGCATGTAAATAGCCAACACTCACTAGTCTAGTTTCTGTACTCACGTCGGGTTTACGTGTACGTACGTATGAACGTGCAGCGCAGTACCAAGCCATTCGTTGTTTGTTGGAAAAAATGTCTGACCGCGTGGACCAAGCGATCAATTTTACAGCAAAAAAACTGGGCTTTGGAAAGCTAAAAAGTCATCAGATCAGTGCCATTCATCAATTTGTACGTGGCCATGATTTGTTTGTTAATTTTTCAAGCTGCTCCATTGGTCTTAGATTTCTTGAACGAAGCATGGAGGTGTTTCCTACCTCCATGAACGAAGTAACCGAATGCAAACAGGAGAAAGCGCTGATTATTGTCGTCGTGCCATTGAAAGCTCTGGCTGTTGATCAGTTACATCGTGCTGGACATCTGGGACTGAAATTGGCAGAGATAACGTCTGATATTCCAGATCATGATTGTTGGAACAATCCGAAGATTTCTCAATCCTGTTTGCCAGTCCAGAATCACTCTGCTCAGAACGTTAACTGACTAGTAAGTTATTACTTAAACATGAGTTTTCTCCAGTGCGCAAGCGCGATTATTTGTTTGACCCGCCTGTTAAATAATACATAAGCAGGTCGCGCGCGCTCCCTTGCGAAATCCCCAAGACGTTCTTAGCGATTTGGCCTTGGCGTGTGTGTGTGTGTAGATAGAGGGCGCTGCCGTGCGCGCTGTACGTCGCACCGCGCTAAGGACGTCTTGGAACCAAGACTATGGGGGTTATCGAAACGCTGGCTTCGGCTTGGCTTCGGCTTCGTTTCCGATTTCTGAATATCCGAGAAGCAAACAAAATGTAAGTATTCTAATTTTTACTTTCATAATCAACCGAATAAATGTTCCTGAAGCAGAACATGTACAAAAATTTAGAATATTTCCATTTGGTTTGCTTCTCAGTTATTCAGAAGTCGGAGACGAAGCCGAAGCCAAGACGAAGCCAGCGTTTCGAAAACCCCATATATGTTTTACGTAGAGTCTGTACGTATTTTTTTGTCTAAGGCTAGTATTCAGGTGTAACACTACGGTAAACATATTTTAAAGTGTTGACATCTTTGTGAGACACATTTAGAATTGGGGTTGTAGGCTTGTTCTTGCTGAAAAGCTAGTTATGATTCATACTTTCCTTTGTTTGCAGTCGGCTTTTATTGGGACCTGCGCGATGAGTTGTGTGTGAGCTGATGCTATACTCTAGTCTGGCGACTTTGCTTATGCAGCCCTCTTAAGGACCCGCACCCTCTCAGAACCATACACACAATTTCTGTTATAAGGTACCAGACTCAATCGCATGCAGCGCATGCGGTACCGAGCGTGTACAATGCATATTGAGTCAAGCGAGCGTGGACAGGGAGACGGCCGGGGCTCTGGCTGCTCGAGCCGGCAACCGCAGGGAACGTCGTGTGGTCTGTGGCGCGTGAGTCCGGGACAGGATTGGAATGCTCGGTGCCTTTAAAGTTGGAATGGCTCCAGCCTTCAAACGGAATTGTGCCTTCAAACCCAGCTGAGTTTTCATACTAACACTATCATCAATACAGTCTTTGGCGAAATGTTCTGCACATATTTTCGACCATTTCGACAGCCAAAAATCAGATATTGTATTGTCTACAAAGCGGACTCACTGTCGCCTTTGAACTCCATTCAGCATATTGGGAATCGCGCGAGGAAGGTTAGGTCAGGGTTTTTGTCGCTGTTGATCGTGCAACCCCCAACTACACACGATCGAGGCATAATGATTATCTCAGAACCATGCTCATACTGAAATTATATCAAAATTAGACAAATTAGACGGGAAAACGGAGGAGTTATGTCGACAAAAACTCTTCCAGCAGCATCAACTCCACGTACGTACATGCACAGTGTTTGGCTGTAGCATCAACCGACTCTACACGTGTACGTCACGGGGTCACGTACATACATTTAACATACATAATGAGCTTTCGCGAAACAGGATAAATGGTTCAGAATAACAACCCCTTTTTTTTAATAAAAAAATCCGTCTCGTCTGCAAACTAATCTCCATCAGTTAAAAGAGTAGGCCCCCTATTTAAATTGTCGGAAAAGTCCAAAAAGTCAAAAATAAATTGGCGTTTTAGTTGCTCTTTAACTGCCACATACGACCCAGCCATAAACCACTGCGACCTGAACAAATTAAAGCAACAGACGAAGATTGGCACCTAATCCAAGGCAATAAACCACTCTGGAATACTTGCCAAAAGCCCGTTCATTGCCCTTAAAAAAGCCCACAACATCCGGGAAAAATTGGTACGAGCCAAACTATCAAACCAATATAAAGAGCTCAAACCACTCCCGACACACTCAGGCTTTTCCGACTCTGTTTTCCTTCCTCCATGGTGGAGCAGACAAAACCTTGGAAATATTGGTTTCCCTTTCAAAGGAACAAAACGAAACCAACTAAAACCTCATGGCTCCATTTCGAAACTCATGTCACGCTACAGTTGATTTAGAAGCACCTAACCAAAAACCCTGCGAGTTGGCACGGAATCATTTTTTTAATCACCCATACGCAACTGATGAGTGCCACACGCGCGCCAAGACACGCTCTTGCTCGTAAGAGGATCTGAGAACTACGATCCTCTACTCGCACCAAACCTAACCTGGTCACAGCTCCCTTGTGTCCGCCCGAGTCTCCACCATGCTACGGAAATAATAAGAACAGACTCATACGAGTTCGGAATTAAGTGTCATAAGTCACCAGAAGGGAAGTGTCACTGAATGGGATAGCATCATCATTCTCTTAAACAGTTACTTCGTGAATGGTCTTCTTATGATCCTTGACCTTCAAAACATGGGTCTAGACACCTTACTTGTGCAGTTATGTCAATATTGGCCGAGATATAGAAAGAAAGAAAAAAAGATTTTTCGGTAATGGCCGCCCTAATTTGCATACTTCTATGCCACTGACACATGTGGTCAATTCAATAATAGTTTTATTGTGATCTTTGACCCTCAAAACATGGGTCTATACACCTTATTTCTCCAGATATCTGAAATTTTGGCTGAGATATAGTAAAACATAGATTTTTTGATAATGGCGGCACTAATTTGCATTAAAAAAATGATACGTGGGACACTTTTTGAATTTGTTAACATAGCAAATCGTTTTCCACGCATTTTTTCTGATCTAGAGACACCTATTAGACATTGATTTCCGAGAGTGCACGGTCGATACCCCCTTCTTCCCACCGAACTACTTGGTCGTTTCTTGGATGCCACCAGCGCGATAAGAGGAACAAGGCAATAAGGAGTTCAGAACTGACAACGAGAATGGTTGTCAGGATCCTCAGCACAAATATGACAATCACGGCTGCGTCTTGCTGTGTCGCTGGCGGCACTTCGGGTGTCACTGCTGTCGTGTTCAAATCAGTTACATTCATGATTGTGCCCATGTTTTGATGATGGATATGTTCCTATTAAATAGCTTTGTAGGAGATAAAGTCACAGAGATGGGTCACTGCTCAGTGCTCATTTGTGCTCAGTGCAGATGTGCCGATGCAAAAAGACGAACGCATTTCATTGGCGGCAATAACAAACTGTAAGCAAGGGCTTGAGGAATCTCAAAGACTGATTATATACAGAGCAAAAATCGTGAAAACCGGCACGCTTTGAAGAATATGCCTGCTTATATTTGTGTGATATGGCAGATACTATTGCCACACGAGGACGCTGTCTCTTATCTGTTGCTCACTGCGGCTGAACAGTAAGCCCCGAATCATCCTCGACTCCATGGGCGCGTGTGCGTTCCTTCACTAAGATCGCGCAAGGCATGGTGGGAAAACATGGCGCCGCAAGATCGTACCCATGGTAACGAGGTTGGCCCCGAATATGCTGGAACGAAAAAAGACCAGCGCGAGTGGCGCTGGTCTTTTTTCGTGCCAGCATATTCGAGGCGCGTCACGCGTCGGGATAGCCATGAGCGCCTTGACTAAAGGCTATAGGGGCAGTCATGTTCGCGTCTCTTCGTGAAAACGTAACACGCAATTATCGAGATGCCTGGCCCTTGCGTCATTAATGTAATTTGGAAATTAATGGTGTTTTGCTTACCCAGAAGCATTCAAAATAGTTAAGTACAGTGTTTTAAAGCAAAATAGTAAAAAAAAAATAGAAATCTGAAACATTTTCATTTTTGACATGTGTCTCTTCGTGAAAACGGTGACGAAGTGATCGACTGTGTTTCACGTAGCTGAGGGCCTCATGTTTCGATCCCATCGGAATCTTTCTCGCTTATTAGCCTTTGGAAAGGATTCTGCTAGGATTAAAACGTCAGGCAGGACCACCTAACTTGTATCTTATGTAAAGTGGGAAAAACAACTGGCAGGAGCGGGATTTGAACCTGCAATCCCCGGCATACCGTAGGCTAGCCCTAGAAGGACGCTATGAAATAGCGTCCTAGCGCCCAAGTATGCAAAACAGTCCTATGCTAGAAACCGAAGATCAAAAATCACACTTTACCTGCATAAATATTCTTGGCATCATTTTATTCAAACAGTTCAACAGCCCATCTCCCTGTTCGGATAGAAATATTCCTCCAAGAATGTCAAGAACAGGAGATATTTGCGGCGCAAAATCGTCTCCACGCGACGCTGACTTCACAAACACGAGGAGTAATACCCACATTTAGAACGTTTATCAACAGAGGGCGCAATTTCGGCCGTGCACGCCCACAGACATAACTAACCCAACCTCGTTCCCATGGTGTCGAGCAGCGCCCTCACCGACACCACAGCTGCTCTCTCACCCTGGTATGGGATCATTTAAATATCCAATATTTTTGGATACGCATGCAAATTAGGCTCCCTGTGAGCGATGTATTCTGAGCACGTAGTAGTCTGATGGCAATTCTTAAACTTCACATCTTCGTCGAATTCACAGCATAGGCTCTTTGGTACTAGATTGACTAGCTTGATTGTAAAATCGTGAAAAAGGCGGCAAACTACGTGCAGTTCATGGGTTCTCAGAATGGTTGACATGGTTGAGCATCAACGAAGCGTCATTTATCTCAAAATGAAGAGGACAAAAACAAAGTTACATACCCTTGTAGGTGGCGCACACTCGAGGCAAATTAGGCTTCGGACTTCCTTTTGTCAGTTTTGATAAAGCCTAAAAAAAGGACAGGCTTTCGCCGGGACAACAGGCCTCGGACTGTGGCATATGGCGGGCGGCGTTTGCCGTTGGCACATCACACAGGACCAAAAACACGCCGTTTCGTTCGCAGCTGGAGCACTCTGACCAGGAGATCTGAGGAATAATTTGCTACAACCACTGCTACTACATGCACGCCAGTTTAGCGATGTTGACCCCGTGCATCCTCCACCGTTTATGATGGACCTTCGTTCCACAACTTATAACTTCGGCATATTGTGTCACTTCGTGTTAAAGCTACGGTGAAAGTAGGTGCGGAAAACTGTTTTTTTTGTCCACTGACTCTCCAGATGTGCGTCCCACGTTTGTCGCTTTTGGAACACAATTTAACTTCAAGATGCAAGTATCAGATTTGACGGGTGTATTTTTTTAGGGGCTGGGCGTCACCATTGCAGAAATTTCAGAGAATATATACTACAAGAAATACAGTGGAATCACCAACTGTACGGTTTTAATTTCTCTATATGCTAATAAGCTAATGCTGTATTTTCACTATCCAATCAGGGCACGAGTAAGGAGTTCCCATCCCAGGGCTTACTATTGGAAACGAGATTGAAAATATAGTAAGCCATGGGAACGAGGTTGTAAATAACCCATCTGTCGCGTGGGTGCACGCGGCGACTGTAAATTGCGCCCTCTGTTGATGAACGTTCTAAATGTGGGTATTAAGCCCGGTTCATACTTCATGCGAATGCGTATGCGAAGCGAATTCGTCAAGGTAACGGAGAACGTCACAATGAAACTTCAATTGTTGACGTCATGAAATTCGCTTCGCATTCGCATTCGCATGAAGTATGAACCGGGCTTAACTCCTCGTGTTTGTGAAGTCAGCGTCGCGTGGAGACGATTTTGCGCCGCAAATATCTCCTGTTCTTGACATTCTTGGAGGAATATTTCTATCCGAACAGGGAGATGGGCTGTTGAACTGTTTGAATAAAATGATGCCAAGAATATTTATGCAGGTAAAGTGTGATTTTTGATCTTCGGTTTCTAGCATAGGACTGTTTTGCATACTTGGGCGCTATGACGCTATATCATAGCGTCATTCTAGGGCTAACCGTAGGCCTAACAGCCACTTGCGGCAGAACGGGGGGGGGGGGGGGGGGGGGGGGGGGGGGCGGCCAGAGGGGCCATTTCCACCTACTTTTTCCACTTGGGTGAAATTCCCCAACCCCCCCCCCCCCCCTCCCCCAACTTGGCAGTAAAACAAAACAAAAAGGGGCAGCAGCCGGCCGGTACTGGTGCTGCTTTGTCTCCCAACTTTCAAAAGTGTTCCGCCGCCCCTGGTAGGCCTACCAGCGCTCTACCAACTGAGCTATCTTGCCCTATGTGGGCGGTCTCCCAAATTGTCAGTGTCTTTGTTTAGGGCCGCTGGACAGAAGTCACCAACCCAATTACATTATGTTTCAGGACATTCTAGTTTATAGCAGTAATATATTTATTTCTTTATTTCTTTATTTATTACATTTCTTTACCCAGGGTGTGCCCAAACAGTTTAAAACTGGTTTCCATTGGGGCCCTGCATATTATTAGTTAAAACTGAATATTTACACATTCATACAAAATATTTAAACAAATACAATAATGTTTACACAAATAAATCTATTTTCGGTTAATTTTTCAACTCTCCAGAAGCCTATTGCTGATTGGCGAAAAACCCGCGAAAAAAACCTTTTAGGGTGAAAAACAAGGGGAAATTCCCATCCGGCTCCGAAGTATTTTGGCAACACCGTACGCGTACAGTAATACTCTAAAATAACTAAACTTACAAAGAGTGTGTGCAGGCTGCTTTGGGGAACGTAATCACGAATTCTGTTTAACACACCCAATTTAGACGAAACAGTCTTCCTTACGTATTCAACTTGTGGACCCCAACTTAATGTTTCATCAACAACTACACCCAAGCATTTACAAGATTTCACTTTTTCGATAACCTGAACAGCAATTCACACATTCAGGTCGACGTTGGATATTTTCTGCCTTGAACCGGTAAGCATACATTTGGTTTTGTTGGCATTTATTGCTAGTTTGTTTCTTAGGCACCAGTTGTGAATACTAGCAAGAGTTATATTTAAGTTCCTATTTAGGACGTATATCTTCCTACACATTAGGCCTACCAGGAACTTGTTCCTTCCTCCATGGGCCTACACCCATCATGTAGGCGAACTTATTTACAGTGTTATACATGCATCCTTGTACCGTCAGCTCAGTATGGATGGAAATACCTAAACGTGTTTCCACATTCCGACAGCCTGTGGCTGTTCATTCTTGCATAATGAAGTACGTCCACTGCAGAAGTTAGCAGACAATGAAAACGAAGTGAATGCGGCCAGAAGTGATGCAGACAGGAAAAGTAAAGTGACTGAAGAAATCCACACATGGCATGCGCAGGAAGAAAGAGCTGACGTCATATAATTATTTTGGGTGCAACCGATTGGCCGTTTTCATTGGTACATGGTAGTGCGCGTGCAACCATCCATGACTTGTTGCGTGAGTGTACCAAGTTAAACAGCTCAAGGATTCCGGCTGTTTTTCTGCTTTCTGAATGTATGTATTGTGCTAGGCAAAAGAATTCAAGGGCAGGCGCAGACAATAAGTCCTATTTTCAAAGCTATTCATGCGTACGCCGGGGTTATTCCGTTCTAAGGTATAAGGCCTATCCCGCACTGTAGGTTTAGGGCGCAGCCAAATTGACAACAACAACCGCTTGTGCAGCACGTACGCAGGATAGGACGGGCAACTTTGTGGTAAGTGTTGGTAGACTGTACTATATGTTCATTATTGCCCAAACTATGGAGGAAGGAATGATGAGGTGGGATGGGATAAACGGCCGCCCTACTACAGCGACCAAAACGATGGTTATAATAAAGTTGAAGCATGGGGGGAAAATACATGTCCGTGTCTGCAACTGCATGCAGATGTACATAGACTGTGTAAAGCAGTGTTGGTTGTTTGGGTCTCCTCGATTCATTCGTAATTAAGTACTCTTCAACTTATTTGTCCACTATAAACAACTTGATTTTCATATTTTTTTGCATTACTCGCAGTGAATAACTATGCTTCATTACGTATGTTTAGCCACAGTAGTCGGCCCATCGAATTAGAAAGTCCGCGATTTTGACCAGTGTATATACCAGTAGCCTACTTGTGTTTTTTTTCTTGTACATTAGACGGCTATACCAAACGGTGTATTGGTCATAATTTTACTTATTGAAACCAATTAATGCCTTTTTAAAAGGGGAGTGTTTTGTGGACAAATTGTATCATTTTGGTGAAGTCCTTTCCTTTTTGAATTTATTTATTTCTGTATATCGATTCTTTGAGATGGCCCCCATGTACTTCTTTCAATTACCCTTCTGGGAATATTGATTGCTTCGTAAAGAGAATGGAAAGATTTTACTTTAATATACCCCTACCAAAATCAGTGGACGGCAAATCTTGGAAAATTACTATCCATTTGTGTTCAGAATTGTATGAACACTTGGCACAACCTTTAAATTTGGGAATTTTGTTGGGAAATTTTCTTGAAATAGAGGAAAAAGGTTTGTTTGTGTTAGATGTTCTTTGCACAGTGCAGTGTATATATGGTAACTCGAAGTGTTCACATGTTGGTTTCTTGTTATTTTGTAGGATTTTGCTGTTCCAGATCCATTTTGGTGAGGGGTATTAAAGTAAATTATTTCCGGGAGAATTAACGGCAGGTCAACATTATTGAAAACTTCAGGGAATCGGCATGACCTCCCATGCGTGTACGCCAGACGTATTGTCCGTGCTTTTTGTTCATTCGTATACAAGGCCACATCTGTATTTTCCCATTCGTTTAAATCGAAGTCCATTGTCGTGCAGCCGATATTGTGTTGCTAAATAACGCACTAAAGTCTGTTTGTGTCCATTGCCCTATTTTCACTGTCGACAAACGTTCGATTGTACATATTTCCACGAGATTATTGCCGGCATCAAGCTATTGTAAGCCCAATATTTAATTTTCTGACTTGAAAAGGCCCGTGGTCCTCGACGTGCATTAAGTCGAAGTGTTTTTCAGACACCAATTAAAAAGCCGTGGCCTGTTCAAAATCCTATTTATTCCTGCCTAAAGATGTCATGGTTGGGCGGGTAGCTCATCTGAAGGGCATTCCCCTAAACCCCTTGCGTACGGATGACGCCAAAATGGCGCAAAAGAACATTGGCACCAGGCCGGATCTCGCCATTTGCCGCTATTTGTGCAGTTTCAATCCAATGTTGGATTATTGTCTGTTACGCTTGACTGTACAAGCACATTGTGGCCGTTTCACTTGGCTGCACAGGCCGCCCCGGCACCGCCTCGCTACGATAACCGTACACGCATTCCCTAGGCTCTTTTACTAGCAACCGTCCTCAATCCTTCAAATTCCTGATTACCCTCCAAATATACCAAAACGCATTCATCCTCAATCCTCCAGTTGCCCGACCAAACAAAATTGACTGTTTTTACGTAATGGTAAAACATTAAAGTGGCTTACTAAAAGTTTTTCCTGTCAAAGCTGAAAATGGCTTTTGAATTTCTAGTAGAGCGGTTGCAACTGCACAATGAATTCAGATCCATGTGCATGCATGCATGCCGCACCCATACGGGCTCACTGGACTATAATATTTGCATAAGGATTCCAGAAAAGGCTCTTTATTAGTGATGCCTTTTTTAGGAAAGGCGTCCCACTGGGTCCAAATACCAGGCGTCGGTAATGTTAACGGGTCTGCCAAGTCTTTCTGACGCGTTATACACGAGCGAACACCACATGCACTTTGGCACTTTTAACCATTTTTGCTTGTCTTGATTTGCTATGTTTTTTCCCGACAGATTTTTTGGAAACCATATCCGACTCGCCAAACCAGAAATGAAGGTGTTTCTACTTGTTGCCCTATGCATCGGTCTGGCCTGTGCTGCCAGCCTTGGTGAGTGATTATACAACTTACAAGTTAGTCGAATCAGTAGGCGTAGGCGTAGGCCTACGCTGTAAGAAATAAATGGCCGTAAAATTAACGGTCGAAAGTCGTGCAGCGAGGTGCCGACCGCAATTTTTTTTAAACGATTTTGTTTGCATCTGCTTAAACTATTTTGGTTTTTTTACGGTAATGTCTTTAAATACAGCCATGTTTACGTGCATTTGTTTTTGGAAGAAAAAAAATCAAAGGTATTGGAAGCTATTGCCAGTAACTGCACATTTTATAGAATTGAAGTGGGAACCAGACTAAACGGAGGTAACTTGTTATACATTACCATGTTACTGAAATAATGGCGTGCTTCAGCTTTATATTCAGCTCATCCCGCCATGATGAAGTCGTGTATGGGGGTTTCTCAAACCCTGGCTTGGGCTTCGGCTTCCAGTCACATTGCCAATGTGAAGCCTTGAATACGTAAATATATTAACAGACTCGGGCTCCGGATTAAATCAGACTTTGATATACATGTAGCAAAAACCGTATCCAAGATCTTGCCTAATCTGGGGATATAGAATTACGCGAAGCCCAAGCCAGGGTTTGAGAAATGCCCTGTTTTCCCCAGGAACAATCTCAATATTTAACTACAAAAGATGTAATGAGGTTGTTCACTTATTCGTAAAAAGAATAAATCAAAATTTTATTGTGGAATTGTTTGAATAAAACATTACGTTCAAGTGTTTTTGGACCAAACAATGCACTTCAACATAACTTGCGAACACGAATTTCCTCAGTTCTGATTGGTCGTGCAACTGTTACGTAATGAGCCTTTTGCGGTTTGCCCGTAAAATGTAGTACCATTTGCAGTTCAATATTTACATGCTTTTCAAAGTAAAAAATACGGCAATCTTAGTTTAGCAAGGGGTAGTCCGTTACTGCTAGATCCATTCAGATTTGTGAAAAAGAAATCATCCACACCAAACACTATGTATTTCCAGGGGATACCAAAGAAGACTTGGCCAGAGCACTCGAAGAGGAACTGGAGAAAGGTACATTAGTAATTTTTCATTTAAAACAAATTTAGCAAACCAGGCTTAGAATATCGTCGCGGCTTACCTGAAAACCCCCCCCCCCCCCCACATTAAAGGTAGTGTACACGATTGGTAATCCTCCAATTAATGTTTTACTGAATTAAGAAATACCATAATAGACTAAGTAAATAGCAGTCTCAAGCATCCTGTGAAATCATGGCACCTGGTGTGCTGTGGTTTTCAAGAAAAGTGGAAATTTATATCGTTTTCCAACGATTGTCCGCCGAAAGTTTGAAATAATCTAGTTCCCAGACCTGATAATTCCCTGACGTGTAAGTTTTTCCGTTTTGTCTAAAGTATGGTCAGGTAACCAGACTATACTATAGAACATAATTCCTTTTTCTCTACGCAGACTACGGTTTTCCCAGCATATATACACACAACTTTAAACGGGTCTGTGTTACAGTATTTGCTAGCACGCTTATAAAGTAAACCCACAAATCCATCTATTTCTGGAAATTACAGCGAAGGCACATGGTGTATACTGCCTTTAAAGTTAACATTCGTGTGCTTAATCAAGTGATCAGTCGGCGCACGATCACACAAACATGGGTTTATTCGTCTCGCTATGTACGTAAGCTTGTATTAGTGCTATAGCTAAATTACGTCATTCTGAACTTTAGTGTGTTCTATACTCCACGGCTTACTAAATCTGTAGCGCATGAATTACTGAAGCAGTGCCCTGGTCCATCTATGAATTGTTCGGTTTGTATAATTTACTTTCAGCCGAGGAACGTCGGGATTTCCTTGAGGAAGAGGCTGCCGAGAAACGTGACCAGGGTAAGCTCCCGAAAAAGACTTGTCGGTAATATTCATGCTAACTTCGTTTCTGATTCATCTATTTTTCCTGAATGTTCCTGTGTATCGTTTACGTATGCTCAGGCTTGCATGTGAACGTGATGGTCGTTTTCACTAATGTGAACGTCTGGATTTCAAATGCTAATTAAACCAACAGGCTCTGAACAATGTACTGGTAGTCTCTTTACCTGTGACCGATCGGATGTGGGGTTTAAAAAAAAATGCATTTTTAGTCACCAGTCTGCAATAATTTACGAAGTGTAAATTAAAACGAGTTTTCCCTCCAAGACCTTATGGTTTCTCAGCCCGCTCCAATCGAAAGTTTTAAATCGTCCAGAGACTCATTTTTGGAATGGGCCCGTTCATGTGACCTCTTTACTAGGTTGACTTTACGGGTAAAAAAATAAAATCTGAATAGCTTTTTATAGATGGTGTCCACAGGTACGTTTAATGGGTGGAGATCCAGGTGTTTTCTTGTTAAAACACGAGTACCCTCTTTAAAAGGTTCATAATTAGCGAATTTGTCTGGGTAACGGCGAATATCACACTGAAATAACCATTGTTGACGTCACAAAATTCGCTTCGCATTCGCGTGAAGTATCAATGAACCTTAGCCTACTCGGCGAAGGTTAAACCCCGCCGAACTCTATACCACAATCTAAAGTATTGTCAAGATTTTGTCCAGTGTAAGAGACCGCAATAATCCTAGTCTTTAACCTACCTGCAAAAGTCGATTGCCCTGGCTGAGAGCGACCGAGTGTACAAATCTGATTTGGATATCTCACTTTAAGTCGACGTCGTGGTACCAGTTAACCACCAGTCTCGAAGACTCTTAATCTTTACCCAATGTAGCGAATACGTTCAAGCCAAATTCTTTGATTTCCATCAATCGATTTCCAATATTAAATGAAAATAACTTCCTTCACAAGCTACCAATCGGTGCCAGTGTAGTCGCTTGGCTCGGCCCAGTCAAAACCAAATAATTTCATAAATGGACACCATCACCGCACAGGTCTCTTCTAATCGGGTGTTCCCGAAAATGTTTTCTTGCCAACCCTAAAGTTGACCTTGCACGCTTTGTACTCGACATAACGTATTGGTTTGGTTTTGTAATCTCTGGAGTAGATGATGGTAACCTTAAGGCAGAGCTGATCCGTGCCTTGGAGACGAAACTTGCAGAAGGTGAGTCTGGATAGCTAATTGCAGCAGTTAGGGGCCGGTTGATCAAGACAGTTGGCAAAAATAACCATTCCACAAACAAACAAATAACTCGTCACTAACACGAACTGTTCGTTTATCTTCAACGCCTTTGTTTCCCGATTAGGCCTAAACACGGTTTTACAACGGGATATCGAGCGTAATGTTCGGGATGGGTAATTTGATCACACTCCTAAAACTGGTTAATTGCTCATGAACTCTTCAAACGCATTTCCAACCGTTCACCCGTTTTGGTCTTAATTAAAAGTACGCACGTGTCCGATGTCAAAAGAATATGAGACTCCCATGAATATCCGACTATTTACCCATGATGCATTGCAGCGACGTGCTTTATAATAAATATATGACCCAATCCTAACTTCTCTTCTCACCGTGACCCCGTTTCAGTGTTTTGGTATACACGGACTTATTGAGCATGCTTAGTATAACAAAGTCGGATTTTCAGGAAATTCAAACGTCCCGCGGTGCAAGAGAATTTAACTTTTCAGCGAAATTGTAAGTATCGGGAATATATTGGGAATTTTTGGATTCCTATACCTGTATACGAGACTAGGAAATTCACCATTAAAATTGCATACACTCCAAGTTGCCAAATCTATGTAGACTAAGACGTTCGTATCGGAGTACAGCCGGTTTCGTCTAACGGGCAATACCCTGATAGTTGTTTCCTCGCCCTCAAAAAATTTGGCACAATCGTCCTCGATTTTCGGAAGTGATCTATGTGCTTAAATGTAAGTCGGTAACGTAATTTCTGACTTTCAGCTGATGAAGACCGCCGAGCTTTCCTGGAGAAAGAGGCAGAGGAGAAACGTGCCCAGGGTAAGAAAATACAATGCGTGCAAGTGTATTTATTGCCTCTTAAATATGTATTTAACCGAGTGTATTTCAATTTTTAACGTGTTCCACCTGGTTCCATTCTCCTTCATGCTTTGTCGTGCCAAGGAAAACGTACGGTGGATATCCAGTTAAACTTGTTTTTATAAGTTACATCAATGGCTCGTGCTCGTTTTCAGTGAAAATGTGCTTTTCAAGCCTCGGTAACCCTAAAGAGTTATTAATGCAAGAAAGCGCTTTCTTTTTTCTTCGACAAGGCAAGGAACTCCTCGTCAAAGCATAAAAACTGCTAAAAAGTCGGTGCTTCGAAATAACCCCGAACAGAGTTGTGAAATGTTGGCTACAGTCGAAATAATCTGGTTAACAAGTCGATCAATTATACGCCAATCAAATGTATAAAAGTTCGATGTAGGCCTACATGTATTTGTACAGTCACGAAGACCTTGCCTTTTCGACACCTGCCTTTTGGCTCAAAACGTGGAAATGTTTACCTAGAGTTGGAATTGATAAAGATGCAGGTAGTAGAACCTAATATCGAAAGAAAGCTAGATGCATTCAACTCGTAAACCTCGTATGGTAGGCCGTTCCTTTGAAACTCCCCCCCCCCCTTCCTTCCGCAGTTAACAGTAAAACAAATTCTTCCTCAATTCAGCTGTAGAGCAGGAAGAATTACGTGAAGCCTCCCTAGAGAAAGAGGCTGCGGAGAAACGTGCCCAGGGTAAGGTCGTTATTCACCTCGGTCAGTTTTCGCAGTGCATGGAAATATATTTTTCCGGCTTTAACAATTTTCTTGGAAATATACGTGGGAGTTTCCAATAACCAATATTATGAGATTATGGAATTTCGATTGTTTTGGGGTGTTTATTTTTTTAGCCATGGGCGGTGAGGAGGAACGCAACCTAGATGACCTGAAGGGCGAGCTGGTTCGTGCCCTGGAGGAGCGTCTTGCTGAGGATGAAAACCGCAGGGCTATGCTCGAGGAGGCTGCCGAGAAACGTGAACAACGTAAGCATATATGGGCTAGAGCTACACGGCCTTAAAATTTAGACATTGAAACCACACCATGCATCTGTGAAACGAGTTACTAGGTATCTTTTTGAGCCGTTGGATCACATTAATGGATTTTCACTAAATCGTTGGCTCATTCATGACATTGGAGTGATGTCGCAGAATTAAAAAGCTTGTTTGTCTCATTTGTGCAAAACAAGTTTTTACTTTTCCCTTGGACAATTGACCAAGGGAAAAGTAGGCACTGAAATCAGAAAGACAATTGGCGTTCTGATTTCAGTGCCTATTACGAAGTCATTTAAATCTAACACACACGAACTGTTAGTACTTTTGTACTCCAAGCGCTAAACCGTACCTTAATTCGAGCAACAGCGCCCTCACAATCGAAACAAACTTTTACTTTTTGAAAAGTAAATTAAACTGCAAACTACTTATCGACTGAATTGACCTGAAATATACAAATACAAAAATTAGCTGGTCTAACGTTTCGAACTTGAGCAAGTTCTTTTTGCCTTTGAGAAAGAACGTGCTTAAGTTTGAAACGTCGGGCCAGCTAATTGATTTTTGAAGTGACGGAACACTTATTTCATGCCCCAAAAAAGAACTGAATGCATTGATATTTGAAACTTGCCTCATCTGATACCAGTGTATACCCAGCAAGATATGGTATACATAAACACTAGACTGTTGTTACCCAACACCCCCCCCCCCCCCCCCCCCGATATCTGAAAGGAATTCCTTAGATTCCCAGAACACCTTGACCAAGACAATGTCTTACTTCAAATGTACCAGTGACCCCCGCCCGGTAAATTGTGACAATAAATGCTCTATCCGATAACAAGATGCATGCCCTCTTGAAGTAAAACATTTTACAAGATGCAGTATTATGCTACTTTCCCGCCAACGGGAAACGACTTATAATTATCGTAATAGTACATGTACCAAAGTGACGTTATTTGCCTTTGTTCTAGTTCACACGCACAAATGTCTTGAATGCTCGTGAACCAGAAATACGCGCCACCTGGTACTTTTTGGACACCTAGTTTCCATGTGCCTGCCGTGTTTTCGTTCTCATAATATACACTCAACTGATTTTCCTCTTTAACTTTCAGTGGCGTAAAGGGGTTTTGGCTGGGGAAACAACGGCGCCTTGTATTTAAAAGGTGACCCAATTTCTTTGGTGTCGGATGTTTCGCCTGAAAAGAGGGTATTATTTTGAAGCAGTGAGGTGTCGTTTGTTAAAGGCAATGTAACCAGGAGACAAGTTTTGCCCCCCTTTCCCAACCGGACACATCGCTGTATTTGTTTTAAGAGTCTGCTGTACGGGGTGTTTAGTTGAGTTAAATGTTGTGCATACTCAGACTCGATTCCTTTACAGACGAGAGGTCGATGCAGGCTGCACGTGATGCTTCGCCTGAGAAAGAGGCTGCCGAGAAACGTACCCAGGGTAAGCATACAAATCAGCCAGAACTACTTACACGGCTCTAAACAATAGAATTTATGTGTTTTTTAGGGGGAGTTGTGGTGGTAACTGGTAATCGGTATTAAAGCAATGTTGGTGATGGAAATGTTAGAATTTTACAATTTCCGTTTACACATTAGGAGCATGAATTCATTTGCCCAACGAGATACTAAGTGTGGGATGTTATTCCAATTGCCAGTTGTAACACCGCGAGTAGTCATAACTTTTTACAAACACATACGAGTTGGGCTTTAATAGATTGATTTCCTGTTTTGTTGGTAGCGGCCAATGGGAGTAAACGTTTCTTCTCTTGGTTCAGTTCTAAGTTCAGATGCTTTACTCGAACATTTTAAATCGATACTCCCGAACTGCGCACTTCCAAGTTTGAAAGCGAGGCTCTTAAGTGAACGACATATGCTGAACGTGCGCCACCATTTATGGCGGAGCTCATTCATGCATGAATTTGTTGAATACCACTTCATTTCCAACTGATATCCACGCTTTCAAACCGGAAATTTTGAATTAGTTTATATTTTTTTGGTTCCTTTTAGCCTTCGGTCCCGAGGAACGCTACATCGATGACCTGAAGGCAGAGCTGGTTCGTGCCCTGGAGGAGCGCCTTGGTGAGGATGCCGAGACACGTGAACAGAGTAAGCATAGATATAAGCTAGAGCTACACGACCGTAAAATTCACTTGAAGGTCGCCTGAAATAGAATTAGCAGATGCATGACCTGTGGCAACGGACTTAACAAAAACATGCGAATCATCAGAGTTGGACCCTATAATTGGTTTGCTGTTAATTTGTGTTGGCAGCGACTAATCGGATCAACCCTCCTTCTCTTGGCTCCAAGAGGGCTTTACTCAAAGTGCCGTTAAAGCGATAGACCCTGAATTGACAAATGGCACCAAACTGCGCACTTCCGGGTTTGAAAGCGAGGCTCTTATTGCCAAGTAAACAGCTTCATGTGCTGAACGGGCGCTGCCATTTATGGCGCGATTAATTTATGCACGAAAATTGGTTGAATAGCACTGTTAACGACTCTGATCCCTCCTTTCAACCCGGCAGTGCACACAGGGCTAATCTGAAATTCGTATTCGGAGAAAGTCTCCAAGATTATGACCGCAAAGAATTTCTTACATGACAATTTTAAAATGATGAAAATACCCACTTTTGTAAAATAAGGATGGGAAATGAGTCGTGCCAGTACATTTAAAATCGCCGTTAAATATTACATATTCGTAGATTTTGAATTTACGTGGTTTTTTGGGGTCCTGTTTTAGCCTTGGATACCGAGGAGCGCAGGGCTATGCTCGAGACGGAGGCTGCCGAGAAACGTAAACAGTGTAAGTTGAGATACAGCCTGAGCTACAGGGCCGTAAATATAACTTGAAGGTCACCTGAAATGGAATTTTAGATACCACATAAACCATTAGAGTTCGCTGGGGTTTGTGTATAGCATGGTGCTGCAATAGAGCGTGCAAGTCTCGCCTTTTGAGGATCATTTTAGTTATGGTACATGTATGTACCAAAAAGGACAGTTGACCGATGCACTGCTTAAATCTGTTCATATAGGGCCGAAAGTAATATGAATGATAAATTGATCGGAGATCGAGGTCAAACTTTTCAGTTAGTCTAATTAAAAATACTTCTAAACAAAAATGCCTTTCCTTTACAAGACTACATCATTGCATTGTTACCAGCTCGGTCCGAAGAAAAATCAAAGGAGACGTAAGCACACGTATTTAAAGGTGCCCGGAATTAAGTAACTTGATGTTGCCAAATCTCGGATTTTAATGCCAAGTTGCACGCTCTATTCAGCGTACGGATCTCGAACACTAGACAAGTTAACCAACTCGGCCCTCGAAATATCCATTTATTCCTGGGTGGAGTGTAACGGTTGTCTACTAGCTTTGACCATATCTCGGTTCCGACATGGCGACCAATTTTGCCATCACGGGTACCAATTCATGAGACCGGAGCAATGACGTCACGGTTTGTTTACATGCGTCTTTCAGGGGAAACACGCAATAAGTAAACAGGTACGTCATTTCTTCGGTTTATTTAATTTTCAGTGTCCAGTGAGACCTAATCGTCACGCCCTTGGGTAGGGTGATGGTTACGACCGAAGTTGATGTCATTGTTAAAACTGCGTAATTTGAAAGCACCAGCGGCCATCAATGAAAATATAGTGGCACTTAAAGTGCGAGATGTCTTTTCTGTGTGCTGTATCGAATCCTGTACGATGGTAAAATTTGATATATGTAAAACCATCAAATTCCAAATTTACTCTTTATATGCATTTTATATTTATTTTCAAACAATATGCGCATGTACCCTTACTTGAATTTTCTATTTGCATAATGATACCAATGGTCCATATTAGTTATCTGCTTCTGTGCAGTTTATGAAAATAGGAACCAGTACACGCATTAAATGGGAAATCGATATCCTCACCCCCCCCCCCCCCGAAAAAGTTTGAAATTAAACTACCACCTTTCGGTATTGTCTATACTTTCATCGTTTCGCTGGTTTACATATTAAACGGAAACTAACCTAAAACGAATGCGAAATCCACAACCCTGGACTGAAATGTAGGCTCCATTTTATCATACCTCGCGTAACGGGCTCCAAAAACGAATTTTCTTATTACCAGAAAAGATTTTAAAATTCTTAGCAGAAAATAAACTTAGTGAACCCATTGATCATTCTACAATGGCTTTACATCTGCTCTAACGAGCTAGGATTTGTGCGTTTTTCCCCATGCTTTTATGAAAGTTTGAACACATTTCCAGGTACATTGTAATACCTTTTATACAGTGTATTGTGATCACGATCAAGTGCTTTTATACTTTCTGCTTTAATTTGCGATTGGAACTAATGGATATCGATATACCGGTATAGGTTGTGGGTCTCGGTGAAGTTTCCTGAATCGCTTAATGAGACGTTGTTTTTTCTTATCTTTGCAGCTCAGGAAATGTTCGCCCGCGATGAAATCGATGCCGATAACTTCGTAAGTATACTGGAATGTAACCAGTGATCTCCCCATATATAAACTGTATAGCTCATGCGCCATTGCGTACTGTACAAGCAACCGAACCCAGTAGCCGCCATAGGCTATACCAATTCAGCACTGACCTCTATGTGAGGATAACACTGGGGACAGTTGACAAACATGTTACATTATGAATTTTCAAAGTGAACTAGGAAAACTGGCAAGTGAAGGATTCGAACCTGCGACCTTCGTAATACCGTACCGGCGCTCTACCAACCGAGCTATCTTGCCCTATGTTGGTGGTCTCTCAAAAGTGGTATCCTCGTTGAGTGATCCCCACAATGTCGCTTCCCAGGTTGTATCGTAACAATTGGGTGTGATCCCTGGTTATACGACATTTTGGCTAGCGCTCACAGGAACAAAGATACTGACAATTTGGAAGACCGCCAACATCTCACTCCATTAGCACTTTGCGACATTATGGCCGCGTGTATGGAATGCTTTGTGTGAAGTTACTCCAGCCCACTCGTCCCTTGGCCAATTGACCTATCGCCGTTTACGAGTTAACCACGCCCCTTAGACAACCCTATGGGAATTTTGTGTGGTAATTTTTGTTTGTCTCGGACTTTTGCGCTTTGCACGTGGAATTATAATTGATTGAACAATAATTCACAAGCTGCGTTAACGCGATTCGACCGCGATATTTCAATTGAAAAGTTTCTGTAAAGTCTTTAATTTGCCGTGATGTGACTTGCCTTCTTAAATTCTTATTGTATATTTCTATAAGTTGTTTCATTCAATTTAAATAATTCTTAAATACTTTCTACGCCCACTGTCTGTCCGATTGAATTTGTCTGTTCGTGTTGTCCCTTTTCTCATTTTCCTGTCGTGGTTGTCTTCATACTTATCTTCTGGTTTCTATTTTGTATCGTACTTTTGTCCCCGTATTTATTAAGTATTTCTATACAAGTTTAGGTTTCTTAAATGCCTCCATACTTTCTTTTCTGGCTTTCTCTTTTGTATAATTTAGTGATTTTTCTTCCCAATTATCTAATTTTGTATTTAATTTACTTCATTACCCTTTTGTCATTTCAATGTATGGAAATGTCTGTACTTAAATTAAAACATAAATTATGGCAAGATTACTCAGTTGGTAGAGCACCAGTACTTTATTCCGGTAGTCGCAGGTTCGAATCCCGCTCCTGCCAGTTTTATTTGTTTTAATTTAAAAATAGAAAGTATTCAAATTTACCTAGTCAATTTTCCTTGTGGATTGTTTAACGAACTATTATATTATGGAGTGTTAATATGGCAGATGGTGATGGCTTTAACTCGGCAAAGGCGCAATCCACTTTACATAAAGATCAGTGGATTTGACCCAGACGATACCATAGCTTCCATCCCCATTCATGGGTAAACCTAATAAGACCTCAATTTTTTGGTTACTTTGCAGGCGTACTAAGTATGGGGTGTGCTTACCAACGATGACTACACGAGGGCAGCCTCACCACGGACTTCTTTCGGCAACGTTGGCCTGCGTATAATTTAGAGAACTTTTCTTCCAATTGTCAGACTTGAACTTAATGTTTTTACACTTACGTACTTTTACGTGGAACTATAAGAATTACCGATTTTTAGGAGGAAAACTGCCGGGAACGAACAACAAAATGTAGTACACAACGTGGCCAACATCGGTGCTTGTGATTTCAATTTGTTTGTCGTTGAATAACTGCATCTAAAATGGCCGCTATTTTTGATAAAACTTCAAAGGACAAACCATTAAAGCAGTTTGGAGCGGCCTTTTTCAGCCCGTTCACGGAACATTGGCCACAACTGAAGCCACGGCCACAAAGATTCGGACTCGGCCTTAGCTCGTTCCATTATGCCCGGTAATCTGATTCGTACGAGTGATCTGTAGACATGGCCTTGACGTAGATTCTATATGGACGGGACCTCGTCTATTTTTGACAGTGGTTTTCGCCCAATAGCCCACCAAAACGTGAATCTCGTCATTGAAATAATTTAATTACTCGATCCCATTTACCACCTCTTTAATCAACTGAACTCATTTGAAGCCCATTTACTGTGTCCATGTTCTATTTTGAAATTTCAGCAATTATTTTATACGTACAAGTTACCGTTATAAACAGGTTATTTTTCTACTTTTCTTAAAGGTTGTTGGTATCTATCTTTCATTAAAAAAAGGTGAAGGAAAAGGTGTTTCATTGCGTGTATTTCTTTTTCGATATCTGAGTTGGGCAGAAATGATTTAAACTCGGAGACGGGACCCAACTCATCCCCCCCAAAAGCAAATCCAGGGTGTTTGGACTGTGTTGGGGTCGGGATTAAGGTTACAGGTTGTCACTGCCAAAACAAATTGTGTTTGTTATACAAACACAACTGTGCTCAATGTGTCATTGGTCAATAGTTTCTTATTCGTGGGAGTCCGGTGTGCAATAGCGGGACGAATGCTATCCACTGGCACTCTTCACATCCCAAAAAAAAACAAAAACAAAAAAAACGAAGAGGCACCGTTACATTCATGGTTGCAAATTTCACCCGTGTGATGGATTTAAGCCGGGAAATTGGAGGTAGGTCGAATTGGCAAAAAATATTCTAAACTCGGAAGAGCCTGTACCTTTAAATCTGTATAATTGGACAAAGTCTTTCCACAACTTGGTTTTGTTTTTGTTTTTTTTTCTCTCGGATAAACTGATGACGCAGTGGGCCTGGATGCGGTTCTGTTGAGCAACGGCAAAATCCTTTTCCGCATAATAGGCTTTGACGTCTCGGGATTTGGCTCTAGTTACACAAAGAAAAGGCCAACGGTAGTATAGGAGATGCCGATTCAGCAACAACTTCTTCCCCTTCCTCTTACCCTCCCCGTCCTCTCTCCCCTCCCTCTCTCATCTCCCTCTCTCCCTCCCATCTCCATCACTCGGTCAAATTTACTTTCAAAAATTGCAAAAAATTATCATTGCATTCGTGTCGTATAGTTGTCCAACAGAATTTCAAAAATCGTTTTAAAAAAAGGGGAATCCCCCAAAATAATTGGGTCCAAAAAATGTCATTTGTTATAAGCCAAACAAACTATATTTCTATATATTTTTTCTTAAATCGAGTCTTATCCTACCCAGCAGATTTTCAAAAAGGATACTGACAAAAAATAATCCCCAAATTTCCCCATAAAACCCCCAACCATATAATCTAATTTCCCGAGTCCATTCCCCGAATAATATAACCCAACTTCTCAAGCCATATCATTCTCAGAAATCTCAAATCCCCAGTCAATTTTCAAGTCGCATAATCTCAAGTCATTTAATGAAATTCAGAAATTCAAAAAATCCCAAAATCCCGAACTGTACAACCAATTCTCAGAAATCTCGAAGCAAAAAAAAGTCGCAGAGGTTGGTCGACTTTACCCTATAGAATCCTAAATTCTCGTTGTATACCTATACACTAGTTGTGTAAATTACAACAGATTTTTAAAAAATTGCACCGACTTTTTCTTCGCTGCAATAAAATAGGTTCATAAGTCTGACCCCATTTATTGCGAGATACAACAGTGTGGGACGTGTATGCAGGTATAGCTAGCTGATGAAGGTCACCTATCATTTGTCTAGTTGGCTGTACCGGGTACAACCACATCGTCTGGACTCGACATTGAAAATTTAACGGTTAATGTTTGATTCGCGTCTATAGTACTAGGATTATGAGTAATGACTACCGATTGTCTCAAACCCTTAATCGCTCTATGAGAATTCAGCTTACTTCCATAAATCGCGTTCATTTTATTTATACGAACAGATTATTTTTTTAATAACATTCTATTTTTAATAAAATGTTTTTAATCGTTTGTTTTTTATACTTTATTTTTTAACGGTAACATTTTATTTTTAATAAAATGTTTTTTGTTGTTTAATAAAATTATGGCAAGCGGTTTAATGATGGTTGGTGGAGCTATGGTAAATGCTTTGGCGTTTACGGCGTCAAACTTATTTTCGAGTTTAAAACAAACTCAAGCCGACGAAGAGCGTAAACGGCACGACTTGGCCTTAGAAAGATTAACCCAAGCGAGAAACGAATGGCAGGTACAAAGAACCAAATATCTGGATTATCTTAACGAGCGACAACAAAAGGAGGTTAGGGCTCAAAAAACATTTCGAAACATCGACGATGCTTTGCTAGAATATAACGAAGTGACAGGCAAAGACATGCAATTACCTCGCGAACCCACATTATCCGATTTGTACGTGCCAAGCGAACAACAAAAGACGGGTGAAATTGTATTCATCTTGGGAGGTTCCGCTGTATTGGGTGTTATTTTTTTAAAATATATATAAAATGGAAACAAAAATGCGAAACATATTTTACAGTCCTTGAGGCGTAACAAAATTATCGTCGAAAGCCGACGTTTCTAAAAAGGATGCTAGAAATTGGTTTAGAAAACAAGCCTTGTGGCAAATATATTTACCATCCCCCACAAGTATTCCTAGACCTACGAGTCTCAATAGATCGGTAGGATTACCCAATGAAATGCATCAAGCTGATCTCCTCTTCCTACCTCATGACGTAGTCGGTAGAAAAACGTATAGATATGCGTTGACCGTAGTTGACGTGGCTACTCGATATAAAGAGGCTGAACCCTTGACCAATAAAACGAGTGGTCAAGTCGTCTAAGCTATAAGAAAGATTTACAAAAGGTCTGCATTGTCGTGGCCTAAAATTATCAAAGTAGATCCTGGTAAAGAGTTCATGGCCGAATTTAGCACTTTGATGAGATCTAAAAATGTAGTCGTGCAAAGAGGCGAGGTGGGTAATCACAGAGCTCAAGGTATCGTAGAACGATTCAATCGTACTTTGGCGGAAAGATTATTCGGTCACCAGTACGCTAAAGAAATGTTGGAACCTACAGCTCGTAGCAAGTTGTGGGTAAAACGATTGCCAGAAGTCGTAGAAGCGTTAAACGACGAAGAAACTAGACTGATATCCACGATGGGTGGTAAACCTCTAACTCCTAAACTGGCTATGTCACAATTGGAAATACGACAACTGAGTTCAGAGGGCTCAAGAGCCCAGAAAAACTTTTGGATGTAAACGACGAGATCGTCAGGTACCTTTACGCTCCTGGAGAACTCGAAAAAGACTCTAGAAGACGAGCTACTGATCCCATTTGGAGCGTAGAAATGTACATTATAGAAAAAAGAACGATCAAACCCGGACAACCAGCGTTGTACTATCTAAAAGATGGTCCCGAGAGATCATTCGTTAGGCAAGAATTAATGGTCGTTCCCTCAGATACTGAGTTACCACCCAATTCATCTAAATAAAATATCGTAACTAGATAAGATACCCCTGTAACACCCACTAAACCAACGACTAAAGCAGTTTTTTCTTGTTCGTGAGGGTCAGGTTGTGGTGTCTAAATTTTGTAAATTGTCTGAAGTAGGTATACAACTTGATTTTAGGGAAGGTGGTGTTTGTGGTTCTGGTGTTGGTGGGGGAGGTGGGGAATGGTCTAAAGTATCTGAGGTTGTTGGTGGTGGAGAAGGGTCCAAAGTATCTGAGGTTGTTGGTGGTTGGGGTATGCTGGCATTCAAGTTGACATTTAGTCCTATCGATAAATCGGACGTCGCTATCTGTATATTACTATTATAACCCTGATGAATACCAACCGCAAGTTCCATATCCGATGGAATCAAGTATAACCCGGGGCTTATCACAAAGTTTAGCGAACTTCTAGCGTACTGTAAAGAATATTGAAATCTAGCGATAGAATCCTCTAGATCTGTAGACTATCGATGACGTCTTCTACGATATTTTCAAATTGTCTTTGCGCGTCCAACCCAGTACCCGGCGTTAGGATACTCGTTTTTGTTTGAGCTTGCGCACCAAGTATGGCGTACACATACGTTCTCACGTTTTCGTTTATTTTTTCTATAACCACGTCGGTAAACGAGCTTGTCTGAGGTATAAACTTTTGCCACCCTTGGGCAACGTTCGCAGATTGTCTGATCCACGTGATTGTGTACTTACTAAAATGATACTCGTCACCCGACTCTCCAAATAAGGTGGCACCGGGATATTTAGCGTAGTCATAGTTGAACTTACTCATGTCGAGCTCACTCGAGTCGTAATTTCTACCAGGTACCGGTAAATATTGATGCGTATTTAAATTGTCGTAGTAATAAGCAGTACCTAAACCTTTGGAGGTTAAGTCTACAGTCTGTTTAAAACTCACGTTTGGATCGACTTGAAAGTGTCGACAAGTACTACAAGTACTACACTTAGGTGTTTAAATGCTAAACGTGTTGTGTCAAAAAGCTAAACGTTAAATCTAAACATGTCGTGGGCTAAACGTGTCAAAAAAGTGGGTACAAGAAAAGTGTTTAAAAGCTAAACGCCTTTTTTTACAGTGTAGTATAAGCGTTGTGATCGATATTGTTGTTGAGATCGTCGAATATATTATCGCCTGGAACCGGACATTTCAGATAGTAAAGTATCTTTCTGATTGTGAAATATGCGTGAAATTTGAATAAAGCCGATAAAATAGGGTTTTTATGTCTCAACAAGTCTAGTCCTACACCACAACCTGAAGTTGCGCACCAAACTGCAAAGTTGAGTTGATTTTGATAAAACGTCATGGGGTCAGATGCATAGCGTAGTACTTGTTCGTCGTGTTTTACGTCAGACATAATATAATCGCTAAATAGGTCTACTAAATTAGTGTTAACAGATCTGTTGTCGTTGGCGTTTACGATAATGATAAGTTGGCTCAAGTTCATCGGTGTTTTCTTTGAGAGAACTGCTTCGTTCTTGTCGGACAACCTAGAAATCTTATCGCTCATGCTTTGTACGTGTTTATCATCGAGACCTTTAGCTAGATTTACGTTATCTTTGGCATTTTTCAGAAAAACATTATTAGCATATACAATTTTAGCAACTGGTGAATCCATATTTTAATAAACGACATTCTTTTTTTAATAAAATGTTTTTAAAACAATAATAAAATGGAGTCGCACGTTTTTGAAATGACTGAAAGCGAAAAAGCGTTTACTTTATCAGAACCCATAGATAACACGAGCGGAGATTACTGTATGAGTTTAAACAACGCAACGTTTACCGTGAGTTTGTACAATATACTTCATGATGCGAAAATAAGATATCACAAAATCGATCCCGGTAACCCCAACAAATATGTTGTATCGGGTAGAATTTCGGTTCCAACCGGAAGGTACGATATCAATTGGTTTCTATATAAATTAGGTAAATTAGAATTTCTGGAAGTTTCTGTAGACAGGTTTGCTCAAAAATTATTTATTAGTGTTATAACGGAAAATTATCATCTAAATTTCGATCCAGACATTACCAATTTGTTGGGACTACCGGCTAATAATTTGATCCACGGTGTAGATTACGTAGGAAATTACAATATGAATCTTATCAACAATGTTTGTATACATTGCGATCAGCTATCCACTCGAGATAATTTCTACAATGGGCAGCATACAACAAACATGTTGGATATCATACCGTTAGTCGCGAACGGGAATGCGAGCGATATTGAATTAAATCACGTTATTTATATCGACAAAAGAAAATTAATCCCTCACAGACTCGTCAGCTCTAAGATAAACCAACTCAACTTTAGCGTTCGTGATTCTTGCAGTGTGTTGATTGATAATCACGGAAAAAAGATTGTCTTTCACGTAGAGGTTATGAAAAGGATTTTTTTTAAAATCTTGTTGGGAGATCCTAATTTTTTATATAGAATAGTGACCAAAAGCCAGCTTGTTTATACCGTCTGGTGAAATATATCTCTTTGTATCTAACGGATTTAACGATTGTTTAACCTGCGATTCTGTGTAAATCATGTGTAGTTCGGATCCAATTTTCATCATATTGTGAGAATAGCATTCGTTTTCTAAAACACAATTTTTTTAATTTTCGTACGATAACTCGTTGTTTATAGTAACTTTGTTGACACCCTTGATTTCATCCACGGTTTTTGTTTCAATTGTAGAGCTCGATGTACTTTCGTTAGTTTTAGACCCAGCCTCAGACTTGTTTCAAATTGATGTAGTGTAATACATATTTTTCTTAAGTATATAGCGTACCCGTTAATTTCGGCACATTAGCGCTAGATCCTATCGAATTCATCAAGTTTAGTTGATACTCTGATAACCATTCTTCTGGTATGACTATATTATCGGGCGCTAGCGGATAATCATTGTGGAGACCGTGTAAACAAGAGGGGTATTCAAGGGTCACCTCAAACATATACCCCGTTTTACAAACGTCACTTAGCGACATGATACAATCGTGGGTAAATGTCTTGGGGGCGATCCATTTAAATCCTCCGTAGGGTAAGTATTGACTCATAGCCCATCCGTATAAAGTTTGCATCGAGATAGAGAATACAAGAGTCCAGTTTATCCGGACTGTAGTCTTTTAGATACTCGTTATTAGCTTTGAAATATCTAGCGCTTCCAACACTCGATATTCCTCCTCTTTTCGCCTTTTCAAAAAATAGATGTTTATCTATATCAGTCAAATGTTCTAATTCAATTTTCGTGTGTCTCAACAGCGCGTCCCAACTTAGACCAGGTGCTGTGTTGAGTTTGTTGACTGTAGGTTATACCATGTTGAGTAAATATCTTTTGAAAATGAAACCTGCCGATCTAGGGAAATTAGATGTAGAAGATACCGTCAAAATTACCGCTACGGTAGGTGGTGCCCTAGCTACGCAGTCTTGGTTAGTGAGTCAAGGTATACTTCCTCAAAATGTAGTAAATACAGCGTAAAATAAAAAATTAACGATTATTTAAAAATGGCTGAAGGCGGAGAATTAGAAATGGTTGATTTTGGTCGAGAAGACAATCAACAAGATTTAGATGCCGACGCGGATTTTGAATTAAACAGGCCTCCTACAGATGAGACTAGTTTTTCACCTCCACGTCAACCGCCACAGACGACGGGTGAAGCGTTTGATAGATTAGATAGATATTCTAATTACAAAAATTCCGCTTGCGCAGAATCTTTTTATGATTTTATGAAAAGCGAAGGTTATAAAACACCAACGAATATAAGATCTGAAAGTTTTAGTAAAGAAGAAGATGGTATTTATTACCAAAACATAAAGTTGACGTATGATAATGATCCTAAAAGGTTTGTAGGTATCGATGGGTTAAAACAAAGAATTTCCAAAGCTGGATATCAACCAACTTTATTTATACGAGAAGAGTTTGGTTTTGTAAAATCTAGTAAAATTCAATTGCAAAAGGCGCAACGAGGAATAAGTAAGATACAACCCGAAAATATTGGGTTGAGTGAACTTCCCAAAGCAGCCGATGTTGTTAGCGATATCTTGAAAGAAGGAGTAGATACAGTTCAAATTGAAGGAGTAAATTATCCTGTGAGGGAGCTTTTAGCTTTAGACAAAATTATGCAAACATTCAAAGGTGAGTTAGTATTAAATTTAGCCAAACTAGATAACTTAGAAGATGAAATTAAGCAAACAAAAGCACAACTAGATGAATTAGGGAGCGGTGAAGGCAACGAGATGGAGATACAAGAATTAAACGATAGTTTAAAAGAGCTAAATGATGAAAGATCCGCTAGAATAACGGCGGTGCTAGAAAATGAACGAGGACTCAAAAAACCAAATCGCTAGAATCAAAGAAACGATTAATACATGTACAATATTACGAGACGATACCTCGTTAGCGGAAAAGATTAGAACTCTGTTTCGAGAACAAGGCGTAACAATCGTTAGTATACTAGCCGCGTTTAGTTTAGCCATAAGTACGATCGTGAGTTCGATGTAGCAGGTGTAAGAGGTGTAGCGACTCCAACTCCAACTCCGGTTCCTCCAGCGCCTAAACCAGGTGGAGACTTGAAAGATTGGGTTAAGAATCATTTTTAAAAATTGCCAATTTACTAAACAAGCTCGGGTGTAAACTGTTGGTCGCCTTGCTGGGTGTTTTGGGGAGTATCTATTGATTGGAGCCGCGGCTTTGATTTTCGTATACTTGCAAAAACATTAAAAATAATCGTTTGTTAAAATAAAATGACTAATATCCTAAATTACCAGATGTTCCCGATGTAACGGACAATACGCGAGTCTATAGGCTAAACAAAATCGAGCAAGTAAAAACAGAGATAACGACCGAGAGAGAGAAGCGAGAGCAGTTGTATAAAAAATATAATATAATTATTACTTGTTTATCAAACGCGGAGACTGCAGCAGAATGTTTTGGAGCCGCATCAGGCGCTATTGGCATCGCTGGAATTGTCGGTGTCATTACTATACCCATCGGTGTAGCGTTAGAAGGTATAGCTATAGGATGTGTAGGTGTGAGTTTAGTCTTGAAATACTTTAGCAAAATGTTTAGGGGTAAGGCCAAGAAGCACGATGAGATAAGGGTATTGGCAGAAACCAAATTGAACACGTTAAATGAACTAGTGTCTCAAGCCATAGACGACGGTGATATCAGCCATGATGAATTTGTTTTGATCAATAATGAACTGAGAAAGTTTAATGAGATGAAAGAAGCTATTAGAACTAAAACAAAAGCGAGAGAAGAATCTGATAGAAATCAAAAAGAAATAGAAAATGAGGTTGAAAAGCAAGTGATCGAGAGAATGGAAAAAGAAAAAAAGACCTTATCACAAAACTTACTGCTTTAAACTAGAAATATTTAAAGAATATGATAGAAATTTACATAATGATAATTTACCACCTAATTATGAGAGTTTACAGCTTAGGCCTAGCGCTCCGTACGAAGAATAGTGGGTAGTTATACGAGACAAAAAATATAAGCCCTCAACTCTACTAGAGAGTTGAGGGTTCATTTTGTTCATGGTCATTCAGTATACACATCCATTTCAACCTCGCAAACAATCCTGAATTCACCAACAAAATTACCAGAGGCAAACGTTATGTTTGAGACGACACCTAATTCTATACAACTCTTAGAAATTTAGCCGCGTCATAACCACCGGTATTCAGAAACACCCCAATTCTATATTTAGCCTAAATTTATCCTATAAAAAACCCTCGATCACTTGCTTTGATGTAGAATCAAAATGACGGCTAACAACATCAAACATCTGGCTGCGTTCTCTTCTGATGCGATCACACAGGCTTTGCACCGTATACTTCCAGACGATGTTCAGCGAGAGTCGTTTACTTCAAATTCAAAAGCTCTCGCTGATATATTAAAAAAGCCCCTGCGTGAAAAACGAAAACGTTCACTAACTTCACTTCCATCTGGCGAGACTATATTTAAACAGCACATCCTTCCGCAAATTCGTTGCAAATTAAGCTTTTATGAAGATGCAGAGCTCCAACGAGATAGTATTACATGTCAAATATCTTTAAGCGATTTCAGAATGGACTTCTCCGAGATGACATTGCCAGATGTTAAAACCGAACTGATCAAAGTCTCCGCTCAGGAGGGGATTGTTCAGAATATTGATCTGATGATTAAGTTTCAACGTGGACTGCTCTATCTCACAGCCCAAAAACATGCACCAGCAGACAACTACAAAGAGTGGTTTCAGAGTGAGCTTGGAGTTTCATATAAGATAGCTTTAAAGTACATAACAGTAGCTCTCCTCCTGAAGAAGTATCCTCGGCTACTGGTGTGCGAGCTGTCGTTTACTCAGCTACTTAAACATAAAACCCGACTTGTGAGCTTCTTGAGTGTAGAGATGAAAGGATTGAAGGATCGACTGAGTCTACCAGTAAGCATCTCGGCCCAAGACACAGACTTTGATGTATCTACAACCGAAGCCAGTATTATACTTCCAAAGACAAAATTCTGTGTTGATGATCCAGATGCCCAGCTTGTTGGACTGCAATTCGTAGATGAACTATCGTGCAATTCTGCATCACAGACAGAGTTCGAAAGTTGGTTAACAAGCATATGTCAGACTGGAGAAATATTGAATATTATATCTTCTGAAGATGCAGAATTGGACGATATGGAATTCTTGTTACAATCGCCATAGTAAATAGCATAACTCGTACGTATTGTATATGTTGTTACATGTAAACTCACAAGCACCGTGGTTCATTAGCCTTTTAGAGGTATGGCGGACACAATAGGAGGGCGCTATTTGATTTGGGTAAACATTTTGTTAAAACACAAATTCCAGTGAAAGTCAGAATTAGATATTGTTTTGAGTTAAAGTACAATCCATAGTATAATCCATAGATCATGCCTAATCTTCACCTTTGAAATTTCCTGTGGTTTAACAAAAGGTATACCCAAATCAAATAGCGCCCTCTCCTATTGTGTCCGCCATACCTCTAAAAGGCTAATTGATTTGTATGTATAGTGGGCTTCGTATTATATCAACGCATTTACAAACTGAGTAAATATTGCATCAGCCAACTAGACAAAGGATAGGTGACCTTCATCAGCTAGCTATACCTGCATACACGTCCTATTCCCACACTGTGTTGTATCTCGCAATAAATGGGGTCAGACCTATTTATTGCAGCGAAGAAAAAGTCGGTGCAATTTTTAAATAATCTGTTGCAATTTACACAACTAGTGTATAGGTATACAACGAGAATTTAGGATTCTATAGGGTAAAGTCGACCAACCTCTGCGACTTTTTTTTGCTTCGAGATTTCTGAGAATTTGTTGTACAGCTCGGGATTTTGGGATTTTTGGATTTTCTGAATTTGAATAAATGACTTGAGATTATGCGACTTGAAAATTGACTAGGGATTCGAGATTTTTGGAATTTGAGATTTCCGAGAATTACAATGGCATGAGAAGTTGGGTTATATTATTCGGGGAATTGACTCGGGAAATTAGATATGGTTCGGGGTTTTATGGGGAAATTTAGGGATTATTTTTTTGTCAGTATCCTTTTTGAAAATCTGCTGGGTAGGATAAGACTCGATTTAAGAAAAAATAAGAATATAATATTTTTGGCTTAAAATGATTTTAGAAATTCTGTTAGACAACTATACGACACGAATGTAATGACATGTTTTTGCAATTTTTGAAATTCTGTTGGGTAGGTATAGGACATAATTTAAGAAAAAATTAAGTAAATTTGAATGAGTGATGGAGATGGGAGGGAGAGAGGGAGGGAGAGAGGGAGGGGAGAGAGGGAGGGGAGAGGGTAAGGGGAAGGGGAAGGGGAAGGGAGAAGGGGAGAGTTGTTGCTGAATCGGCATCTCCTATACTACTGTTGGCCTTTTCTTTGTGTAACTAGAGCCAAATCCCGAGACGTCAAAGCCTATTATGCGGAAAAGGAAGGATTTTGCCGTTGCTCAACAGAATTGCATCCAGGCCCACTGCGTCATCAGTTCATCCGAAAAAAACCCAAGTTGTGGAAAGACTTTGTCCAATTATACAGATTTAAAGGTACAGGCTCTTCCGAGTTTAGAATATTTTTTTCCCAATTCGACCTACCTCCAATTTCCCGGCTTAAATCCATCACACGGGTGAAATTTGCAACCATGAATGCACCGGTGCCTCTTCGTTTTGTTTTGTTTAGATGTGAAGAGTGCCAGTGGATAGCATTCGTCTCCGCTATTGCACACCGGACTCCCACGAATAAGAAACTATTGACCAATGACACATTGAGCACAATTGTGTTTGTATAACGAACACGATTTGTTTTGGCAGTGACAACCGGTAACCTTAATCCCGACCCCAACACAGTCCAAACACCCTGGATTTGCTTTTGGGGGGATGAGTTGGGTCCCGTCTCCGAGTTTAAATCATTTCTGCCCAACTCGGATATCGAAAAAGAAATACACGCAATGAAACACCTTTTCCTTCACCTCTTTTTTAATGAAAGATAGATACCAACAACCTTTAAGAAAAGTAGAAAAATATCCCGTTCATAACGGTAACTTGTACATATAAAATAATTGCTGAAATTTCAAAATAGAACATGGACACAGTAAATGGGCTTCAAATGAGTTCAGTTGATTAAAGAGGTGGTAAATGGGATCGAGTAATTAAATTATTTCAATGACGAGATTCACGTTTTGGTGGGCTATTGGGCGAAAACCACTGTCAAAAATAGACGAGGTCCCGTCCATATAGAATCTACGTCAAGGCCATGTCTACAGATCACTCGTACGAATCAGATTACCAGGCATAATGGAACGAGCTAAGGCCGAGTCCGAATCTTTGTGGCCGTGGCTTCAGTTGTGGCCAATGTTCCGTGAACGGGCTGAAAAAGGCCGCTCGAAACTGCTTTAATGGTTTGTCCTTTGAAGTTTTATCAAAAATAGCGGCCATTTTAGATGCATTTATTCAACGACAAACTAATTGAAATCACAAGCAACGATGTTGGTCACGTTGTGTTCTACATTTTGTTCGTTCCCGGCAGTTTTCCCTCCTAAAATCGGTAATTCTTATAGTTCCACGTAAAAGTATGTAAGTGTAGAAACATTAAGTTCAAGTCAAGCAATTGGGGAAAAAAAGTTTTCTAAATTATACGCAGGCAAAAGAAGTCCGTGATGAGGCTGCCCTCATGTAGCCATCGTTGATAAGCACACCCCATACTTAGTACGCCTGCAAAGTAACCAAAAAAAAAAAGTGACGTCTTATTAGGTTTACCCAAGAATGGGGATGGAAGCTATGGTATCGTCTGGGTCAAATCCACTGATCTTTATGTAAAGTGGATTGCGCCTTTGCCGAGTTAAAGCCATCACCATCTGCCATATTAACACTCCATAATATAATAGTTCGTTAAACAATCCACAAGGAAAATTGACTAGGTAAATTTGAATACTTTTTATTTTCAAATTAAACAAATAAAACTGGCAGGAGCGGTATTCGAACCTGCGACTACCGGAATACCGTACCGGCGCTCTACCAACTGAGCAATCTTGCCCTATGTTTCAATTCAATCAAGTATAGACATTTCCATACATTGAAATGACAAAAGGGTAATCAAGTAACTCGAGTACAAAATCAGATAATTGGTAAGGAAAATAACTAAATTATACAAAAAAGAAAGACAAGAAAGTGTGGAGGCATTTTCAAGAAACCTAAACTTGTATAGAAATGCTTAATAAATACGGGGACAAAAGTAAAAACCAGAAGATAAGTATAAAGACAAACACGACAGGAAAATAAGAAAAGGGACAACACAAACAGACAGACAGCAGGCGTAGAAAGTATTTAAGTAAAGAATTAATTAAATCCAATGAAACAACTTATAGAAATATAAACAATTATGAATTTGAGAAGGCAAGTCACATAATGGGAAATTAAAGATTTTATAGAAACGTTTCAATTGACATATCGCGGTCGAATCGCGTTAACGCAGCTTGTGAATTATTGTTCAATCACATCAATTATAATTCCACATGGAACGCGCAAAATCAGAGACAAACAAAAATTACCACACAATTTCCATAGGGTTGTCTAAGGGGCGTGGTTAACTCGTAAACAGCGGTAGGTCAATTGGCCAAGGGACGAGAGGGCTAGAGTAACTTCACACAAAGCATTCCATACACGCGGCCATAATGTCGCAAAGTGCTAATGGAGTGAGATGTTGGCGGTCTTCCAAATTGTCAGTATCTTTGTTCCCGTGAGCGCTAGCCAAAATGTCGTATAACTAGGGATCACACCCAATTGTTACGATACAACCTGGGAAGCGACATTGTGGGGATCACTCAACGAGGATACCACTTTTGAGAGACCACCAACATAGGGCAAGATAGCTCGGTTGGTAGAGCGCCGGTACGGTATTACGAAGGTCGCAGGTTCGAATCCTTCACTTGCCAGTTTTCCTAGTTCACTTTGAAAATTCATAATGTAACATGTTTGTCAACTGTCCCCAGTGTTATCCTCACATAGAGGTCAGTGCTGAATTGGTATAGCCTATGGCGGCTACTGGGTTCGGCTGCTTGTACAGTACGCAATGACGCATGAGCTATACAGTTTATATATGGGGAGATCACTGGTTTACATTCCAGTCAGGGCTGTAGTCGAGTCCCTGCAAGTCCTTTCACAAGTCCAGTCACAAGTCCAGTCACAAGTAACTGGATGAACAATGACAAAGGAATGCCTTTGTAAAGGCTCAATTGAATAGCTTGCGATTGGAATTAGGACTGGAGGGTTTGTGATGACTCGCAATGGACTCGCCCACCACAGCCCTGATTCCAGTATACTTACGAAGTTATCGGCATCGCGAACGGTTTCATCGCGGGCGAACATTTCCTGCGCTGCAAAGATCAGAAGAAAAAGAACCGTCTGATTTAAGCGATTCAGGAAACTTCACCGAGACCCATAACCTATACCGGTATATCGATATCCATTAGTTCCAATCGCAAATTAAAGCAAAAAGTATAAAAGCACTTGATCGTGACCCCATCACAATACACTGTATAAAAGGTATTACAATGTACCTGGAAATGTGTTCAAACTTTCATAAAAGCATGGGGGAAAAACGCACAAATCCTAGCTCGTTAGAGCAGATGTAAAGCCATTGTAGAATGATCAATGGGTTCACTAAGTTTATTTTCTGCTAAGAATTCTATAATCTTTTCTGGTAATAAGAAAATTCGTTTTTGGAGTCCGTTACGCGAGGCATGATAAAAAAAGAGCCTACATTTCAGTCCAGGGTTGTGGATTTCGCATTCGTTTTAGGTTAGTTTCCGTTTAATATGTAAACCAGCGAAACGATGAAAGTATAGACAATACCGAAAGGTGGTAGTTTAATTTCAAACTTTTTCAGGGAGGGGGGGGGGGGGGGGGGGGGGTTGAGGATATCGATTTCCTATTTTCATAAACTGCACAGAAGCAGATAACTAATATGGACCATTGGTATCATTATGCAAAATTCAAAATTCAAGTAAGGGTACATGCGCATATTGTTTGAAAATAAATATAAAATGCATATAAAGAGTAAATTTGGAATTTGATGGTTTTACATATATCCAATTTTACCATCTGTACAGGATTCGATACAGCACACAGAAAAGACATCTAGCACTGTAAGTGCCACTATATTTTCATTGATGGCCGCTGGTGCTTTCAAATTACGCAGTTTTAACAATGACATCAACTTCGGTCGTAACCATCACCGTAACCATCACCCTACCCAAGGGCGTGACGATTAGGTCTCACTGGACACTGAAAATTAAGTTTGACCTCGATCTCTGATCAATTTATCATTCATATTACTATATATGAACAGATTTAAGCAGTGCATCGGTCAACTGTTTTTTGGTACATAAATGTACCATAACTAAAATGATCCTCAAAAGGCGAGACTTGCACGCTCTTCTGCGGCACCATGCTATACACAAACCCCAGCGAACTCCGATGGTTTCTGTGGTATCTAAAATTCCATTTCAGGTGACCTTCACGTTATATTTACGGCGCTGCAGCTCTGGCCTGTATCTCAACTTACACTGTTTACGTTTCTCGGCAGCCTCCGTCTCGAGCATAGCCGCCCTGCGCTCCTCGCCAAAGCGCTCTTGCAAGGCACGAACCAGCTCTGCCTTTAGGTCATCGGGGCTGCGTTCCTCGGTATCCAAGGCTAAAAAAAACCAAAAAAACACGTAAATTCAAAATCTACGAATAGGTATATTCAACGGTGATTTTAAATGTACTGGCACGACTCATTTCCCATCTATATTTTTAAAAAGCGGGTATTTTCATCATTTTAAAATTGTCATGTAAGAAATTCTTTGCGGTCATAATCTTGGAGACTTTCTCCGAATACGAATTTCAGATTAGCCCTGTGTGCACTGCCGGGTTGAAAGGAGGGATCAGAGTCGTTAACAGTGCTATTCAACAAATGTTCGTGCATAAATTAATCGCGCCATAAATGGCAGCGCCCGTTCAGCACATGAAGCTGTTTACTTGGCAATAAGAGCCTCGCTTTCAAACCCGGAAGTGCGCAGTTTGGTGCCATTTGTCAATTCAGGGTCTATCGCTTTAACGGCACTTTGAGTAAAGCCCTCTTGGAGCCAAGAGAAGGAGGGTTGATCCGATTAGTCGCTGCCAACACAAATTAACAGCAAACCAATTAAAGGGTCCAACTCTGATGATTCGCATGTTTTTGTCAAGTCCGTTGCCACAGGTCATGCATCTGCTAATTCTATTTCAGGCGACCTTCAAGTGAATTTTACGGTCGTGTAGCTCTAGCTTATATCTATGCTTACTCTGTTCTCGTGTCTCGGCATCCTCACCAAGACGCTCCTCCAGGGCACGAACCAGCTCTGCCTTCAGGTCATCGAGGCTGCGTTCCTCAGGACCCAAGGCTAAAAAGAACCCAAAAGAAATAATTCAAAATTTTCGGTTTGAAAGCGTGGATATCAGTTTGAAATGAAGTGGTATTTAACAAATTCATGCATGAATGAGCCCCGCCATAAATGGTGACGCACGTTAAGCATATGCCGTTTACTTAAGAGCCTCGCTTTCAAACCTGGAAGTGCGCAGTTCGGGAGTATCGATTAAAAATGTTTGAGTAAAGCATCAGAACTTAGAACCGAACCAAGAGAAGTTTCTTTTAAGAAACGTTTACTCCCATTGGCCGCTACCAACAAAACAGGAAACCAATTAAAGAAGCCGAACTCGTATGTGTTTGTAAAAAGTCATGACTACTCGCGGTGTTACAACTGGCAATTGGAATAACATCCTACACTTAGGGCCTATATAGGGAGGGGATGGGCAGTTCCGTTCAATTATCTCGTTGGGCAAATGAATTAATGCTCATGTGTAAACGGAAATTGTGAAATTCTAACATTTCCATCAGCAACATTGGTTTAATACCGATTACCAATTACCACCCCCAACCCAAAAAAATATCAACTGGGAGAATATTTAAATGCTATTGTTTAGAGCCGTGTGTAAGTAGTTCTGGTAGATTTGTATGCTTACCCTGGGTACGTTTCTCGGCAGCCTCTTTCTCAGGCGAAGCATCACGTGCAGCCTGCATCGACCTCTCGTCTGTAAAAGGAATCGAGTCAGAGTATACACAACATTTAACTGAACTAAACACCCCATACAGCAGACTCTTAAAACAAAATACAGTGATGTGTTCCGTGGGAGGGGGGGGGGTTTGTCCCCTGGTGACATTGCCTTTAACAAACGACACCTCACTGCTTCAAAATGATACCCTCTTTAGGCGAAACTTCCAAGAAATTGGGTCACCTTTTAAATACAATGCGCCGTTTCCCATCCAAAACCCCTTTACGCCACTGAAAGTTAAAGAGGAAAATCAGTTGAGTACATTAGAAAACGAAAACACGGCAGGCACAAGGTGGAAACTAGGTGTCCAAAACGTACCAGGTGACGCGTATTTCTGGTTCACGGCCACTCAAGACAAAGGCCAAGGTCTTGGTCAAGGTGTTCAGTGAATCTAAGTAATTCCTTTCAGATATCTGGGCCGGGGGGGGGGGGGGGGGGGTAACAACAGTCTAGTGTGTATATGGTATGGGTACCATATCTTGCTGGATATACACTGGTATTAGATTGTGCACGTGGAACAATGACATCCAACTCTAACAAGTCACGCTCGTCACAACCTGCCGAATACTTAAAGGCAAGTTTCAAATATCAATGCTTTCAGTTCTCTTTTGGAGCATGAAATAAGTATTAAGTGTTACGTCACTTCAAAAATCACTTTCAATCATTTGTGGATTGTTTGACGAACTTCAAAAATCAATTAGCTGGAACGTTTCAAACTTAAGCACGTTCTTTCTCAAAGGCAAAAAGAACTTGCTCAAGTTCGAAACGTTAGACCAGCTAATTTTTGTATTTGTATATTTTAGGTCAATTCAGTCGGTAAGCAGTTTGCAGTTTAATTTACTTTTCAAAAAGTAAAAGTTTGTTTGATTGTGAGGGCGCTGTTGCTCGAATTAAGGTACGGTTTGGCGCTTCGAGTACAAAAGTACTCAAACAGTTCGAGTGTTAGATTCAAATGACTTCGTAATAGGCACTGAAATCAGAAAGACAATTGACCAAGGGAAAAGTAAAAAACTTGTTTTACACAAATGAGACAAACTGAAGTTTTTAATTATGCGACATCACTCCCATGTCATGAATCACCCAACGAGGAAGTAAAAATCCAGAATTGCACTGAAAAATCATGGGGGTTAAATTAGCCCAATTGTTGGTGAAAACTGCAACTACCCAAAATTTGGGTAAACAAACTCATCCGGTTGTGTTCAAATAGATTTACCCAAATTTTGGGTAGTTGCAGTTTTCACCAACAATTGGGCTAATTTAACCCGCATGACTTTTCAGTGTGTGATCCAAGGGCTCAAAAAGATACCTAGTAACTCGTTTCGGAGATGCATGGTGTGGTTTCAGTGTTTAAATTTCATTTCACGCGACCTTCAAGTTAATTTTACGGCCATGTAGCTCTAGTCCATGTATATGCTTACGTTGTTCACGTTTCTCGGCAGCCTCCTCGAGCATAGCCCTGCGGTTTTCATCCTCACCAAGACGCTCCTCCAGGGCACGAACCAGCTCGTCCTTCAGGTCATCTAGGCTGCGTTCCTCCTCACCGCCCATGGCTAAAAATAAAGACCCCAAAACAATCGAAATTTCATAATCTCATAATATTGGTTATTGGAAACTCATGTATATTTCCAAGAAATATATTTCCATGCACTGCGAAAACTTAAATACTTTTCTAAACATTCCTGGTATACGAGTTTGTAAACACGTACATATTAAACGTGTTTAGCGTATTTACGGGTAGTGTTTAGCCATTGAACATTGTTTAGGAATTGGACACGTAATGTTTAGCTTCTTAACATGTTTCAAAACTCATAGCAAGATTGCTAAACAGTTCGAGTGTGGTCTTGATGGAAATTTTACTTCACCGGTCCAACATGTTTTCCTTAACCCTAACCCCCTAGGCCCTTTTTGCTAAGAAACATCGTCATCCTCCCAAAAAATGCATTCATCCTCAATCCTCAAACTGCACGGAGGATTTTGGAGGATTGAGGTGGGTTAGAGGCAATTCAAAATTTGGTTATGAGAAATCTTTGTTGATGCAAAGACGTTCACTTTGGGTACAAAATTAACAACTAAACCAAATTGGGATCAAATAGATTGCCAGCTTTGATAAATGTCCGGAATTCTCGGAAACAGTCTGAACTTGTGATCGAAAGAATCGACTTATTTTCGTATTTTGAAGCTGAAAGCCAACAGTTGAAATCCATACAGAAATTTGTGGTGCATGGGTCCAATCAACATTTCCGACCAGAAACTCGACCGAGGTGAATAACGACCTTACCCTGCGCACGTTTCTCCGCAGCCTCTTTCTCAAGGAAGGCTTCACGTAATTCCTCCTGCTCTACAGCTGAATTCGGATGAAAAGTTACCGTTAAGTGCGGAAGGAAGGCGGGGCAGTTAAGGAACCGTAGGCCTACCCATAGGAGTTATAAGTTTAATGCATCCTAGCTTTCTTTCGATATTAGGCCCTATTACCTGCATCTTTTTATCAATTCCAACTCGAGGTAAACATTTCCATGTTTTGAGCCAAAGGCGGTGTCAAAAGGCAAATGTCTTCGCGACTGTACAAATACATCGGCCTACATCGAACTTTTATACATTTGATTGCCGTATAATTGATCGACTTGTTAACCAGATTGTTTCGACTGTAGCCAAAATTTCACAACTGTTTGGGCTATTTCGAAGCACTGATTTTATAGCAGTTCTTATGCTTTGACGAGGAGTTCCTTGCCTTATCGAACAAAAAAGCGCTCTTGCAATTAGGGTTACCGAGGCATGAAATGGACATTTTCACTGAAAACGAGCACGAGTCATTATTGTAACTTATAAAAACAAGTTTAACTGGATATCCACCGTACGTTTTCCTTGGCACGACAAAGCATAAAGAGAATGGAACCAGGTGGAACACGTTAAAAAAAAAATTGAAAGGCACCTCAACGTTAAATAAATATTTAGGAGGCCATAATAGAAGGCCACTTGCACGCATTTTATTTTCTTACCCTGGGCACGTTTCTCCTCTGCCTCTCCCTCCAGGAAAGCCCGGCGGTCTTCATCAGCTGAAAGTCAGAAATCACGTTACCGACTTTAAAAATTGAGCACAGGCCTAGATCACTTCCGAAAGTCGGGGACGCTTGTGCCAATTTTTTTTAGGGCGGGGAATAACTATCAGGGTATTTACCCGTTAGACGAAACGAACGTCTTAACCTACATAGATTAGTTAACAACTTGAGTGTATGCAATTTTAACCGTGAATTTCCTAGTCTCGTACAGGTATGGGAATCCAAAAATTCCCAAAATATTCCAGATACAACATAATTATCAACGACCCAAAATCTTCCCAATAATTGGTCCATTTTTACCTGAATTAACCAACAATGTGGTAAATTAATACCAAGGTTGGGCAAATAACAGTTGCCCAATTATGTTTTACCGAACGTTTTTTTACAGTGTACAATTTCGCTGAAAAGTTAAATTCTCTTGAACCGGGGACGTGTGAATTCTGAAAATCCGACTTGTTGGTTCTACTACGCATGCTCAATAGGTCCGTGTATACCAAAACAATGTGAGAAGAGGAGTAAGGATTGGGTCAAGTTGGGGATGAGGTCAAAAGTCAGTATGCCATTGCCAAACATTGTATGTATTATAAAGCACGTCGTTGCAATGCATCATGGGTAAATAGTCTAATATCCATGGAGAGGTATTCTTTTGGCATCTGACACGTGCAAAGACCAAAACGGGTGAAAGACCAAAACGGGTAAAATTGTTGGAAATACATTGCGTTTGAAGAGTTCATGAGCAATTAACTCGTTTTAGAGTGCGATCAAATTACCCATCCCGAACATTACGCTCGATATCCCGTTGTAAAACCGTGTTGATGCCTAACCGGGAAACAAAGGCGTTGAAGATAAACGAACAGTTCGTGTTAGTGACGAGTTAGTTGTTTCGGGAATGGTTATTTTTGCCAACTGTCTTGATCAACCGGCTTCTAACCGCTGTAATTAGCTATCCAGACTCACCTTCTGCAAGTTTTTCCTCCAAGGCACGGATCAGCTCTGCCTTAAGGTCACCATCATCTACTCCAGAGATTACAAAACCAAACCAATACGTTATGTCAAGTACAAAGGCACGGAGAAAGAAGAGAGCGTGCAAGGTCAACTTTAGGGTTGGCAAGAAAACATTTTCGGGAACACATTAGTCAATAGCTTATGCATATTTTTTTCGGTTTAATCAGTGGAATAATTATTGTTAGTTGCGTCAACTGGTGTAAAGTGTCTGTATTTTAATGTAGGCCTATGTGCTTGTCAACACAAACATGTTTAATTGATATTTATAAAATGTGTTTTAATGTCCATAGTTTGTAATTTCTATATCAGGGCTCCTTTGGAAAGCAGTTTTTTTTGACTGAAATGGACTACCCTCTTTAAAGATTACATTAAATATATAAAATAAAACACCCGATAGTAAAGACCTGCGCGGTGGCGTCCTACATTAATGAAATTTGGTTTTGACTGGGCCGAGCCAAGCGACTACACTGGCAGCGATTGGTAGCTTATATATATATATATATATATATATATATATATATATATATATATATATATATATATATATATATATATATATATATATAACCCTGCATGGGTCATTTGGGAGACATTCCCATAGACTTGTGCACAAAATTTTTTTAACTTTAATGTAACCTAACCCAACTTTTCCCTTTTCCTACCTCCACGAATTTCAGTATGTTTTGGACCATTCTCTATCGATTTAACCCATTTGCGACAGTAAAATTCTCAATATTTAAGGGGCTGTGACATTAGGGAGACACTGAAATGTCTCCTTAACGTCACTTGTCTCCCTAAGGTACAAAAAAAATAACTACAGAATGTCTCCCAAAGGTCCGATCCAGGTGTATATGTATGTATGTATGTATGTATGTATGTATGTATGTATGTATGTATGTATGTATGTATGTATGTATGTATGTATGTATGTATGTATGTATGTATGTATGTATGTATGTATGTATATATATATATATGTATGTATATATATATATATATATATATATATATATATATATATATATATATATATATATATATATATATATATATATATATATATATATATATATATATATATATATATATATATATATATATATATATATATATATATATATATATATATATATATATATACATATATATATATATATATATATTCATTTACAATTTAACATATTGAAAATCGATTGATGGAAATCAAAGAATTTGGCTTGAAGTTCAGATGAAACTATCATTCGCTACAAGATTAGGGGAGTCTCTAGACTGGCGGTTAACTGGTACCAAGACGCCGGCTTAAAGTGAGATATCGAAGTCAGATTTGTACACTCGGTCGCTCAGAGCCAGGGCGATTCCGACTTTTGCAGGTAGGTCAAAGAATAGGATTATTGCGGTCTCTTACACTGGACTGAAAATCTTGACAATACTTTAGATTGTGGTATAGAGTTCGGCGGGGTTTAACCTTTGGCGAGTAGGCCGAGGTTCATACTGCACGCGAATTTTGTGAAGTCAACAATGGTTGTTTCAGTGCGACGTTCGCCGTTTTACCCAGACGTATTTGCTTCGCCCTCAAATTCGCTTTAAGTATGAAGCAGCCTTTAATACTTGTTTGAACAAGACATTCACAAAATACGTCTGGATCTCCACCTATTAAACGTACCTGTGGACACCATCTATAAAAAGCTTTTCAGATTTTATTTTTTACCCGTAAAGTCAAACAACCTAGAAAAGAGGTCACATGAACGGGCCCATTCTAAAAATGCGTCTCTGGACGCTTTAAAACTTTCCCGATTGGACCGGGCTGGGAAACCATAAGTTCTTGGAGGGAAAACTCGTTTTAATTTACACTTTGTAAATTAAATTATTGCAGACTGGTGACTAAAAATGCATTTTTTGTTTAAACCCCACATCCGATCGGTCACAGGTAAAGACTACCGGTACATTGTACACAGCCCGTTTTAATTACCGTTTGAAATCCAGACGTTCACCCGAGTGAAAACGACCATCACGCTAAAAATGCAAGCCCGAGTATACGCAAACGATACACAGAAACAAAAGAAACGAAAGTTAGCATGAATATTACGGACAAGTCTTTTTCGGGAGCTTACCCTGGTCACGTTTCTCGGCAGCCTCTTCCTCCAGGAGACCCCGACGTTCCTCGGCTGAAAGTAAATTATACAAACCGAACAATTCATAGATGGACCAGGGCACTGCTTCAGTAATTCATGTGCTACAGATTTAGTAAGATTCAGTAAGCCGTGGAATATAGAACACAAGTTCAGAATGACGCAATTTGGTTAATCTGCCAAGTGTATAGCACTAACACAAGCTTACGTATACATAGCGAGACGAATAAACCCATGTTTGTGTGAGCGTGCATCGACTGATCACTAAATCTTGAAGCACACGAATGTTAACTTTAAAAGTTAGTGTACACCATTTGCTTTTGCTGTAATTTCCAGAAATAGATGGATTTGTTGGTTAGTACTTTATAAGCGTGCTAGCAAATACTGTAACATTGACCCGTTTTAAAGTTGTGTATATACGCTGGGAAAACCGTAGTCGGCGTAGAGAAAAAGGAATTCTGTTCTAGTCGTCTGATTCCCCGAGCATGCTTTAGACAAAACGGAGCAACTTACGTCGGGGAATTATCAGATCTGGGAACTAGATTATTTCAAACGATTGTCGGCCAACAATAGTTGGAAAAACGATATATATTTCTACTTCTTGAAAACGACAGCACACCAGGTGCCATGATTTCACAGGATGCTGGAGACCGCTATTTTACTTAGTCTAGTAAGGTATTTCTTAATTTAGTTTTGAAAAATGGATTACGGTACCAACCGTGTACAGTACCTTTGATGTTGGGGGGGGGGGGGGGGGGGAGTAGGTTTTTTTTTCATGCAAGCCGCGACGATTCTAAGCCTGGTTTGCTAAATTTGTTTTAAATGAAAAATTACTAATGTACCTTTCTCCAGTTCCTCTTCGAGTGCTCTGGCCAAGTCTTCTTTGGTATCCCCTGGAAATATAGTTTAGTGTGGATGATTTCTTTTTCACAAATCTGAATGAATCTAGCAGTATTAAACAGACTACCCCTTGCTATTAAACTAAAATTCCCGTATTTTTTTACTATGAAAAGCATGTAAATATTGACCGACTAACTGCAAATGGTACTACATTTTACGGGCAATCCGCAAAAGGCAGATCATTACGTAACAGTTGCACGACCAATCAGAACTGAGGAAATTCGTGTTCGCAAGTTATGTTGAAGTGCATTGTTTGGTCCAAAAACACTTGAACGTAATGTTTTATTCAAACAATTCCACAATAAAATTTAGATTTATTCTTTTTACGAATAAGTGAACAACCTCATTACATCTTTTGTAGTTAAATATTGAGATTGTTCGTGGGGAAAACAGGGCATTTCTCAAACCCTGGCTTGGGCTTCGCGTAATTTTATGTCCCCAGATTAGGCAAGATCTTGGATACTGTTTTTGCTACATGTATATCAAAGTCCTATTTAATCCGGAGCCAGAGTCTGTTAATATATTTACGTATTCAAGGCTTCAGATTGGCAATGTGACTGGAAGCCGAAGCCAAAGCCGAAGCCAGGGTTTGAGAAACCCCCATACACGACTTCATCATGGCGGGATGAGCTAAATATAAAGCTGAAGCACGCCATTATTTCAGAAACATGGTAATGTATAACAAGTTACCTCCGTTTAGTCTGGTTCCCACTTCATTTCTATAAAATGTGCAGTTACTGGCAATAGCTTCCGATACCTTCGACTTGTTTTGTTTTCAACAACAAAAATGCACGTAAACATGGCTGTATTTAAAGACATTACCGTAAAAAAAAAAAAAAAAAAAAATAGTTTCAGCAGATACAAAAAATATCGTTTTAAACAAAATGCGGTCGGCACCTCGCTGCACGACTTTCGACCGCTAATTTTGCGGCCATTTATTTCTTACAGCGTAGGCCTACTACGCCTACTGATTCGACTAACTTGTAAAATCACTCACCAAGGCTGGCAGCACAGGCCAGACCGATGCATAGGGCAACAAGTAGAAACACCTTCATTTCTGGTTTGGCGAGTCGGATATGGTTTCCAAAAAATCTGTCTGGAAAAAACATAGCAAATCAAGACAAGCAAAATGGTTAAAAGTGCCAAAGTGCATGTGGTGTTCGCTCGTGTATAACGCGTCAGAAAGACTTGGCAGACCCGTTAACATTACCGACGCCTGGTATTTGGACCCAGTGGGACGCCTTTCCTAAAAAAGGCATCACTAATAAAGAGCCTTTTCTGGAATCCTTATGCAAATATTATAGTCCAGTGAGCCCGTATGGGTGCGGCATGCATGCATGCACATGGATCTGAATTCATTGTGCAGTTGCAACCGCTCTGCTAGAAATTCAAAAGCCATTTTCAGCTTTGACGGGAAAAACCTTAGTAAGCCACTTCAATGTTTTACCATTACGTAAAAACAGTCAATTTTGTTTGGTCGGGCAACTGGAGGATTTAGGATGAATGCGTTTTGGTATATAGGGCAATCAGGATTTTGGAGAATTGAGGACGGTTGCTAGTAAAAGGGCCTAGGGAATGAGTGTACGGTTATCATAGCAAGGCGTCCGAATGGGGTTAACGCTATGAGATTTCGGACTTGGACTTGCCTTTAAAAAAATATCCTCCGGAGCCACGAATTAGAAGAAAAAAAATTAATTCGAACCTAATGAAATTCTGGACTTTATTTCCCTTTAAAAAAAGACCCTCCAAAGCTGGAAATTAGAAAAAAAAAAAAAATTGCCTCAGTCTAGCACCGTCCACTAGGCCATCGGAATGCTCGGAAGACTTCGAGACTTTAATTGGTGTCTGAAAAACACTTTGACTTAATGCACGTCGAGGACCACGGGCCTTTTCAAGTCAGAAAATGTAATATTGGGCTTACAATAGCTTGATGCCGGCAATAATCTCGTGGAAATATGTACAATCGAACAGTTGTCGACAGTGAAAATACGGCAATGGACACTAACAGACTTTAGTGTGTTAGCAAAATATCGGTTGCCCGACAATGGACTTCAATTTGAACGAAGATATGGGAAAATAGAGGTGGCCTTGTACGCATGAACAAAAAGCACGGACAATACGTCTGGCGTACACGCATGGGAGGTCATGCCGATTCCCTGAAGTTTTCAATAATGTTAACCTGCCGTTAATTCTCCTGGAAAGATTTTACTTTAATACCCCTCACCAAAATGGATCTGGAACAGCAAAATCTTACAAAATAACCAGAAACCAACATGTGAACACTTCGAGTTACCATATATACACTGCACTGTGCGAAGAACATCTATCACAAACAAAACATTCCCCCTATATTTCAAGAAAATTTCCTAACAAAATTCATAAATTTAAAGGTTGTGCCAAGTGTTCATACAATTCTGAACACAGATGGATAGTAATTTTCCAAGATTTGCCGTCGACTGATTTTGGTAGGGGCATTAAAGTAAAATCTTTCCATTCTCACCGGGGACCTTTAAAAAAGAAAAAAAGGATTGAATGCACATCAGCCCATTATTTTACGAAGCAATCAATATTCCCAGAAGGGTAATTGAAAGAAGTACATGGGGGCCATCTCAAAGAATCGATATACAGAAATAAATATATTCAAAAAGGGAAGGACTTTACCAAAATGATACAATTTGTCCACAAAACACTCCCCTTTTAAAAAGGCATTAATTGGTTTCAATAAGTAAAATTATGACCAATACACCGTTTGGTATAGCCGTCTAATGTACAAGAAAAAACCCACAAGTAGGCCTACTGGTATATACACTGGTCAAAATCGCAGACTTTCTAATTCGATGGGCCGACCACTGTGGCTAAACATACGTAATGAAGCATAGTTATTCACTGCGAGTAATGCAAAAAATATGAAAATCAAGTTGATTTTAATGGACAAATAAGTAAAAGAGTACTTTAATTACGAATGAATCGAGGAGACCCAAACAACCAACACTGCTTTACACAGTCTATGTACATCTGCATGCAGTTGCCGACACAGACATGTATTTTCCCCCCATGCTTCAACTTTATTATAACCATCGTTTTGGTCGCTGTAGTAGGGCGGCCGTTTATCCCATCCCACCTCATCATTTCTTCCTCCATGGTTTGGGCAATAATGAGCATATGGTACAGTCTACCAACACTTACCACAAAGTTGCGCGTCCTATCCTGCGTACGTGCTGCACAAGCGGTTGTTGTTGTCAATTTGGCTGCGCCCTAAACCTACAGTGCGGGATAGGCCTTATACCTTAGAGAGGAATAACCCCGGCGTACGCATGAATAGCTTTGAAAATAGGACTTATTGTCTGGGCCGCGCCTGCCCTGGAATTCTTTTGCCTAGCACAATACATACATTAAGAAAGCAGAAAAAACAGCCGGAATCCTTGAGCTTTTTAACTTAATTGGTACACTCACGCAACAAGTCTTGGATAGTTGCACGCGCACTACCATGTACCAATGAAAACGGCCAATCGGTTGCACCCAAAATAATTATATGACGTCCTCTTTCTTCCTGCGCATGCCATGTGTGGATTTCTTCAGCACTTTACTTTTCCTGTCTGCATCACGTTCTGGCCGCATTCACTTCGTTTTCATTGTCTGCTAACTTCTGCAGTGGACGTACTGCCCATTGTATAGTGGCATGCAAGAATGAACAGCCACAGGCTGTCGGAATGTGGAAACACGTTTAGGTATTTCCATCTATACTGAGCTGACGGTACAAGGATGCATGTATATGCGTATTCACACTGTAAATAAGTTCGCCTACATGATGGGTGTGGGCCCATGGAAAAAGGAACAAGTTCCTGGTAGGCCTATAATGTGTAGGAAGATATACGTCTTAAATAGGAACTTGAATATAGCTCTTACTATAGTATTCACAACTGGTGCCTATAAGAAACAAACTAGCATTAAATGCCATCAAAACCAAATGTATGCTTATTGGTTCAAGGCAGAAAATATCCAACGTCGACCTGAACGTGTGCATTGCTGATAAGGTTATCGAAAAAGTGAAATCTTGTAAATGCTAGGGTGTAGTTGTTGATGAAACATTAAGTTGGGGTCCACAAGTTGAATACGTAAGGAAGACTGTTTCGTCTAAATTGGGTGTGTTAAACAGAATTCGTGATTACGTTCCCCAAAGCAGCCTGCATACACTCTTTGTAAGTTTAGTTATGCTATCTTTAGAGTATTACTGTACGGTGTTGCCAAAATACTTTGGAGCCGGATGGGAATTTCCCCTTGTTTTTCACCCTAAAAGGTTTTTGTTTGCGGGTTTTTCGCCCATCCCGTAAATCAGCAATAGGCTTCTACTGGAGAGTTGAAAAGTTAACCGAAAATATATTTATTTGTGTAAAAATTATTGTATTTGTTTAAATATTTTGTATGAATGTGTAAATATTCAGTTTTAACTAATAATATGCAGGGCCCCAATGAAAACCAGTTTTAAACTCATCATATTTCAAATTCCCAAGATTATAGTAACATTCCCAAGAATTCCCAAGGCGATGGGAGAACACTGTGCAAAGAGCATCGGAATAAGCACTTTGCGCATGTGGATCCATATTAATTTTTCCCACCAAAATTCCCAAGATCTTGGGAACATCCCGCGGAGTGGCCACAGTGCACACATTTATAACGCACGAGTCTATAAAATGTTATGAAAATTGCTTTTTGAGAAATAAACTTCTAATTATATTCTTTAATCACATTTTATTTTAATATTTAGTTGGAAATTTTTTGTTGTATATTTACACAAACGATTAAATAATAAATATTCAAACAAAATAATGCATCAACTGCACAGGGGAAGCCAAGATGGCGTCTGGTATAGCTCAGCATTCATTGCAAACTGGGTGTAAAAGTCTTGTTTGATTGTATGTTGCAGTGTGGCTAACACATCGAAACTTCGTGAGGTTTATCTTTTTGGTCGAATGTTGAGCCAGCTCAAATACAGCTGATCAACACACGAAGGTCGCGTCCACCAAAAAGTGGTCCATAGAGTGACATTGAGCCCCAGAAGATAGTGTCAGCACTGGCAGCCTTGGTTACGGTGTTGCTCGGATGCTGAAGAGGCAGCCGTATTACGTGTATTAATCTGTTTATCGGCCTAACAACATTTGTGTGTTTGTTTTATTTTGTGTATGGTTTAAAGTTGGACTTCCAGGGAATGTAAAAAAAAAATTAAAAAAATAACAAAATCCGCCCACCCGGCCTCCACTGCCGAAGGGGTATGGAGGACAACCAACATTTTTTTGTTGGCCTTAGGCCTGTGACTGTCAACGTGAACAATGTTTGTGTGTGGATCCCTGGGTTTCCCTCTATTTTGTGTAGGCTAGTAATGAACGTGCTGTTGCCATCATGTTGTACATGTTAGAAGTGAGTCTGTCTCGATCACTGCTAATTCTTGATTGTAAGTATACAACATACTCTAGTAATTATTATTAAGGCAAACATCAAAAAACGAAATTATTCTATTATTGCAGAAGTAGAGACGATTCTTATTTGGAACATAAATTGTACATAAATTGAGAAATATGTACATGTAGTATGTCCCTACTGGGACATCGTAGTAATTTATGTGAGGCCGGCTACTAGCATCCTCGACTCCATGGGCGCGTGTGCGTTCCTTCACTAACCCCTGGCCGTGTGGAAAACGTAAACGACGCTGACTGGCTATTCGAAATGAATATTTATGTACTGAAAGTGAACCGCGCGCGTAATCCGAATGTTGAACGCCCCGTGTGCGCTCGCGCCCGCGTTAACATCCTGTTCGTCACGTCACATCAGCAAAACGACTCCGAGCACTTTTTTCCATTATCAAGACAAGGCCACTAGTCTTGGTGGCTACGATAATTATATAAACGGTATGGATTTTTTTCTGGTCAGGAAATACATGTATTTTATGTTTAAACAGAGATAGAAAAGGCATGGTGGGAAAACATGGCGCCGCAAGATCGTGCCCATGGTAACGAGGTTGGGCTACTAGCTGATGAATCCGGTGCTAGTGCTAGGCCTACTGCATGCTACAGCTAGTGCTAGCTAGCTTGACTAGTTGACGCTAGCTGCCATGGTTTTTGCAAGGTTTGTTGTGTAATGCATTATTTTGTTGTATAGATCGAATGAGACAAAAAGCAGCCTAATTTATCTATGTGGTGTATGATAAAAGAGTGTCATGTTTCCTACCGCGTTTTTAAATGTATTGTAAACAACTTAAAAGGTTCGTGTTTTTACCGTTAAGCCTTATCGCAAATGCCGCCTGTATGATTGAGACGTCACATCACAATGGTCATGATGGTCAAAAGGAGCGATTGTGTAGTGTGGCCCTATTCTCTGTACTAGGTAGACCTATAGGCCTAGGCCTACTTCCAAAAATGGGGGTAATTGCAGAAAACCCCGCCACCCGAAAGTACCCCCTAAAAAGATGCGGAAACGGGGGTGGAAGAGAGTCTCAAACGGAATGCAAGGCTCGGAAAAAAGCCCAAAGAAGTTGGCGAAAGAGGGCATCATATTCCCTCCGAGAAGGCTAGAATAAGCTAGTTCGTTATTTCAAAAGTCAACTGCGCATATATGTGCACAATGACATTTTATCTCAAATGACCCGCGTGACCTAACGTGCGCGTGTGAACGCAAAAGGTGGTTGCACAACGCGCACGTGATTCAATCAGAATGGTGGTTCGCGTAACATGGTGTGACATTACATCAGCAATTTTATCCCGAATAAATTTGACCTTTGAGAAGCCAAACTGGCTTATTCCCCCCGAGAGGTAGATACGCGAATACAGGGTTGGTGGTGAGTCGTTGATGGAAAGAGGGCACAATTTAGGCACGGACGTGCAGGGACGTAAACATGTATACATGGGGCGTATACATGTACATGTGAGATGGTTTATTGAGGTCAATCAACTGTGACCCCGGATACAAGGTAGGAATACAAGAGTGGCGGGGTATTCTGCAATTGTGCCAATATGCCGTAGATAAAGGGCAGGGTTTAAGTTTTAGTATTTAGAGGGAAAATTTCGGGTAAAGCGGCGATAAAGAGGACAAAATGCAACACGAAAAGGTAATAAAGATGGGGATTTCCGCGACGCACTGTCTGTAAACATGCAAAACTGCATCGATTCGCATGGCAACTGCGCAACAGCCTAGACCTTATCACAAATATATCGCCTGGTTGATTTGTCACAATGGTCAAAAGGGATTGTGGGAAGGAAAAAGGAGCAAACATTGGTCCTTTTTTCTTCCCCACAATAATTATTTCATGACTTTTGAGTTTTGACCATTGTGACATCTCAAACAGGTGGTATTTGCGATAAGGCTTTAAATACATGTAGACCTTTTTATCATAAATACTGCCTGATTGCTCCTTTTTCCTAACCACAATCCCTTGTGACCATTGTGCAGACTCAGCCTGGCGGTATTTACGATAAGGTCTATCACATTAACCATGTTGAAGTTCACAAACTCGTTTGCACAACTGTTCCTCCTCCCCTCCACCCCACTCCCCCCCCCCCCAGCTGGACGTCAGGATTGGTATTTTTTCCTTTCCAAATGTGGTTCTTTTTTTAATGTGAATATAAATTGACCCAAATCTTTGGTACAGGAGAGTAGGGCCTCATCAGGGTGGGGGTTTTGGTCACTTCAAAAAGAACAATCCCCACAATGGAGCACTGAAAAAGACATTTTTTAAACAGTGGCTATTGATACGGCAGCCGTAATGCGACTTTCAAGTGCTATTGTTACGGACTTATGGCATAGTAAAAACACAATGCGAACGTATATCAGATTTACAACTGCCCATCCTGCCAGAGCGCCTCGGTACCTCGATTGGTACGGTGTTAGTTTTGATAGCCGGGGACCCTGGATTGAATCCATGCTGCGCTGTCCGATTTAAAAAAAAGAAATTTTTTTCAAAAGGATTTCTTAAGTTTTAGGTTTTTAATCAAATGGTTATTTTTATTTAAGTAGATTTAATTTTCTTACCTTTGATTTGAGTGGTTGTGGATAATAAAAAAAAAGAAGGGAAATAAGGTCCGAGAACCATTTGATTGATAGTCTGGTTCCAACAGCAAACATCGTGACGTTGAATACCATTACATCGGGGAACTAGACAGTTCCGTAACGATGGCTGCCGTAACAAAAGCCACTATTAATTGAGAATTGAACAGAAATTGGAAAGATTTTACTTTAATACCCCCCCCACCAAAATAGGTCAGGAACAGCAAGAGCGTGGAAAATAACCAGCCCTCCTTTGTTAAATTGTAATAACTATCTGAACATGTGACACAACCTATTATTTCAAGATTTATGTCTGCCAAATCCGTAAACAATTAGGCAGAAATTAACATGTGAACTTTGAGTGGCCATGTCCCAACACAGAAAACATCCAACACAGAAAACACAAACTATTTCCCCCTGTATTGCACGAAAAATGTTTCAAACTTCAATGTTGTTTATACAAATCTAAACATGAATGGATGGTTATTTTCTCTTCTTTTCCCCTAAACTATTTTGGTGGTGTGTGTGTGTGAGTTTGTATATGCCGGCAATCGTGGACCTAGGACAAAAGAATTCGGGCGTAGACAAAGGGGTCCACGTTTGACCTAACGTCCACGATTGAAAATCGTGTACAAAACCAATGGGAGGCCTTCCGAAAAAGTTAGAGTATAAACAAAAGAGGAACAATGGGAGGTCCACGGTTGCACCCGTTTACATGACTGTGTGTGTGTGGTTACATGTACATCCATTAATACATCAAAGTTCCCCCTTTCTGGACCTAGGCTTACGATTAATGCACACTGCCCTCCTCCTTTGTCACTCATAGGAAGGACAAATTTGCACAGGCTTACTGATGGGTCTGTAAGCTGATACTCTACCATTAACTGTTGATATCACAACACAAAGCTAGTCAGGATGGCCAGACGAGTAACACTGGATGTGTAAACAAACAACAAATGGCCGAAGACTGCTACGATGAGGTTTTACTGGAAGTAAGTATGCGGCCATACTAATAATAATGTAGATTGGTAAAGCTCGTATATCCACCACAATCATGGTATTGCAAGGCCTACAAAATTACACCTGCTCATTGGTGATATTTAAGTTATTAACCCTGCGCTGAGCCACGACGCACTTTGACCGCATTCCCACTTGAATTGGGAAAAGGTGGATCAAGATCCGGCATTTTAGTGTGATCGTTGTCTAACCGCAACGAAACCGCAAGTCGCGTTCCCACTTATGCTTGATCCACCTTTTCGAACGGAAGTGTCGAGTCCGAAAGGTCACTGAGTTTAGTATTACGCATGCGCTTGCTTGCTGAGTGCGCACTCCGTGGCAGCGTTGCATGCTGGGACGGGTGAAATTGCATACGTACGTATACAAACTATACATGTGTGTACATGTGCGATGTTTTGATGTTCGAAGTTTCAACATGGAGGAAGAAGTGTACTGACAAAAATATCAACAAAAATATTTCTCTGAGGCGTATCAGCTGCCAAATACCAATCTCCCTACAGACTCAAGCGAATCGTACATGCCGCACCCCTATAAGTAATCATAGGTTTCGCGTAAAAGATGATGTCTGTTAGTTTTTACAAGATATTTATTGTGTCAAGATTTTTTGCAGTATTACTGCCTAGTAAAACGTTTTTTAAAACTTTGCTACGGTTGTTGTTCTATGACACGCTGCGGGCTATAGACTAACACGGAATTATTGATATGGATGAAAAAAAAAGTTAAATTACACGAATGAAAATGGTTTAGAAACGAAGGACTTTCCAGTACGCAACGGAAATTGTAAAAGGCCTATAGGACATACACGTGCGCTGAATGCATGCATGCACGCATGCATCGCGCACCCGTGGTGACACATTTTGTATACAGCCCGTAGTTCAGTAGTTGTATATTGTGCATGTTGTGCACGTGGGGAATTGTCAGACCGCAACATTTTCGCGCCACTTGTGCACAAGCAGGATATTGACAAGTCAAATTGCCGGATCAGATCCACCTTTTGCGTTTCCACTTGATCGTGATCCACCAATTGCAGGATCTGATCCACCAATTGGGGGATCTGTATCCTGGTCTAAAGGTGGATCAAGAAAGGTGGATCAGATCCTGATCCACCTTATAACGGTTAGCGTTTCCACTACACACAATTGCAGGATCTGATCCACCAATTGGGGATCTGATCCGGCAATTTGGCAAAAGGTGGATCAGATCCCCCAATTGGTGGATCTAGTGGGAACGGGGTCTAAGTCACAGAGTCGGCTTTGATTTTTATTACCCCGTCATTTATCGGTGAAAAAGTGCCAAAAGTAAACATCAATGTCGGCATGTTTAAACTTTTTGGGGCTTGAAATCTATTTAGTGTGTGAACGTGTGTTCACCCATGGTGCTATACAAACAGACAGCAGTGCAGCTATTATAACATGCTAATTACATGCACTGTCATTTACAGCGCTGTGCCGCATTGGTGTTCACAGAACGAGCTTGCACATCGCAGGGTTATTATTTCTGAAACATTAGCTGAAAAGTTAAGCACCCATGGGATAATCAAACACATAACACCATACTGCCCTCACAGGTACCATTTACTCCTGGGTGGAGAGAAGCAACTTGTGACGAACTGTCTTGCTTAAGGACACAAGCACCATGACTGCTCCTGGTTTCGAGCCCACAACCTGTAGTATCGCCAAGATCTTGGGTCCGGTACACTAGACCACAAGGCCACAGTACTCCATGTTTAGTACTGGTGCAATAAGTAGCATTGCTTGTCTGTAGTGCTTCAAGCTATAGAGAGTGGCCCGTGGTGCTCTTCAATGATAAATTTAGATCGGTTGTACGTAAAATGGAATAATAAGGCTAATTAACCCTCCTATGCACCTGGCCAAAATCGACCCAGTTGTTGTACAGATCAAAACCTATCAAATGACAGATTGAAACACACAAACTGTCAGAGTTGGTGTTTAGAGTTTTTGATAGGCTGTGATAGTTATAAGTATAGGAGGGTTAATACCCACATTAGAATATTAAAATAAAATTTGGAAACTAGCAATTTGCCAGTCTTTATGTATGGCTGGCCTGCTTTGTGTTTTCATGTATATCAACTGGTACATGTGTCCCAAATAATATGAGAACAACGATGTTAAACATTTTGAAAATCTTTGCCCTGTACCCCCAAACAAGTTTAACCTCTTGAGTCCGGGTGTTAATAATGGGCCGCCGGGATGCCAGGCCGGCTTGTGCAGCTAAGCGAAACGGACACAAGAGGCTTGTGCAGCCAAGCATAGTGCACACAATAACCCAACAATGGATTGAAAATGCAGAGAATGCGTGTATAGCCGTCAACCGGCCAGGTGGTCATTTTCAAATTCAAACCGTGGCTGTAGACGTCAGTCGGGCTCAAGGGGTTAAGAATAGTGTATTTTTTCAACTTGTTTTTCTTCCCCCCATATCCCCCCCCCCCACCAGAATTCTCCTCTGAGTCAGTATTTGAAGGAAGCCTGCCCGGACCTTGAGTTTGAAACTGTCCGTGCCGCTAGTGGTGAGCGAACAAAGGTTCAACACTCTCAGACAAACAGACGCTGTGAGGACAGTGCTTTGATCTTTCTGGACAAACTAAAGGTAGAGAAACCTTAACCCCTTGAGTACGGTATTTTACGGGAAACGTCGGGGTGCCGCGGTGGTTATGGCAGCCAAGCGAACCACTACAATATGTTTGTGCAGTCAAGCGTAACCTATACACAATAATCCATCAATGGATTGAAACTGCACAAACAGCGGCCAATGGTGTCATCCGGCCTGGTGGCACTGTTTAATCCAACAATGGATTGAAACTGCACAAATGGCGGACAATTGCGTCATCCGGCCTGGTGGCACTGTTTTTTTGCGCACATTTGCGGCATCCGTACGCAAGGGGTTAATGGCATACATTGCCCAGGAATCCCAAAATTTCATCTCTTTAGTTACTAAGGGTGCGCATCGGAACCGGGTACCCGAGTACCCGAGTACTTGGCCATTCATGTCAGGATCTGGTTCCAGATTATGGAATCGCGTACCCATACAACTTTACATTATCGCACAGTAACTTCCCAGACAATGAAAAAGGAAAGGTTTTGAATGTCATTTGTTGGGAATTTTCAAAATTAAAACCAAAATTAAAACCCGACTGGCTGGGAAACCAGCTCAGATTTCACGTTTATGACACTCACGAAAGTTGACAATAAATGGGAGTTTACCGGTCGTGGTTTTTGTAGTCTGGGTATGGATAAGAGCTTCGACGATACATACATAATAGCATGTCTCATTCCACAATAAATACAACTGCATAAAGCTTCCATCCGGACAACCATCTTTTGTGATATGCTGGCGCATGCAAAGGTGGAGATGTTTACTGGACAGGCATGAGATTTTTCAAACTTTTGTCTAAAATCAGACTTTTTGAATCTCAGAGAAAGATATTATTACAACTTCCGGGATTGGAAGTTTTTGGGTGGGTTTCTTTAACGGGTACCCAGGTACCCGTATTTGTTTTAATCGGGTACCCAGTTCTTTTACTACAAATGAACACCCATATTAGTTACCTGACCCATTTCCAAGGTCCGGGTGTAAAATTCAAAAACATTTTGTTTAGCTTCATGCCTTATAAAAACAGGACAGAGGAGGCCTTTGTATTTATTCTAATTGTTTTATTTAGTCTGCTTAATCTGTTTCAGGGAGTATTTCGTCAGGCTTTAGAATGGACGTTTCCTCCGGTTTCAAAATCTGTAGAAGATTTGGTAAGTTAAAAGTTTTAGTCAACAATGGTTGTGAAAACAACCTGGTTGTGAAAACAACCTTTTTACATAAAGAAAACAAAACGCTTGTAATATTTCTGATGTCCGTATTTGTTTATTTGCGTACTTAAAAAAATCTTTTTCACCAATGCGATCAACAACTTGCTTTGCGGTGGCAAAAACCACATACGTCATGCATACTCTTTATGCAGTGATATTAGACTGGTTCCCGCCGCACGTTTCAATGGCCAAAGTTAAGGACCGGAACCAGTCCATGTCAGACATAGCATAACAGGTCGAATTTAACATCCTAAAAATGGTGGGTGGGGGGGGGGGGGGGTGATGGGGGGGTGGGGTGATGGGGGGGTGGGAGGGGGGGGGGGGGGGTGATGGGGGGGGGGTGGGAGGGTGGGATGGGGGTGATGATGATGGGGGTGATGATGATGGGGGTGATGATGATGGGGGTGATGATGATGGGGGTGATGATGATGGGGGTGATGATGATGGGGGTGATGATGATGGGGGTGATGATGATGGGGGTGATGATGATGGGGGTGATGATGATGGGGGTGGTGATGATGGGGGTGGTGATGATGGGGGTGGTGATGATGGGGGTGATGATGATGGGGGTGATGATGATGGGGGTGATGATGATGGGGGTGATGATGATGGGGGTGATGATGATGGGGGTGATGATGATGGGGGTGATGATGATGGGGGTGATGATGATGGGGGTGATGATGATGGGGGTGATGATGATGGGGGTGATGATGATGGGGGTGATGATGATGGGGGTGATGATGATGGGGGTGATGATGATGGGGGTGATGATGATGGGGGTGATGATGACGGGGGTGATGATGACGGGGGTGATGACGGGTGTGATGACGGGTGTGATGACGGGTGTGATGACGGGTGTGATGACGGGTGTGATGACGGGTGTGATGACGGGTGTGATGACGGGGATGATGATGGGGATGATGATGGGAATGATGAATACTTTTTATTGTATTTGATGAGTTATTATAATAATTTAACCCCTTGCGGCTGGCTGTTATTGATGGGGTTCTGGTATGCCAGACTCTCACTGAAAGGGTTTTGGAGCCGAACATAAATGCAAACCAAAGGCACCACACTGAAAAGAGTGGTCCTATTCATCGCACTCTGAGCCCCCTTTCGTGTGAATGAAAGCTTGTTTGAAAAAAACCCTATCTATTCATTACACTCCCATTCAAGAACAATATAGTTGAATAATAAATGGATGGTGTAAGTGCAGGAATGCGGCTATACACGTCAACCATCTCAGTGGTCACCCTCAAACTGCGGCTATGGCCGTAGTCCGGCTGCACGGGGTTAAAGAAATACTGTTTAATTTGATTTAGTCTGATTTCGCCCTTCATCCCAGAATGTTCAGTTCTTGCCACAGTATTCATCACTGGCATTAGACAGTGGGCTCCTGCTAGATGCAGACAGGCAGATGATTCAAGCATACTGTCCTAGGAGGAGTCAGGATACCACACATCAATCCTTGTACAGCCAGCTCACTACCGTGTGGATATGTGGTCGTATTCTATGGTGAGATGTTTATTATAGTAACCAGTAAAAACAACATTTGTAAAAACAAAACCTCCCAGCTTAATGCGTGGTCATGGTTTTTATATAATAGTTACATTTCCTACAGTGGGAATCTTTGCAAGTTTGTTCAAGATGCAACGTTCTTCAAGGACCATGATTTGGCCTGCACAAGTGTATCCTTGGCTCTAAATCCATACACGAACTTTTGGTTGCTGTTTGAAACTCAAAATGATGTTATCAAGTGGCATCAAATTCTGCAATCCAAAACAACCGTATTTGAAAACTTGGTATCTGGATTTATGGTTTAGATGTGGTCACTGAAATTGGAATAGGAAACAGAATACTGTTTTTGTAATTAAAAGGGATTTGAAAGGTATAGTGGCTGTAAGATTTCAAAGTAACCGGGGTCAGTGAAAGACACAATGTCGTAATATCTTCAGCTTTCACAGTGGTGATTAACCCCTTGTGTCCGGCTGTTATTGCCGGGGGGGGGGGGGGGGGGGGGGGGGGGGGGGGGGGGGGGGTGGGGTGGTGGTGGTTTGGTATGCCAAGAATAGGATGTGCAGCCAAGCATAAATGCAAACAATAGGCACCACACTGAATTGCACTTGCAGACCCCCCCCCCAGGTATGTGAATGAAAGCTTTGTTTGGAAAAGCTCCATCTATTCATTACACTCCCATTCAAGAAATGGAGTGAGTACGTGCAGGAATGTGTGTATAGATGACAACTGGCCAGATGGTCTTTTTTCAAACACCAGAAGTGAATCTGACAATGGAGTGGAAGCCAGTGTCTTTCTCTGAGATTCAAAAAGTCTGATTTCATACAAAGGTTAAACAAATCTCATGTCCTTGTGCCAGCACGTGCATGCGCCTGCATATCACAAAAGTCGGTTGTCCGGAAGCTTTATACAGTTGTATTTATTGTGGAATGAGGCATGCTATTATGTCTCGTCGAGGCTCTTATCCATACCCAGACTCGGGTTGGCGCAGTGGTTACTGTCCCCGCCTTTCACCGCTGTGGCCCGGGTTTGATTCCTGCCCTGATCCACATGTGGATTGGGTTTTCAGTCCCTACCTGATTCCGTGGGTTTTCCCCAGAATATTCTTCTGGGGTTTTCCTCCCCACCTCTAAAACTGTAACTTCTTCTCATTGTCTTCTCTCCACAGGTTTCTTCAGGCTTTCGAGCTACAGTGCCTGGGGCGCTTTTGAGGAATCCTTGGTTTCATTACCAGAAAGAAATAATAATAATAATAATAAATAATAAAAAGACTACAAAAAACACTACTGGTAAATTCCCTTTATCGTCAACTTTCGTGAGCGTCAGAAACGTGAAATCTGTGCTGGTTTCCCATGTAGTCTGGTTTTAATTCTGAAAATTCCCGACAAATAACATTAAAAACTTTCCTTTTTCATTGTGTGGGAAGTTACTATGCGATAACGTAAAGTTGTACGGGTACTCAATTCCATAATCTGGAACCTGATCCTGAAATGAACGGTCGGGTGTTCCGATGAACACCCCTACTTATTTTATATAGTAACTTTTAAAACTTTTGGATATACTTCGCAGTGCCTTGGCTGTTCTATGCGCTGTCCTGGGTGTGCTTTTCCGGGATGTATTCATTGAGCATAGCCTGTCCCATGCACATGCCATCCTCTGCTTCACCGTGCTGTTCTCATCAGTTGCCTGTGCATTTCACTGGGCACGAGTCTGCTGGATTTTCAACAGCCTCAGGAGTTTGCATCAAGAGAGCATTGAATGCACAGGGCAATGTCTGCGGCTGTTGGATCAGCAGGGGGTGTTGTTGAGAAGGAGCATACGCTATATACAAGAGGTGGAGGTTATTTCAAGAGGATTCACCATGTAAGTTACTGGACGGGACCCGTTCAACAATTTTTGAGTTCAATTCTTGTAGCCAATAAATACAATAACTTCCCATTCTCGTCTTAGCGCCCAATATTAAAATATTGTTGTCCGTCGGGCTTGGCTGCTAATCAGATTCTGTTGCCCAACGTCAGATTTTTAAAAAAAAGTCGCGCAATACCAGGTTAAAAGCCACTCTAGGTAAAGGGTTATAACAGAGTTGGTTGGGTTGGCCACATTTTAGGTTGCCATGCATCCCCACCACTCTTACGGTTTTCCCGAGTCCAGATCTAAATAGAAAATAAAATCTTCAGTAGATACCAAAGAAATGATCCCAATTTTCAGACCCAGGCGGGGTAACTTCCACCATTGGTGAGACCAACTCACCTTCCCCTTTAGACAGAGCCAGTTCGACGATATTTGAATTGCATTCGTGCCTTTCTCTAGCCAATCAATGCATGAATGCATAAAAGCAAGTTAATTTCACAATGTTTAATTTCATATTATTGCAGTTTTCATAACTTCATTGTCGTCATTATCATGACATTATCAGTATTATAATTTGTTTCAAGGGTTAGCGCATACACACCTGTTGTCCGTCTGGAAAGTACTGCATCGTCAAAACAACGCCAGTGTATTGTTCTCAGAAAGGCCTGCTTCTCTGCAGCGAGAGCCCAGTTTAATGCCCTGCGAGGTGCAACCCTGAGGGTCATGAAACAGCACCCTCTTGTGGCCGAGATTGACCATGTCAGTAACTACCTGGCTATGGTCAAACTGGAGGATGCTGCTCCCTGGATTGAGGTACTTAATCCCTTGTGTCGGGCTGTTATTGATGGGGGGGGGGGGGGGGGGGGGGGCCTGGTATGCCAAGAACGGGCTGAGCAGCTAAGTGTAAATGCAAACAATACGCACCACACTGAGTGGTCCTGTTCATTGCACTTGGAACCCCCCTTTGAAAGCTTTGTTTGAAAAAGCTCCATCTATTCATTACACTCCCATTCAAGAACATTATAATTGAAACATGACTGGATTGAGTATATGCAGGAATGTGTGTATAGATGACAACCAGCCAGGTCCGTATTCAAGAGGTTAAATGCTCTCTCCATGTTCCAATAAACTTTCAGACAAATGGCACCAGCGGGCTGTGCTGCGCTAGAGGGGACTTGATAAAAATAGCTCTCATCAAAACTCACTTTTTTGGCTGTTTGATTTTACGATACGCAATCTACATAAAACTAGAAAATGACACAATCAACATCCTCTTTAAGACACAATGTTTTTTTGCACTATTTTCCTGTGACTCCGATGACGAACTGAGCTTAAACAGTCAAAGGTTTGTTATTTCATGCATGGGCTAAATCACACAAAGTATAAACACTGCCTGTAACTGTGTTGTCAGCTGTACCGATGCTGTCTCATACCCCATCGGCAGTCATTTGATTCTAAGGGCATTTCTCAAACCCTGGCTTGGGCTTCGGCTTCGTGTAATTTTCTGTCCCCAGATTTGGCAAGATCTTGTTTTTGCTATATGTATATCAAAATCTTATGTTTTAATCCAGAGCCAGAGCCTGTTTATTTATTTACGTATTCAAGGCTTCAGATTGGCAATGGGGCTGGGGAATAGCTGGAGATCAAGCCGAAGCCCAAGCCAGGGTTTGAGAAATGCCCCAAGTTTCCCAAGAACTGTACTAAAAAAATCTTTCACAATATCCAAGATGCGGCTATCTTCTCATTTCTGTTTTGAAGCAACCCCCCCCCCCCCCCCCCCCAGTTGGGTGGAGTGTAGGACTGAACCTTAAATGACATGGATTTTGAGTGAGCTCAGCTGCACCAGCCTTGAAACTTGCAGCAGTGTTGACTAGGCGTGGCTAACTAATCACGGTTCAAGCAAAATTGGTGTAATCCAACAATTGCCGACTATACATGCAGTTGACTATAGTTCCTGCCCTAATTTGCTCATTGCCGGCTGTGTTCATTCCTGGTTCTTGTAGATTAGTGATGAGGATGAATCACAGGATTCTCTGTCCCAGCTCACCGGCTGTTTCTCCCTGGCAGCTCTCAAGGTAATTAAGGGTTGATAGAAATCAAAAAAAGGAAAAATGTATGAAAGGTAAAAAAAAATAGGGGTGAGAGAAATCAGAGATTTCTAAATCCTGTTATCCTGAATTTAGTCAAATCGAATATCTGATTTCACCAGAAGTTCCCATCCAGCTCATAGTCATGACAATAAAAAGTGAGGTGCCGCATGGAAAGCCCTCCCAATGACTGGATATAGTTTGAAGGATTCAGTGACCACTGGGTCTTTACAAAAACACTCCAGAGCTGTAATGTTGAAAAAACAAATGGTTTGGGCAGGCTATTCATATACCAAGAAGACCATTAGCGAGTGAATGCAGTTGCAATCAGAGACCATGGAGCAAATAGGAGGATGTTCCAGTTGTTTTCTTTCGAATATCCGGTTTCAAAGGAGAGGAATTTGAACCGAGTGTTAAAAAAAATCTATAAGACCGCTGTGGCAATTACGACTGTCTTTTCAAGACCTTAAAGACACACATTTCCCTAAAATTCACCCAATTTTAATCTTCGGTTACATTTCAAATGTCTGCGTGTACAAATTCTACCACAATGTGTAATATTTACAGAGATAAGAGGAAAAAAACAACGTTCAAACTGGTGCCGTAGCCTGCACACAACCACAGCGCCAAGGGCACCACTCTGAATAAGCCAGTTCGGTATCTCGAAGGTCAAAGGTTATTCGGGATAAAATTGCCAACGTAATATCACACGATGTTACGCAAATGCCCATTCTGATTGAATTTAAAGGATCACCTAAATATTGTTGATTACAACTCTAAACGATGTATTCTTCCATTTCTCAGAGTTTTGTTTTCTATTTCAGTGAGCCTTTAACATGTGCGCATTGTGCGACCAAATTGCGTTTTCATACGCACATAGGTCACTGCTCATTCGGGATAACTGTGTCATTGTGCACACGTATGCACAGTTAAAATACCGAACCGGCTTATTCCAACGATCTGACTTTTCCAAACCAAATGGTACATTTTCAAGGGATGGTTGTGTACACGGTTATACATGTGATTTACTTTTGAATGATCTTTCTAACTAAAGCAATTTTAGAATGAACACTTTTTGCAACCCATTTGGGCGTCCTCAAAGGCATCTTGTCCCTTTTTAACGGTTTTAGTGACCGTGTCAGTCACCGTACATGTTCTTTTGAAATATCGATACCAATGGATGTGACCCAAGTGAGATTTTGTTCTTTCCACTTTAGGCAATGAACAGTTTGTTCCTGGAGCAGAGGTCAGAGTTCATTCGCAGACTGGTCCTGTGTACATGCCCGGATGCCAGACTAGAGTTGCCAATAACAGGTGAATGATTTAACAAGTTCGCGCCGGGATTATTTTTGCTGAAAATTTCTATTTTCTAAAAAGGCAAAATATAGCAGCCAACTTCTGATATACAGCCAAACGCCACAAATACTGATTTGCAAGAGTCATTTCAACAGTATTTGTACAATATTCCTTGCCGAAACCTGATATAATTCAATGCTCCGGGTGCACCCACCGGAGCGCAAATTGTAGAACAGGCCGTGCACAGCAGCCAAGTTCAAGTTCAACACACGGTCCGCCTCCACAGACTTCTCAGACTTTGTGTGTGTGTACAAAACAAATGAGGGATTTTTTTGTTTTTACCCGTCAGCCGTGCCCCTGTATCAAAACAGCCAGATCGTGTGAACACGTCCTCCGACGCGAACTGGTTAAAAAGCACTTGCCTCATGAAAGGAATAAAAGAGACCCACAATAGACTTGAAGAATCTTAACCCCAACATCCTAGGCATTCATTTAGGGTGAAGTACACTATTCTCATATTAGTATGAGTAGTATTTTGCAGCTTTAGTTGAGGTTATGGTTAGAGAGTCATTGAGCCCTACAGAGTGGTATCCTAGTACAGTGGAATGCTGCTATAACGAACTCGCAGGATCCACAGATTTTGTTCGGTATAGCGATCTTCATCCGCCAGTCCACCAACATGGCGTCCGTTCTTTTAAATATTTTTTTTGAAGTGCACCCCCTTTTGATTGTAATTGAACATGTGCCGGCCATTGAATCATGTAAATTACATGTTCATACTTTCTAAAATAAAATTCTAAGCTTACCAAATTCTAAAGCAACAGTTGGCTTTTCCCTTCTATTCCTTGGGGAAATAAAAGCCGCCTCTGTCACTCTTCAACGTAAAGCTGCGGCCGTTTGGGAATTACAAACAGCCCAAATACCCGGTACATTTTTTAATCGGTCGCCTTTTTTTTTCAACAACAATGTTCGATAAGTTTTGCACACAAAATTTGGGAGCCAGGGATGGTGTTTGGTATAGCCGAATGTTCGGTATAGTGGCGTTCCACTGTAGTATGATTTTTTTTTTTTTTTCTAATTTTCTAATGTGATTCATGTTTAATTGGTCAAGTACGTTTTTGTAAGTGGTGTTTCTATTGTGTCTATCAAGGACAGAAAAAAGAGTGACAGGTGACAATAGGTCCTTGATTGGAAAACTTTCATCAGTTGAAAATTGTGTAGAAAACCAGTGAGAGGGATTGCCAAAAAGTACTAACAAAAGAGAAGAACAGAAGAACTATGGGAAGTCCTTGCAACAAATCTGAGTTGTGGGTTTGTAAATTTGACCATCAACTTGTATTATGCTGCTGAAAATCATGTGGACATTGGTCAAGCGGACCTAATTAATGTGGCTCAGAATTTGTTTTTTTAAAGAGATTCCCGTTCCATTTGGAATATGCTTTTCTGGGAACTTAACACTCCTTAGATTGTACTACACGAGAAAGAAATGTGCTCCCAATTTCAAGCAGCAAGTGGCTCCTTATGAAAACTTTAACCCTAAAAACCTTCCCAAATCCTCAAAATGGAGGATTTTACAGGATTAAGGGCATTATAGGATTTTGTCTCTGGAGGAAAATGGAGGATCCATGCCAGGTCATCGGGCCCAATCTGGTGCTGGATGATTTCGGAGAATTGAGGTTACTGGGGTGTTTATCCAAAACCCACTTGAGGATTTTGCAGGATTCAGGCAGTGGTCCCCAGTAACAAACATTGGAGGATTTTGGAATCGGTGGATATTGCAGGATTCAGGCTACATGTAGGAAAAATGATGTAGGGAGTTAGGGTTAGTGCGTGTTTTTTTATGATGTCTTACAACCATTTTTTACTGAAATGTTTAATTCAATCCTTGATGCAGCTGATGCTCTGAGCTCTTGGTTGAAAATCATCCAAGATGTCAATGCAGCGTGCGAAGCACCTGTAGGCAAACTCCAGCGTAGCTATGACTGTCACAGACAGAGGCCCAGCCAAAACAAAGACCAGACTCCCTCAGACAGGCTTACCCAGGGTGGGGGTGAGATGCAGTCTGAGCAGAGGGTCAACGGTGCTGTCCGCAGCTTGAGACTTCACCTGGAGGCAACACTAAACAGGTTACTATTGAAACTACTTGCGTGTACTTAGAGTGCAATCCTTGACCTTAAGCCGGAAATAGAGATAGGCAAAAAGTGGAACAGCTTCACGTTTGTAACAGCGAATTAATTTGGAATACAAAAAAATACCTGAATAAAAGTTATTTATAAACAATATCACTACAAGAGAAGATGGAAATTGCGTCATTTATAAAGTAATTTTCAAAGTAAACAAAGAAACTGGCAGGAGCGGGATTCGAACCTGCTTCCTCCGGGTTACCGTACCGGCGCTCTTCCAACTGAGCTATCTCGCCCTATGTTGGCGGTCTCCCAAATTGTCAGTATCTTTGTTCGGGTGGGCGCTAGTCAGAAGTCATAAACCCAGAATGCCGTATAGCCAGGGATCACACCCAATTTTATGATACGACCTGGAAAGTGACATTGTGGGGATCACTCAATGAGGATACAACTTTTTTAAATTTATAATTCATCAAACAATCCACAAGGGAAACTGACTAGGTAAATTTGAATACATTTTCAAAGTGAACAAAGAAACTGGCAGGAGCGGGATTTGAACCAAAGTAAATTTAAATCGGGTTGTTTGCTCTTCATGATGCCAAGTGCTTCCGGAAAGCCTTCGGGAAACATTTCACTAGTTGACTCGGGGGAGGACTTGACCAATGACCCACAGGCATCTTGACCACTCAAGGCCCTCTACTGTTTTAACCGTTGGCTCGAGGGAACAATTGGCCTATTGCGGTTTGTAAATACAGTTTGTAACGTTCTGTCCAATCACACAAACATCAATGTGACACAGACTGAGCAAAATCGGAGACTTAAAAATACTTTGCATATTTACATAATTGCCTAAGGGGCGTGGCTAAATGTCATGGGTGATAATCAATTGTGATTAGTCCAGCACCATGAGGATAACTTTGATAGAACTGTCGGTAAACGTTTATAGCATCATGCTTTGGACTCTCAGGCAGTGGTGCAGTCCGGGTGGGTGCAGAGTGCAGCAGGAAGGAGATTTTAAAAGCAAAACCAGACGCTGATAATAGCAAAATCAGGACGGTGAAAACGGGTTATAAACGCAAAATCAGGATGGCGAAAATTGATATTTAATATTAAACCAAGATGGTGAAAAATGAGATACAATTTCTATTTTGCAACAGGCAAAGAAAACCCTGGCTATGTGCCTGTGATTAGACCAATGATAATGCAAATTGAGGTCATGAATATGCATGAGATGTAACAATATTTTTTTTCAACAACAAATTGTCCAGGGTTATTTCGGTGGAGGAGGCCCTGGAGGGGCGTGACCAGCACCAAACCTGGGGGGATGACGGCGTCGGTGCTCTAACGTCAAAGATGCTTGATGCCGTCAAGAGAGAGCTGACTGCATCACAGGATTGTCTGCAGGAGGCTGTGGCATCGCTTGAGAAGATGAACAGCAATGAGCTCAGTAAGTGCACCTGGGAATAATCCTTTTCTTACCAATGTTGAGTTAACTCGACAGGCCACAGCACCCCTGCTGATTACCAATGTCCAGTTTACTCAAAGGAAACCACACACCAGAGCATCCACACAACAGATATATTCACTATGTTTCAACGAACTGTAGTGCTTGTGTTTTTGCCGTTCATACATGATCCTCATACCAGCAGAAGGATCTTGTTCAGATCTTTCCAATGTAATTACTATCCAATTTATTATATTTTGAGAAAACGCTATCCGAACTTGCCCATGCGTGTATGGAGTGCTATTTGTTCATGTAACAAACAAGTTTTCTTTTTCAAAGTGAAGAAAGAAACTGGCAGGAGCGGGACTCGAACCTGCGACCTCCGGAACACCGTACCGGCGCTCTACCAACTGAGCTATCTTGCCCTATGTTGGCGGTCTCCCAGTTTTTTTTTTGATAAAGTGGGCCAGAAGAAAAAACAGCCATAACTTTGCTATTTTATGCCCCTTTCCCACTTACACGATTTTTGCTACGGTAGAGCACGATTTTTAAATGATTTACAATTGCAACGGCGTCGTGGCCATGTTCGTTGACAATCGTGGTCCACCGTAGCGCACCGTAGTAGATCTTGATGGCACCGTGGAGTAGCAAGATTTTTTTGGAATGTTCAAAAAAATCGTGCTCTACTGTAGCGGTGGAAAAAATCGTGGTCCACCGCAGCAGCATCATATTAGAGTCGTAACGTTGTCTTGTTCATTCGTACTCATTCGTGGTGGCCGCAACGGTAGGCAAAGACTTCGCTACGATGCTGATACGATGCCGCTACGATGGTGCTGCGACCTAGCAAGACGCCAGCAAGAACATGATTTTTTTATCACGTGTCTCCTCCAGAGCAGTAGCTTGCATATATTCCAGGTTATTGAACATGGTGGAGATGAAGAAATATGAAAAATTATGACAACGACAACATCCAAATAATTATAAATTCACCAATTGCGCCTTTTCCGTCATGTGATTAATTAAATCATACTGGCGTCGCACTGGCGTCTTCTGAAATCGTACTGACGCTGATTTGACGTCGTAGTACAATCTTGGCATTTCTTGGTAGGCCGTGACAAATCTTGACGATGTCGTAACTCTACCGTAACACTGTCGTGGCACTATCGCACTACTGCCGAACCACATCTTGACGGCATCTTGATAGCGTCTTGACAAGACGTAGAATTCGATTGACCTTTAAATTGTTTAGTGTGAATTACTACGGTAGAGCACGACTGAGCACGATTTTGTGTAAGTGGGAAAGGGGCATTAGCAGTTATGACTTTCATTTTTACACCTTATAAAAGTGAGGGGGGGGGGGGCTGAAGTGTTAGCTATTTTAACAATTTTTAACATTGCTTAATTTTTTTTAATGGAAGTCGCCTAATACAAGGCTAAAAGCCACTCTAGGTAAAGGGCTATAACAGAGGTGGTGTGGTTGGCCACATTTTAGGTTGCCAGCCCTACCACCCTTACGGTTTTCCTGGGTCCAGGATAAATCCTTAATAGATACCAAAGAAATGATCCCAATTTTTAGACCTACAGACCCAGGCGGGGTAACTTCCACCGTCGGTGAGACCAACTCACTTCAAATTTGTTGTTAAAAGCCAGTTTCTTGGGTTTAATTTTCAGTGAGTTCCAAGCATACGAGGAATGATGTTGGCATTCAACAGTGCAGTACGGATACAGACAGCAGAGAGCCAATCGTGTTGTTACCTATGACGGATACAGAAATAGAATTTGATGATCAGGTACGTGTACAATCTGGTATAATCTGTCACTAAGTTTATGAATTCATAATTTATATTTTGCCGTTCGTTTACAGGGAGAACATAATAATAATGAGCATTTGTAAAGCGCCGGTATCCGCCTTGTCAGACAAGGGGATATATTGTCAAGATTTGCAGACGATGTAGTATACAAATATTTACTGCTTCGAGTGGTGTAGTAAAACTAGCCTCCCGAGGTGATCCATTGAGCTTTCTATTTTCCCGAGGCAAATGGATCACCGAGGGAGGCTAGTTTTACCACACTACGAGATAAAGCAGTAAATATTTGTTTTATAACACCTCACCCACAGATTCTGCTTGATTTAAAAACGTTAACATTATTTAAATCTAAATACAGTTAAAATGGACTTCTATTTCAATACAAAATTAGTGGAAAATTTATTTGCTCTTTTCAAAACCACCCCTTAATGAAATGTTTGAACCCAGCTCTGTAGCGCTTGCACTTTGGAACAATACGCGTTACGCGCAACGCTCAACGCGCACACCCGCATGCATCTGCATGCAAATACCGCGCCATGGGGTATAGTACTTTGGTTGCTAATGGTATAGTACTTTGGTTGCTACGGGTATAGTACTTTTGGCCGTGCACAGGAAGATAGCAAAAATAGAAAATGCCATGTGACTCGCTCTCGGCCAATCAAGACACAGAATCTGTGGATGAGGTGTTATAATTCTGACTATACAACAGCAGTGAAAGATATGGAAGATGAGAAGAGTCTGAACAGTGAGAGCAAACAGATTGGCTTGCAAATGCACAAGGGAAAGACAAAATTTATGACTAACTTTGAAACATCAGAAGAAATCACAATTGAATATTATCAGATAGAAGAAGTGGACAGCTACAAATATCTTGGTCAAACATTGAAAATGGAAGACACCGCAAAAGAAGAAATAATGACCAGGATGAAAGGAGGATGGAGATGCTTTGGAATGTACAAAGGATTATTAAATGACAAGAAAATACAAATTTCACTAAGGATATTTTATCAGCGCATCTTAAGCAACTATGACATATGGAGCAGAGACATCAACAACAAAAGAGATAGAGCAAAAATTGATAACACAGAGAGCTATGGAAAGGTGGATGCTCAACCTAACACTACACGATAAAGTCGGACAAACTAACAAGACAAGAAACACAAGTTAAGGATATCATAGAGATTAAAGAGATGAAAGGGAGATGGGCGGGACATTTATTAAGAACTCAAGATAACCGATGGACCAAGAAACTCCATGACGTCTATGTTACTCCGTTTTGTCTAAAGTATGGTCAGGGAACCAGACTACTAGAACATATTTTTTTTTCTCTATGCAGACTGCGGTTTTCACAGCATATATGCACACAAAACTTTAAACGGGTCAATATTTCAGTATTTGCTAGCACCCTATAAACGACTAATCCCCAAATCCATTTATTTTTTTTAATTACAGCAAAAGCAAATAGTGTACACTCCATTTAAGTCATTATTACAGCCACCTGGCTGGGTGCCCAGATGTACCATTTGTAATTCCACTAGTTTAATAAGGATGTCCTCCCATTACAGTTCGGAGATGGCTTCTTGAGATACAAATTTGACGTTGCTCGTTATTAAAGTTGTACAATTGCTCTCACTTGGAACAGACGAGGAACACCATATAATCCTGAATGGGAATTTTGGACTCTACCCATGCACACTTACTCAGGAGCAGCCTGTTCCAGTTTTAACAGCACTGGGAACATTGTGCGTTCCCAAAAGGAAAATGAATATTCCGACTATTAAGATTGCTCCCTTAGATTCATGAAAAATATTGTTTATCCTTATCAAAGTGCTTTTTGAGAAACATAGTTCCTCGAGCTGATAATTTCCTGACATCTATAAATTGCTCTGTTTTGTCTGAAGTAGGGTCAGGGAACCAGACTACGAGAACAGTCTTTTTTTTCTTTTTTTTTCCCAGCATCTATGCACACAAAACTTTAAACAGGTCACTGTTAAGTATTCGCTATAAAATACTAACCCCCAAATAGTCCATCCATTTCTGAAAATTACAGCAAAAGCAAATGTTGCATACTACCTTTAATGTAACTGTTATCTTGACATGTGTTTGGTTTATAGATCTTCGAGGCCTACACAGACACTGAGCCTGGAGAGAGAGATGAGGAAGATTGGGGAGAGAGGATCTCAGATGCAGAAAAGGTTTGTGTCTCGTGTCCGTTTTCGTTTTTTTACAATCCGCTTTTTAAAAACATGAAAAGCTTTACCCAGTTCCAGTTATCCAGTTTCATTTCCATTTAGAAATTACCAAGGATTAAGAAATAACCTATGTGTGATAAAGTTAGCTCCTAAGCACAAAATATTTGCTTAGCATGAAAAGTTTTCCTAGGTAAAACCAGGATTACCAACCAATTTTTCTCAAGTTGTGACATATGTTCTTTGTGACTGGTATTCGGCTGTTGTTCACTTAGCATGAAAATCACATGGATTTTGGTTGGTAACCTGTTTTTACTAAGCAGCAGCCGATTTCACGAAACCTTACGCATTTGCGTAACTCTACTTACGCCTCAATTTATTGCGTAAGTTGTGCAACATCTGTGACATTATTAAAATCGAATTCACGAAAGGTACGTAGTGCAAAAGTCGCTGACTTGCACTCGTTTTAGGTGGCTTAAGTTGTCAGCAAAAACACCGAAATGATGACTTAGCTAGCTGAGCGTGAGCATTAGTAGAGCCATTAGTTGCTCAAATTATTTTTTTAATTCACCAGATTATTTCAGAGAGTAATGAAATGATCATCCGCAACAGGTTTACCTGTGAGGTATTTCCAAAAATTGCCACCAATTATTTTTTTTAGTGAAAAGTTTCAAAATGGCGCCGCTGCAGTTATTTCACGAATGTTCTGTGCATTTTTATTGTTGTACTCAAAACAGTCGTCGTAAAAGCGGCATTCAACCTCGTCTGCGATGTATAAAACAAATACAACATTGCGCAGCTACGCACTGTTTTGTGAAATGGATCGCAAGGATGTTGCGCAGCAGCACAACATTTTTATAGTGCAAGTCCTACACAAGTCCTACTGAATTTCCTGTTCGTAGAACCTTTAAAAGCCTGAACCTTTCCATACTTCTTTATACCTGCAGCTGCGTCGCCGCCGGGAAGCTGAAGAAACCAAGCGCATGCTGCAGGAACTGCGCTCTGTCCTGTTGGTCAGACAGGCGGAACGGGAACGCATGAAATTGGAAAGGAGCCATGCGACGAAGAGAGCCAAGAACGATATCAGTCCCAGCGACATATCCACAGCGGATGGTGAGATAGTAACTTGTGCTTTGGGGGCTGAGAATAAGTCTGGTGCTGGTAAAAGAGCCGAGAATGACAGCAGTGCAATAGATGTCAAAAATGATGTGGACAGAACAAATCTTGCCGATAGGGAACTGAGCTCAGGGGATTTGGGGAATTTGAAAATGACTGCTCATCAAGATGTCAGAACCAGCGACTCAAGGGAGAAGACTGAACAAATAGGTGGTTTCTCAAGGGACATCTGTGATGCAAGTAATATATGCATTGATGATACGCATGATGGGACGATGGTGAATCTCTTAGGGGAGGTCGGTGAAAATGCTCCTCTTGCTAGCAAAGAACCGACATCTGTAGACGGTGCTAAATGTTCAAGCCTAAATAATGTCAGTGATCTTGAACCGCATGTATCAAGGTTACATGGGGGAGGGACCACCAGTGATGTTCAGATGACCAATGCAAGTCGGTTATCAGGATATGATACAGCAAGCATTCACCGATCCCAAGATCTTGAAAACAACCAGTCAACAGGAGGATCTCTGTTTATCCCGACACAAGGACAGAGACAGTTTGGGTTGTCATTCCTTCCGTCGTTGGCAGCCGAAGCAGCCATGAAGTCCAGGCAGTGCCGGCAAGCGGAAGAGACATTTATCGGAGGTGACGAGGACAGCAGTGAATCAGAAGAAATAGATGAGGGAGTTCACAGCTGAAAAAAAATTGCACTAATTTTTCCCGTTCAATTTTGGAATGATAAAAATTGTGACCGTCATTTGGCTAAAACTAAAAAGGGGCCTGTAACTACACAATCGCCCTACGTGAGAGTTCTAATGTATCGGGCGAAGTACTTGAACACCTTTGCAGAAGGCTAAATAAATGTCAATATTTTTTAGTGTCATTATGAGTGTCATTTATCCACGAACGGAAGGAACAGAACAAATAATTGTTGCCATCTTGAACAACAACTACATTGTATCTGTAATCATAAAGAAATCTACATCACAGATGGAAACGCAACAAGTGTGCATATTTTGTTTTTATTGCTGTCGTTTTGTTGATAAGCAGAGCTTCAAATTCTGTACTAGCCAGATGTTATTACACAAGCAAAGCAAAAACATGGTTTGGCAAGTTGATCAACTGCCTTGTAAGTTGCATAAGTACTCATCTCATCTTTGTTTGCCCTTTGAAAGATATTTCAATTGGCTATGATTTTTTTTTTTTTTTAATGTCGAACGTGCAACACACTTTAAATTGTTCTGTTTATTGAAATATTGCTTGAAACTACAAGTATAAAGGTTAGCCTCCATGTTTGGCAGAAAATATTGATTGTTTCCCAATAAAAAATCATTGAGACAATTACTAGGGTTCTAGATGGTTTAAAAATGAAGGCATTTACATTCAAAAATTGTGCAGAAAAGTACTAGTGAAGAAGAAATGGACGGATTGCTCACTCGGAACCAAATTCATAACTGAAATAACATGATCAATCCAATTGTATTTATTCCAATAATTTGCTCCTATTGATCAGCAGGAGGGAATGATTTTGGCAAAATTGAACATCGTAAATAGTGTCCGGTATGTATTGATTTGGAAAAAAGTTTAATCTGCCGGACACAATCCAGGAATTTTGAAGAAATGTGGAAGAAAAGATCAGGGGCCAATTTCATAGAACTGCTTATTTTAAGCACAAAAAACCTTGCTTAGTAAAATATGGTTACCAGAAGCCAATTTCATAAAGCTGTTAAGCACAAAAATTTGCTTAGCATGAAAATGTCTTGCTTAATAAAAACAGGTTACCAGCCAAAAAGTCCATGTAATTTTCATGCTAAGCAAACAACAGCTGAATGCCAGTCAAAAGCAATATTCCACACATGGAAATCTGGTTTGTAATACAGCTTTATGAAATTAGCCCCAGCCTAAACTCTGAGATTGTTATGCTAAGTAAACAACAGCTAAATACCAGTCAAAAGCAATATAATTCACATGGAGTTTTGGCCGGTAACCTGATTTTATTAAGCAAGGTTTTTTGTGCTTAATTAAGGAGCTCTATGAAATTTGCCCCATGTAAAATCATTCAAAAACTGGCTATCAAGGTACACACAAAGCGGCAGCTCTGCAAATCTTGCAGTCAATCTTATTGCTAAATTCAGAATGTGTATCAAACTAAAAAGTGAAATACAAACGGAAAATATTTATAGAACCGTGTTCAAAATTATTTTACACCCTGATGAATGCCATTAAACAGTGAGTGTATTTACACTTAAAAAAAAATATATATATATATATATATATACAATGCTAAGTTAATGCTGTGCAGAATGTTAGGCCATGGTTGCATGTTACACACATGTCTATGGTAGCGGCTGCAGCCACTTGCCATAGACTCGTGTGTAATTTCAAGCCGTAGCCAAGTAATTCGGACACTGCCTTACTTTTACAGTTGGGTCTAAATGAATTACCAGTTGCTGTGAAAGTCAATCAAGTGTGGTCAATTGATTTCCAAACAATAGTCAACAATGTAAGGTGAAATCATGTGTCTCTCTTAACACCTGGATACAGGAGTGTCCATTAATACCCTATATAAGGTGCTGATTTTGTGCACTTGTCCTCACTAGCTGTTATCACTTCTTGCATAAAGATGAAGGTTCCTCCAATTGTTTTGTTAGTTGTCTGTCTTCTGGCACTAATTAGTGGTGTTCGCCATCAGTAAACTGAAGTTGAGGTTGCTAGAGCTGTCCATTTTGGTGTGTCCGCAGACGTATGACTACCCCCTCCAGGACCGATACCTGAGGATCCTGGCACGTCGAAACTGCTAGATCCTTAGCGACAGACTTCCAGAGGGCAATTGATGTCCATGTATGCAACCAAACAGTGAGGAATCGTCTGCATGAAGATGGTATGAGAGCCAGACGACCAGCCAGAGGCCCCATTTTGACCCCACAGAGCCCGGCTGGAGTTTGTCAGAGACCATCAAGCTTTGCAGGTGGACCTCAGTACTGTTCTCTATAAATTAAATCAGGTTCAGTTTCAACCAATGACAGACGGGTGAGGGTTTGGAGATGCTCCGGGGAACGTTTTTTAGACTAACATTGACCACTTTGGAGGTGGGTCAGTTATGGTCTGGGTGGGAATATGGTGGTACACTAACAAGTCTCAGGTATCGAGATGAGATACTGGAGCTCGTGGTGAGGCCATTTGCTGGTGCTGTTGGGGAAAATTTCATCCTGGTACAAAATAATACAAGATAATGCACGAGTGTCCATGAACTTTCTCGAGGAGGAGGGAATCAACATGGCGCGGCAAGATGGTACCCGAGTTGATCCAGTCCTGCTGTGCTTTAAGAGCAAGGTACCGGTATTCTACATGAATCCATACAGCGTTTGATTTATAAACCTGCAGACCAGCCCATATCTCCCTTCAGATGCCCGAGTTATCTCCAGTGTCGGTGCAGCATACAGACTTTCCATTCTTAGCTTGTGTGGGACGGCTGTCAGCTCTCCGTCATGAGGCTACTTGCATACTACCGTTGTACGGGAGACTCAGTGGCATGAAATCGGCTGCTGAGCTTTCTGCAGGCCTGTTATACACAAGTAGGAAAGAAAGTTCTCTGCTGTATTTTGTATTTTTTAGTAGGGTGCAGAAAACAGGGGATAAATTACCTGTTGGTCGCCAAATTGTGAACTCCTATGCAAAAGTAACTATGGTTTAGGGAGCATTTCATATTGTTTAGATGCGGTATTGATCTCAACCCGGATTTAAATTTGATTTTTTGGCGTGAACCGTGTCGACATAGAGAGGTTTCGTTAGCGCACGGTTAGAGAGACGAACTATGTTTCGTTCCCGTGACCTCATCAGTTTTTGTGCTTGCTTGATGTTTTCCTCACTCATCTTGAACGTAATCACCTTGTTTGCATGGATAGCGGTCGCACTACACGTAAGAAATGGAAAAACCAACAAAATTTGTTTACCAATTTTCGTCGCGTACCATTTAGAGCAGCTAATCGTCGGCGTATGCACTAACCGTGCGCTCTCTCTAATGATAGTGGGAACGGCGCCTAGTTTGAATACATTGGGCCATACCCGGGTTGAATGCTACACTGTTCACGTAGCGGCCGGTTTGCCAAAAGAACTGTGAACGTTGCATCTCTCCGATCCGCTTGGGTCCGGGTTGGTTTCAACACGGGTTGAAACAGAGATAGTGTGAAAAGGCCTCTAGATTCCTAGTCCGCAGCGGTCATCAGACTGTAGACAAAGAGCCCTATTAGTGGAGGTCTTGCTGCAATGAATGTTAAAGAGCTCTGACTTGGAATATTTTGTTTCCCCATTGTCCACCAAGACGGATGAGCTAGAGAGAAAAGGGGATTAGTGAGGTTGCAATTGGATTTTTGGAAAGCACAGGGATGGGATTTCTCCGGATTTCCAGAATTTCCGTGAGAATCAGTTTTCTTGAATTTTCCCCACATTTTGTACGAAAGTAAGCCAAAGACTTGTACAAGTCTAGGTGCATGGCGAGCGTTTTTGCTTTGTTACTCCCCCTGGAAATGCGTCAAATTGATAGGTAGTAATTAACGTAACAGATGGAGTATCCATGTTAAATATATGAACTCAGCACTGCTCCGTACAAGCTGTGTGTACAAGGGTTCTGCCATCTGTGTGTATGTTCAAATTGTACGTGTATACCCTACGGTTGATCGGACGCTGTGTACATCCGAGGACAAGAGGAGAAAGAAAATACAAAGGAATCTTCCTTGTGTGTACGTGTGTTTACAGTCGCCATTTTGTAATCTTAGTTCTGTCTTTTCAGACATGCATCGACCGTCATCGACCATCAAAATGGCACACAAAGTCATAGATAGGGGAGGAGATGTGACAGTAGATGCTGGATTAAAGAATCCTTGGAGATTTTCATGGCTGGAATTGAAAAACCTGGATACTGTAACTGCACGTGGGGGCGATAAGTTTCTAAAGTATTCAGTCTTCAGGACATCTACAATTTGTGAGTCCTGCAGTTTTAATAAATTGGATTGAACATTTTCGTGGATGTCTGATAACTGTATAAATTTGTAGGTCTGTGAATGTCACAAATTCTAACTTAAAATGTAAATTTCACTGAAGGAGGAAAAGGGTTCTTTTACAAAAAGATTTGTTATATTTTCCCAAAAATTTGTTAAACCAGGCCTATTGATGGTTTAGTTCCCCAAGACTCCTGCCTTTAATCAAATAAATACACTGTGGATCTTAGGTACGCTTTGGCTGCTGCGGCTCGCAAAACTTATCGCCGAATGTTTTGTGGAATTTTCATTTCCCTCAAATCTCACCCCTGAAAGCACTTAGGATTGGAGAGGCTCACATTTTTTTTGTCATTTTCAGAGAAATTGAATTGAAAATTGGTGGGGGTGTTATATGATGGTGATGTTTGGAGCACCAAGCAAAATATGTACAAGATCCGACTTGCACGCATTAGGCCAATGATCCATATACACTCTACAACTTTACAAAAAAAACAAAAAACCAAAGAATACAAAAATATGATTTTGTTTTCCAGGAGGGAGGGGATTTTCCTTCAACCCCAAGCCACCCCCTACCAGTTGTACCGTTATAATGAGTCCCTGGCCATAGGCCTTGAACCACCCAAATGGCTGTGTAGAACTTTAGGCCCGAAGTCCATTCTCGCCCGGTATGTATACCAGGCCCCAGTAGCCAAACTGGTTAATTTTAATCCTCCCAAACCAGGTTGGATACCGATCCAGCCTCCACTGGAAGGCTGGTCGGTTTGGGAGTCCATTGTGTCCAGTTCCTGGGCTGGCAAACTCCTTCTAGACGCAGACAATGGGGTGACTTTAATCCTCCATGGGCGAACAAAGGCCTTAAACGTTCGCTCAGTTTCAAAGAGTTTGCCATCCAACAGATTTGACCACACAGCATTCATACTCCAGTGATCATGTACTCGGTACATGTACAGTATAATTAGTCAGTCAATAAACTCTCCATTGTAAACACTCTGGAGGGCCAGGCAGAAAAACTTGCCAAGCTCGACCGCAAGTCTATTCATTATAGAGTGACTTCGAAATGCCGGCGAGCAAGGGGACTTGTACCGGTCCGGGAGGGGCATAATACCGGCCCAGGTATACATACCATCAGGCGAGAATGGATTTCGGGCCTTACTGACATCAAAAGGATTGTCAAGCTAAAGAAGAATTTAATGAAGACTAGGAACCCACATACCCTGACACTGTGCTCGGCCTGAGCAGCGTGATCTGCTCCAGGCTAGTCACCGTGCTCGCTGATCGGCTCTCGTCCAGACTGGACGTCGACGATAGCCTCTGCTGTTGACCACTAAGGCTGGTGCGTAACTGTGGGAACCCGGAGAACCGACGCTCCCTGGCCCCGCCTATCTCCCCGCCCCAAGCCGACCGGGGCCCACGACGGCCATAAGTGGGACTACAAAAAAAAAAAAAGGGGTGAAAATTAAAGGCGCCAGGCCTCGCGCGCGTTTTTGGCTCTATACATGTAGGTCTACAGTGTCACTGGTTTTACTTGTACTTGTATAAATGCATTTTTAATAGGGTATGCAAATTGACCTCAAATTCCAGAAGATTTGGTGAGATTACGGTACTTTCAGCACAATGTATAGGAGCTAACGTTTATGTACTGTCCTGCTTTCTGGAACTATTCTGTTTCTTACTGCACTATATGGGCTGGTCAACTGACATAACAAGAGGCATATTAGTTTAAACATTGTGTTGGAAAATATTACAACTTGATATTTAAATCAATAACGGAAAAAAATACCATTCACACATGCTCTGGGTTAAAGACCGACTGAAGTGTGTAAGGCTTGACTGTAGTCATTGTTTGTTACCAAGACATTCATATAGAATATACAAAAAGTTGTATGAAGTCGCAAGACTTGAACATTTCACATCGTGCAAATGAATATATTAACCCTAACCGTCCCCAATCTGCCAAAATCTGCCAAAATCTGTCGTATTTTGATGGGTTCAGGACTGTAGAGCCTTGGCACCATTACTTTATATGGAGCTATGATGCCCCAATTTGTCTAAGTCCAAAGAATGTGCCATAGGTTTACTGCACAGTGTTGGATTTTGACAGGTTCAGGACACTTCCCAGTAAAAGTGCCACAGGGTTTAGGGTTTATATTGAAAAGTTAAAGGCTCTGGTAACATTAAATAGAATTCGGTCCTAACATATGCATGAATGTGGAGTTTGATCTAATTAACCCCTTAGTACGGTATTTTACGGGAAACGTCGGGGTGCCGCGGTGGCTCTGGCAGCCAAGCGAACCGCTACAATGTGTTTGTGCAGTCAAGCGTAACCTATACACAATAATCCAACAATGGATTGAAACTGCACAAACAGCGGCCAATGGCGTCATCCGGCATGGTGGCACTGTTTTTTTTTGCGCCAAATTCCGTCATCCATACGCAAGGGGTTAACTCACCTGAAATGGAAGTCAGGAGGTAATATTCTGCCCAGCATGGCATCCCGCTTGGATTTCAGCATCTGTTTCTCAAAGTCTTTCCGGGCATTACCGTACCCATTGAAGATGTGATCGCAGAACAAAAGCCTCGAGTTGGCATAGATCTAGGATATCACGAGACAATGGATTTAGAACGCTTTTAGTATAAATGTCCCACATACCTCGTTGAATCGCCAAGGGGTCATTGCAAGTTCTCTTTTGCCTGCCAGATTCGACATGGGAATTTACTTGAATTATTGACAGTAATAAAAAAATTACCCCCTCATCAAATTATCAAATTCACAAAAGTTAAATTACATATTTTGGCAATTTTGGGATACTGATATTATCCCCCAACAGCCGGGTGCTGGTATGGTGGAACAATCACTGAAAGGGCTGTGCAGCGTCGCCGAGTGTAAACACAAACAACAGGCACCATACTGAATGCTAGTGGACCTATTCTTCGCATGCGGAGCTCCCCCCCCTTTTGTGTGAATGAAAGCTTTGTTTGAAAAAGCTCCACCTGTCCATTACACTCCCATTTAAAAGTTGAATAATGAATAAATTGTGTACGTGCGGTATTGCCGCTATACGTATCAACCAGCACAGTGAGTCTCCCCTCAAACTGCAGCTATTAACCGCGGGTTAATATTCTGACAAAACAAATTGACTTGATGAGCTTCAGAACACTGTTTGTCAAGTACTGGTATGTGGAAGACAACCTGAAGAAAAGGTGCAACTGCAAAGAAATAAGAACAGATTTTGTTTCTTTTTCTTTTCTTTCTCTTTATGCGCTGTCCCGACGTAATACATAAAAAACTGTATGCTCATCAGTGCTTTCCGAAAGCCTATGTGAAAAAAAAATCTTCTGACTGATTACGCGGTACCCGCTTGCTACATTGGATTCGAATTGGCCAGTCGACCCCAGCAAGCTCGGTGGTCGAGTGGTTAAGACGTCTTCACTATAGTAAGCAGGAAGTTGTGGGTTCAAATCTCGCCCGAGTAATCCTGTGAATTTTTTCACACAGGCTCTCGGAAAGCACTGAGCATACACAGTGCTTCATATATTACGTCGGGATGGGGCAAAAAGATAAAAATCCCTGACGAAAATTCCATTTTTTGATTGCAAAGAAATGCAATGCTCTATCAGGAAATGCCTAGGTTAGATTTCTGTCGAGGGTCAGAATGTTCTCAAACCTAGATTAGTAGAGTAGCACGAAGACTAAAAAGTGTTGTTACATAAAGCGTTTCTATAGTGGTTGACTCAGAACAAAGTAAATCGTGGTCATGCTTCCAAAATTTACTAATGAATGAAATGATCAAGTACTTCCAAAAATAAACTGTTCTTTATGACAAACTTACACGAGCAAATGCTTACCAGAAACATGCCTGGGACGGCATTGTGTCGGCTGAAGAGTTCCGGTATGTCATTACTCATCTGATGGGCTGCTATCGCCAAATCGTACAGGAACAATCGGTAGGAATCATTGCGACTCTACAACAGTTTGACGGATGGTAAAGACAACACAGATGAATATTCAACAAACTTTTAGCCAATCAAGGACTGCAAAATACAAAAGACAAGGCAGTACATACAGCAGTTTTCATGAGCATGTCTACTTTCTACAAGTGTTTGTGTAATCAGGTGAAGTACACTTGTCCAATTACCCTGTCCTGACTTTTGTCTTGACTACACGATTTAGGTTAAGTACATCTGCATGTAATTTTGTATGCTAGGCCTGTAACTTTCCGTTTATTTTTCAGAAAGTTTTAACACATATTTTGAGAGCATTTAAATTGAACTTGTGGTATGTACTTCACAAATGTATACAACAGTACCAAGACCCAGATGATCCATGCTCCATTTAAACTCAGGTGCTCATACAATGATATACTTAAATTGGTGTTTTGTTACAGAAAAAAATGTGACCTGCTCTACAAAAAGCGGTATTATTCACATAGAACACAGGGCTGTTCTATGTGAAGTGGGCGAAATTTTCACATAAGTGATTTTTTGGTTTTTGGTTTGTTGGCTTCTATTAATATCTATATTTTCATAATTTATTTTCAGAAACATTAAATAAATGATAGAAATCACTTTTATCTCATTTCTTTGCACTTTTTGTGTTTCAAGGACCGTTAAACACACTTCCGTTAAATTGGAAAATATGAGTATACACGATATCTCTAAAACACAAGATGTCACAGGGGTCAAACCTACACCAAATTAGAGCTTATGATGTGACAAAACTCATTTTTCAAATTTGGCGAATTAATACCCATTTTTGTAGAGCCGGTCACAAATAATCACTTTTGAAAACTAAAAATCAACCTTCCGATTAATATTCTGTCCCCCCATAAGCCTTTTCGCGGATACCGCCATTTTTGCTCAATACCACCGTCTTTTGGGGACGAGCGCAAAATTCAATGCATGATCTCAATGGAGATTAGTGCCAGGCAGGAATGCACATACTTTGTGCATGCGCAAGCCATGGAGATCATGCACTGAATTGTGTGCTTGCCCCCTAAAGATAGTGGTATCGAGCAAAGATGGCAGTATCCACAAAACACCATATGTTAACCCTTTCCGCCCGCATTGTTTATTGGCATGCAGCCTGTGGTGACCACATTGTTCACGCACTGAGCACTTCACGATCGACTTTAATCGCCATTGGGGCTGAAGGGGGTATAGTGCACGGGCGACTATAGTCGCCATTGGGGCTGAAAGGGTTAATATATCTCTTCATTATCACAGGAATTAGTAAGCTCAGGAAACTATTCTATTTAAAGGATGATCCTGATTTTGCTGTGTAGGTTTTGTTTAAACATTTACAAGATTACTTGACCTTTTGTTTCTCTCAAAACTGTTAACAACTTTAGAAATTGCATTGTACATAATACAATGTGAGACCAGTTCATCACACTGTACAACTACAAAGTGTTGCTCAAAGGTAGCAAATGCAAACAGTTTGAAATTTCCCCCAAACAAACCACAAGGGAAACTGACTAGGTAAATTTAAATTAACCAGTTCACGCCGGGATTATTTCGACATTCACCGGACCCAGGCACAGGATTTTATTTTACGAATCTCGATGCCAGCCGGGTTTAGGTGGAATCAGGCCGTAATCTGCGGGTAGCACAACCTGATATTGCCGGCCTCACTCGCTGTGATGAGCGGGTCATTGACAGATATTACCGGCCTCGATCGAGTTTATCAGTCATCCGTTCCGAATACCGCAAAACCTTTGCGTGTATACACCTCATCCGACTCGAACTGGTTAAAGAAAACTGGCAGGAGCAGAACCTGCGACCTCCAGAATACCGTACCGGCGCTCTACCAACTGAGCTATCTTGCCCTGGCGGTCTCTTAAATTGTCAGTGTCTTTGTTCGGGGGTGCTAGACAGAAGTCATAAGCCCATAATGCTGTATAGCCAGGGATCATGCCCAACTTGACGATACAACCTAGGAAGCGACATTGTGGGGATCACTCAATGAGGATATAAACTCCTCAAAACAATTTGGGATCTTTTTTTAACCCTGTATTTCTTGAGTTATTTGGGGATTGGTCATATTATGTTGTGTATCAATAAAAAGCTTGTTTATTCTGCTTTTACCTCATTTGTAACAATAGCTTGTTCCAGAGCTGAAATATTGTCTTGAGAAGATGGTAGGGTCACAAACAAAATGTGCCAAATCTGTGCTCAACAGAACAATCCACTGTGCTTAATTAGAACTGACAATTACAGGTATTGATTTTGAACTGACCATTAGTGATATTGATTTGAATGCCTTTGATTTGTATTGAATAAGAACAGGAATTGAACAGGTGGTTGAGCATGGATGAATGCACAGTGACTCTCTGGTTCTGGACTCTTTTTCAAAGTGGTCATTTGATGTTGGTATCTTGCATTTATGGGAACAGCTGGGTCGTTCTGTGCGCAAGAGAGTGACTGATGCAACAACTTTGGCTCAGCTGCGACAAATCTTGACGGAGGAATGGAACGCCATACCGCCGGATCGAGTGAGGAGGCTGGTTAGCAGCATGAGGAGGAGGTGTCAGGCTGTTGTGGCAGCATTTGGATCTTCAACTCGCTATTAGGGAAGTTTTCTCTTGCATGTTTTGTGCATTACCAAATTGTCTTCTCTATTCATGTCTACTGCACTAGCACAGTGGATTGTTCTGTTGAGCACAGATTTGGCACATTTTGTTTGTGACCCTACCATCTTCTCAAGACAATATTTCAGCTCTGGAACAAGCAAGCTTTTTATTGATACACAACATAATATGACCAATCCCCAAATAACTCGGGAAATACAGGGTTGAAAAAAAATTCCAAACTTTTTTTGAGGAGTTTATGACTTTTTAACAAAGGTCAAGATAGCTCAATTGGTAGAGCGCCATTATGGAGGTCGCAGGTTCGAATCCTGCTCCTGCCAGTTTTCTTTGTTCTCTATGAAAATTCAATTTGAAATTCTGTTCAATTTCATTTTATTTCTGTGCTCCAACCTGATAGCAAGGTTTCGTTCTATTCCTGTTCTGTCGCTCATACAACTGCAGCAGCATGTCGCCGCACGGCAGTCCATCGGGCAACAGCGAGGATGTGACGCAGATGACGATCAGCTGGGAACGGGGAGCCTCAGTGGTGAGAAACCGCTCCAGCTCCTGGTCATTGATGCTGGGGATGCGGTGCCGGCTACAGCGGCATGTCGCCATGGTATCACCCAGCATCTCGGCTCTCAGAGCACTGTGATTGGTCCGTTAAGTACAACATATACATATGTGACCATCTCTGGCAAAACCCGACACTTTTCGGCATTTCCCATTATGCGGTATGGGCCCGCAATGTTAAAAAATGGCATCAGTGATAGCAAAACCCCAATATTGAAATTTCACCGAAGTGTTGGGTTTTGCCAGAGCTGGTCACAAATTTCAATATTAGGGTTTTGGTATCACTGATGCCATTTTTTAACGTTGGGGGGCACATACCGCATAATGGAAAATGCCAAGAAGCGCAGGAGTGAGATTGGCAAAAAAGGAAGACAAATCCAAGAAATCCACGAGGACCCCCAGATCAACATATAGATTGTATTTGCCTAAAGGCACCCCCTTAAAATATCCGGTTTTATTGGTCTGTATCCACTTTTACAGGGTAAAAACACCTTTAGGACAACACCTCAGGAATTCCAGAATGCAAAAGAAATTCTATAAAAATTCTGAAATCAGAATTAAATGCCCGGTATGCCCGGGTTCAAGGGGTTAAAGTGGTTACCTGATGGTGTACAAATATTGACTAGAATCAACCAGTCATCAACCACGGCTAAATTTCAAAAGGTTGCAATGCTTGGAACCTTCGCTAATTTCACAGAGAAGCAGTGAGCACAGAAAAAGAGCATGCTAATTCAGAAGCAGAAGTTGGTAAAAAAATTAACACAACAATATAACTCTCCATACACGTGCAAGCAGTAGGCACGTACGTTCAACCCGTATTGAACATGTAATTTACTTCCTGGCAATGTGGGGGGGGGGGGGGGGGGGGAGAGGGGTATGACTGCTTGCACACGTAATGAGGGCCCTTAACAACATAAAAATTAAGATGTAAACAATGCCTTACGAAGTTTGAAAAATAAGCCATTTTGAATTCATGGACGTCCATGATAATATACTAAATATAGATCTAAAATATAGACTAAATATAGATCATATTTTTAAAACCCAAAGAATGAAAATTGGAATGAACTCACAGCATCTGTAAAATTATACTGGGAACATGTTGCTAGGGAGCGTAAAATTAAGAATTTCTTGGGGTGAGAATGCTCCCAGAGTTTTACCAAACTGAAGAGATATCACAGACAACAGACGAAAACCTGAACTATACTTGTTCATCAGTGGTTGAGTTTTACTCGATTTTTTTTCCTTTATTTTCTTTAGTGTTTTAAATCTCAAAACTTCATTATTTGGCAACAAACTGGCTGAGAAACAAAAAATTCGAGTAACAAAGCAGTCTTACAGCCAGTGCCATGAAGTACTCCAGAACCGGAAACTGATATTCTTCAAGGCCAAGTAATTTTTAAAATGTCCAAATGCAACATTTTTACATTTTGCTCCTGTAGCTAATTAGTATGGACATTTTATTTAATTTAGCGCATGTGCAGAAACTTAGTAGCCCATTGGAACGTACGTGTAGGAGGAATTGGCCGTTCAATACACTTTAAGTTTAGTGCAACTTTTGGGTATAGCAAAACTTCCTGCTAACAGATTGGCAACTCTTTAAAATTGGCTGCTAAATTGAAGAGCTGATCCAAAGACAGTACAATGTTTAAGGATACATTGGGCAGCCAGTTAACGGAGATGGTTTCTTTCGATCTGTGCTGACCGTTGACATGGCAACTCTGCTAGCCGGACTGCGCGATCGATCGACTCCGCCAGCAACAAGCCTGAAAAGCAAACAAAACTTTCAAAATATATATTTCAGATACATGTATGCCACAATACAGAGGTTGGAGAAAACATCATCCATAAAAATCAGAAAAATGAAAAGCGAAGAAAGGTTTGATTTGTTTTGATTTGATTTGACAAACTTGAAAGCATTATGTCATTTTAAAGATACGCAACAAAAATTACAGTTATATATATATATAAAAATACAGAAATTACTTACAAATTTACAACCACACAAATAGGAACAGACTGGCAGAAAAGAGACATGATCAAAAATTCGGGTTGAAAGAACGTTCACATGCAGTGCAAGAAAAATTAACTTTTTTCTCCGTTTTTCTTAACTACGTGAAAACAAAGGAATGTCTACACAAGGTATGTAAGGTTAGTATGTGTGTGGTATGTTTTAACAATAGAGGACAATAGGGTCCCTGCCAAAAAAGTTAAAGTATGAACAATAGGAGGACAATAGGAGGTCCCCTTGTGTGTACACACATCCTCACATGCACCAATATGGGGTTCCTCTGTTGAAGACTTCACTTTCCTTCTTTTATTCTCCTTTGTCCCTATTGAAATCTCAAAACCCATAGCGTTTGTGGGGTACGACGATTTTTAAAGACTCCCTCGTGGGGTACCATTGTCCCCACTGTTACCCTTTCTTCCCGGTATCCCGTAAGGAGACTAATATAGGAACACAGTCACACACTGTAACTGTGGGGACATACACGGGTCGTTCAATACATATTGTGGGGGCCAAGAAATGTCTCCATAACTCTGTCTTTTTTGGCTAACAAATAGAAATGCTCCCACTACACGGTCTATGCCTACCCAACCTTACGGATGGGGTTTACGGGGTACTTGTATTGTTGCTCCCATTATCCCTAATCTTTGGAATTTCTCTTGTGGGTCACCTTTACACAAAGACCAAGTGGTAGGGTAGCATTGTTCCCATTGTGCGACGACCTCACGAGGCGCCCACCCGAACAAAGATACTGCCAATTTGGGAGACCGCCAACATAGGGCAAGATAGCTCAGTTGGTAGAGCACCGGTACGGTAACCTGGAGGTCGCAGGTTCGAGTCCCGCTCCTGCCGGTTTCTTTGTTCACTTTGAAGAGGCAGTACTTGTTAAAACACACTCACCCGCTTATTGTGGAAAACTTGGCCGGTGTGCCTGGCTTGGAAGCAACTCCGTGATCTGCTGTGTTCATCCGTACCCGTTCTCGTCTCTCTGCGGCACGCGTACTTGTCGACTGGCTGCTCCGACTTGTAGACAGCGATGAGACTGTGCTGAACGGCCGCTTCTTGTGGGAGGAGATTGCCGGTGCGGACGGCACCCTGGCTTTCATCATGGTCTTTGTCTTGGCCATCGAGTCTCCCTCTGTCCCGTCCTCTTCGAGGGGTTGAGAGGGAGCCGCCTTTGCAGACTGGACGCCGCGTTTCCTGCGCCTGGACAGGGTGGCGCCACTGACTAGCTGCATGCCGACAGCGATGCGGTAGTGGTCCATCCATTCTTCACAAGCAATCCTATGGGCAGAATGCATGGGGCATTTACTCTAATTCTCTTTGTACGTGTGACGTCATTCCAACAATAACCACAGCCACAGGATTTCAAGCAGACCCAGGTTAAAAAGTAAAATAGTAAGGATCAACATTAAAAACATTTTAAAAAGGATAACAAAATCAGGATAAAAGTATGACTTTTGCAGGCTTTCCTGGAGAAGTTTGCATTGATACTAACCCATGTCCACAGCATCACAAGCCTTATTTGATATGTTCTGTACTCACAACACTTGTGCTCTATCCTCAAATAAGCTCTTGGATGTAAAGTTGCAGTACTCCTGTACCCAAGATTTCATTTTTCGAAAATTGTGGGACAAAAAAAAGAAGGAAAAAGTAGGAAAAAACACAGAAATTTCAAGAAAAAAGCAGGACAAGTAGGAGCAAGTTAAAAAAAAGGAATAGGAAAGAATAGGAAAAGTAGGAATACTTCAAAAGCCCTTTTTTTCATGCAAGTCGCCCATCACAAGGCCAAGGGCCACTCGAGGTGTGGGCTACAGAGGAAAGTGTGGAAGAACCAGCCCCTCACACTGAAACAAGACAAGATAATCTGATCTCTTCACAGTATGAATAGGTCGGGGATGGGTAACTATTCCATTGCAAGGCATTAATAATGCCTCTACCCATATTAAGCGTAGAAGTGCTTTAGCCCAGGACTGGGCTCCAACCCACAATTTGCAGAATTACCCGCAGACCACGAATTCAATGCTCCAAAACACTAGGCCACGACACTTCCTGCAGCCACTTAACAGACTGAATCTAAAGCCGTGTCCGCACTGGACTTTTTTATGGAAGGTTTTACCGAGACGATGGTAAAATGAAAAATGGTCAAATGTGACCACTGTCCGCACTTGGACTTTCGACACGGGGAAATTTTACCGAGACCGTGGGAGTAGTAACCGAGCTGTCAATATAACGACTCATTAGGGCGCTTTGCATGACCTTTCTACATTGACACGATTGACCCAAATCACGCCTGCCTTTTCATTTTTCCGGCCGATGTGTACACGCAGGCCTACGTCTTTAGCACCAATCAAACTTCCGACTTTATCAATAATAAAATCTACCATGATTGCGACCAAAAGAGGAACAACGCACTGGAATTTGGAAACTTGCCACGTGCACTGCACCGCGTTGAAACAATGTAAAGCGCACGCGTGGTTTTCTGAGCCGCTTTTACCGACTTGCACTGTCCACACTGGACTTATCGTCTCGGGAAAAGTTACCTGCTCAGTTTTCCTGGGCAGCAGTTGCCCGGTAACCGCTGGACTCAGGAAAAGTAACTGAGAGGAAAACGTCCTAGGCTGTCCGCACTGGACTTAAAATGGGAAAGGTACCCATCGTCTCGGTAAGTTTTACCAAAAAAGTTCAGTGCGGACAGGGCTCAACTAGGATATGCAGTCACACGGAAATGCAGTGTTCCATTATTTTCTGGGTTTACACATAAAAGTGGAAAGCACAGGATGAAACTGCCAGTGATGTATGCTGCAAAGTGTTAAATTTTGACTTGCAGGAAAATACTTTGCACAGCAGTATTTTACGTTAAGCAACTCCGTGAAATTTGCAAACGATACAGCATTTTTCATCTGCAAATGCTGTAAATTTGAAAATGCAAATAGAACCTTTACTCAAAATGCTGTTGCAGAATGCTGACTGCATTGACAGTGATGCCTGAATAGTGGTAATGCAGATTGAGGGTTGTATTTATTGTGGCACATGCTATTTAACTCCGTGGATACAGCGTGGGCTGTTGAACTGGTTTTCATTATCATAAACTATTCAAACTGTTAAAAAGGGACAATTTAGAATGATACAATTTTCAGGAATTGAAACATTTTATCATCCTGTCAAACAAACAAACAAACAAACGTACATGGTGGACATTAATTCTTAAGATGAAAATGTCCTGATTGCTTTCAAGTGATACGTCACAAGTTTTTCCAACTGAACCAACACAAAGTTACCTCAGCACATGTTTTGGACAGCAACATTGAAGGCAATATTAATTGCTATACAAGTAATTTTCTTGTTAGCTTTTCAAATAATGACTTCTACTCCATACAGTATAGTATTGTTGCTGCTCGTCGGGCTACGAAAGTGATTCTTTTTTTGCAATTTTAATTCAAGAACTGACAGTGCTTGGACTCAAGTGAAGTCACGTGAGTCAAGTCTTTTGGGAGGCAGAGATTGAACTCGAGTAAAATCTTTAACCTCTTGCAGTCCGACGATGGCCACAGCTGTGGTTTGAAAAAGACCACCTGGCTGGTTGACGTCTACGACCGCGTTCCTGCACTCACCCAATCCATTCATTTTTCAACTAAATTGTTCTTGAAAGGAGGGGCTCCAAGTGCGATGAATAGGACCACTCTTTTCAGTGTGATGCCTATTGTTTGCATTTACACTCAGCTGCACAGCCCTTTTAGTGAGAATCCTGGCATACCAGCACCCTATTAATGATAACGGCCGGATACAACGGGTTATTAAAAGCATTGGGACTTGAGCCGTGTCCTGTCATTTGTTAGCTGTGTCTCAAGTCGAGTCAAGTCACAAACAAATTGTAAATCGATTCTGACACAAGTTGAGTCAATAATGACTGAAGTCATTACAGCACAAGCACGTACCTCGTCTTTCTGCAGAGCACAGCCAGCTCCTTCTCGGCTGGTATCCCGTACTCCGTCTGCTCCTCAATCTCTAAGCTCTTGGCAATCTCGGCCACATGCTCCTTGAAGGCATTAATCTTGGCCAACTTGGAGTGGAGGAAAGGCGTGCCCTTGGCCTTCCACCGCTGGGCCTCCCGCTTGGGTTGTTTCTTGAGGACTGGTGGGGGCCTCAAGCTTTCCTTGGCTGCATTGGACTGGAAGTTCTCATCTGTCTCTAGAAAACCCTGCCAGAGGGAAAAAAGGTAATTAGTATTATCCGGTATGCATTCGCTCTTTTAAGTATTCAATTATTCATACTAATATGTGATGCGATCAAGCAAAGTCAGTCTGAAGTAGGCCCTGGCAAATTTTGGGATTTTTACATATTCATTTGTAGCGTACTTCAAGCTCCATATTAGTGAAAACCCCATGTGAATACGACCTTTGGTTAAAAAGTTAAAAATATTTAAACACCGGCACATTAAAAGGAAAGAAACTGAGAAAATCAAGTTTAAAGTTACAGTACTTTAATTGAGTCATTTTTAGCACATTCATAATACAAGTCATATTTTCATGTGAAAGAAGAATGTTTTTCCCTTTTGCTTTTGTAAAAAAGTCAATTAAGATTTTTCCACTATGAACATATTTTGGCCCATATCTCAAAGCAAGGATTGCCGAGTTCCGACTGATTTTGCTTCATCGCATAAAAAAAAAACCCAAAGCCAACACAAAGTTCTTTAACTGTTCTAAACAGCTTGCTGAAATACGGAAAGTTATCCAAACTGCTCAACATGGTTTTACAAAGTATAAAGTAGATATCGTTCATGAGAAATATGCACTAGTTAAAGAACAGAATTGTCAATGTAAAAACAATAAAACATTTCTATTTGCGCAAACAGTCAATGCGCCAAATAGAAAGGGAAATAAACACAAAAATGACCACACAAAAGCAATTTACAGATATCATTGAGGATGCCGATGATTTCAGTGTCACTGAAGATTGCACATTCAACAATGCCGTCTTTAAGATCGATCATGACCAGGCTGGATATATCACTTTTAAAGGTATGCTATCAAACTGTTTTACAGGAGCTCTTATTTCAATGAAATTGTTACAAAAAGGACTATGTTATGCCCAAAAGAGTGATTATTTAAAAAATGACCATTTCACTTATCCCTAATAGAAAAATATATCTGTTCTAATTTATAATATTGTGAATCTCAAAAGCCACGCCCCTAGATCTGCCCCTCACTGAGTGACAGTACAGTACCCCCGAATATGACCTTGGGTGACAACTCACCAGATCTTCCTGTGTGACAGGATCCACTGCCATAAGCACCTGGCCCACTTGGATCTTAACGGTCTCCTTGTGACATACGAAGCACAGTGTCATCTGGGACCGGTTGCTGCAGCGGAAGCTCATGTTGTGATTCAGGTGGAAGGAGACGGGCGTGGCCAAGTGCAGGTGGGGCAGGGGCCATGCCCACTTACGGATGACCACACCCTCACTGTCTATCAGCATGCCCATTTTCTCAGTGCTGAGAAATCTGTATGCAGTTAGAACAAAATGTATAATTATAAATGAATCATTTGAAGAAAAAAAACCTTTTAGACTCAGCATCTAGAAACAAAGAAATATCTTAATATTCAACATCTTTAGTGTCCCATACGCTAATTAATACACACTTTCATTACACACACAAACAGTCTGGGAAATCTCAAATGTGGAATCTAATGAGATATTAACCTGGAATATTGAGGCTTTGGGGCTCAAAAGGGTAAAATGTGGCATTGGGAAGTTACCAATTAGTCAAAAGTTATCAAAAAAGGGAAACTGGTAATTTGAATAATTTTTCAGAGTGAACAAAGAAAACTAGCAAAGGTGAGATTTGAACCAGCAACCTCCGGAATACCGTACCGGCATTCTTCCAACTGAGCTATCTTGCCCTATGCTGCAGTCTTCCAAATTGTCAGTCTCTCAAATTGTCAGTCTTTTTTGGGTGGTGGGGGGTTGGGATGGGGTCGGCTGTCGGCACTGGTCAGAAGTCATAAAGCCATAATGCCTCATAGCCAGGGATCACACCGCAATTGTACGATAATTATAACCTTGGAAACGACATTGTGGGGATCAATCATGAGGATATGACTTTTTAACTAAAAATGACTAGGTTCTCCGAATACACTTTCAAAGTGAAAATTGTTGACATACACCAAATAGGAGAACTATTGGTTTTAGAACCTCAAATGACAAGCCTTTACTCTAAGAAGCTAAACAAGGTTAAACTCAGGCCATGGAAGAATTCATAACCATTGTAAACCTGACTGATAATTAAGCCAGTCTCACCTGACCATCCCATTAGGGTGATAGCAGCTTGCTCTTCCTGTTGGCGTAAACTCCGCCAGCATGTCATGGTTAGCGTTGTCATTGTACAGGATGGTGTAGTAACCTGGCCGGCCGAACCCTGCCTTGCTAAGGATGATTGCTAACTTACCTGATGGGTAGCTGCGATGATATTGTAAGTCAAGGATACATAGACATTGAAAATGTTTGGTATTGTCATGAGTTTATGATATGAGTTTGAAATCATCAGGGGAGGTGAGTTGGTCTCACTGACGGTGGAAGTTCATTACCCCGCCTGGGTCTATAGGTCTGAAAATTGGGATAACTTTTGTTGGTATCTATTGAAGATTTATCCTCTATTTAGATCTGGACCCAGGAAAACCGTAAGGGTGGTAGGGCTGGCAACCTTAAATGTGGCCAACCACACCACCTCTGTTGTAGCCCTTTACCTAGAGTGGCTTTTAGCCTTGTATTGGGTGATTTCCATACAAACAAAATAGCAACTAGGAGTCTTAAATGACAACTACATGTACATGGATTTCTGTGCAGCTTTGACACGTACTTAGCCCATAGTCATTACATCAGAACATAACTTACAGGGCAGAGCCAGGTGCACAAATCAAAAATTCAAGAAACTATTAAGCCAGATTGTGACTTGAGAGCCCAATTTCATGGCATGACTGCTTCACAGTTGATAACTTGACCTTTATTTCACGGCCAAGTGCATATGCATTAAGATTTCTGTTGTATCACTATTTGAATTGAAGCTTGATACTGCTTACGGATTAAATGAAATGGATGAAGGCTCTGTTAGCAGAAAGTTATTTGCTTAGCATCACTGTGAAATTTGGCCCAGATGCCAAACTGAACAACTGGCAAATGACAAAGTTCTCCAAACTCCTCCAAACTCATTTTTAAATTACAAAGTTGTCCAATATATCAGGAATACAGTGAATCTGCTTTTCATATTTGACACGTTGAACTTAGACCCAGTAACATTTTCAAGGTACACGTGCTTTATAATAACCTTTAACTTCTAATATTGCCAAATATTGCCAAATACACATGTATATATGTATATCAGAATTGAAGGAGTCTAATCAAATAGAAGTCAAAAATCTGGATTTTAATTTGTGACGCATGTACTTTGGTCCAGGTTTCTTTGAATTAGTCACATTTTTCGACAGGCCAATGACAACAGCAATGATGGCCCTATAATTAAAAAAACAAGGCAAACAACACAACAAGTATATAGGGCTGTGCATCCAAACCAAACCGGGTACCCGACCACTATTGTCAGGAACCAGCTCCAGATTATGGAATCTAGTACCCATAACCGAAATGACATATTACCTAGTAATTTCTCAGAAATTGAGAAAGAAAGTTTTTGAATGCCACTTGTGGGGAATTTTCAAAAAGAAAACCAGGGTACATGGAAAAACAAAAACAGATTAATGTTCATGACACTTGCAAAAATGCAATTTACACCGTAAAACCACAGAGCTCACTCTACACATTTCCATCTTGTTGCATTGATGCACTGATGTGGCAGACCTTTCAGGGGTGAGATTGGCCAAAAATGAAAAATCCATGAAATCCACAAAAAATCCACAAAAAATCCACAAAACATTTAGATCAACATATAGTTTGTATTTGCCTAAAGGCACCCTCTTAAAATGTCCGTTTTTATTGGTCCATATCCACTTGTACAGGTAAAAACACCTTTAAGGCAACACCTAAGGAATTCCAGATTGCAAGAGAGGTTCTTTAAAAATTCTGAAATCCCGACAAAAAATACTGAAATCAGAAAAACATCCTGACAAATCTCACCCCTGACAAATCTCACCCCTGACCTTTACAAACAATATTAACAGCATTTCCAAGATTTAATTTTTGCCATTGGCTTTCTTTAACGGGTACCTGGGTACCCATACTTTTTTCAATCGGGTACCCCATTCCCGTACTACCTGCATGTAAATGCACACCCTCAACAAGGATACAAGACATTCATGGTTCCGTCGGGCAGCCCAGTGATGACCTTATGTTGGCTGCTGGGTATGGAGGCCTGGGGCAGCTTGGGGGTGACAATACGGCCCGCACTGTGGCTCTGAGGCTTGCTGTTCCCTCCTCGCTTCCCGGTGTACTTTAACAAAGCTTCCCGCTTGGCGTCGCCATAATAACGAAGCAGCAGAGGTCGATCCCGACCTATTTCTTTCTCCCACTGACGTTGCTCTTTTCTGTGGACAGAAAGAAAAAAATCACAATCATTTTTAGAATGGAGAAAGTATTATTTTAGAGGCCAGCTACTTGTGGAGTTTTGTTCAACTTCGGCCCCGACTCAGAAATGAGTGTGCTCCATCAGTATTGATCACGACATCTAATAACGTGACACATCTCTTAATGTGGTACAATAATTTTGATGATTAACTTTGATGTGCATGAATACCAGTTACCTGAATTACAAAGAGTGCATGATTCTGGGCAGTTAACTTACTGTTCAACAACTAGATAGGCTTTCAAGCAGACCTTGGTGAAAAAGTAGGAAAATAGAAGGATCAACAATTTCCAGAAAACAGGACAAAAGTGGGACTTTGGAAGACAAAATCAGGATAAAAGTAGTACTTTTGTGGGCTATCAGGAGTAGTTTCGTTGATACTCACCCATGTCCACAGCATCACAAGCCTCATTTGGCATGTTCTGTACTCACAACACTTGTGCTCTATCCTCCGCTAAGCTCTTGGAAGTAAAGTTGCAGTACTCCGATCCTGCACCCAAGCCCTTTATTGTGTGATTTTCATATGACAGTGTCTAACACTGTTACAAAAAATATTCAATGAGATTTTATTTTTCGCAGTTGTGGGACAAAACAAGTACTAAGACGTGGTACAGCCCACGGCGGGTATACGCGTTAAAACTTCACTGGTGCACGAACCGTACAACCGCAAATTTTGCAATGCAATGGGGCGTGATCTAATATGCAGATTAGACGTTCATTAGACGCATGCGCATCAGTGTTAACAAAAACACCATTTCCAACTGACTTGCATAGCCGCGATACACGCGGGGCATGGAAACATATACACCCGAGTAAACTGTCCAACCAACCACCCACCCACCATCCAACCATCCAACCAACCCACCCACCCGCCCACAGACCAACCCACACAAGTGTGTAAACGGGTGCAATCGGGGACCTCCTATTGTCCCTCTTTTGTTTGTACTTTTTCGGAAGGCCTCTTATTGGTTTTGTACACGATTTTCAAATGGGGACCTTTCTCAATCGCGGACCCCATTGTCCTCTTTTGTTAAAGGTCCCCTATTGAATGCAAAAACAAACTTACACACCCACCCACCGACCCAGTCATGTAAACGGGTGCAATCGTGGACCTCCTATTGTTCCTCTTTTGTTTATACTCTTTATAACTTTTTCGGAAGGCCTCCCATTGGTTTTGTACACGATTTTCAATCGTGGACGTTAGGTCAAACGTGGACCCCTTTGTCTAAGCCCGAATTCTTTTGTCCTAGGTTCACGATTGCCGGCATATACAAACTCACCCAACCACCAGCATAAGCAGCAGTAGACCACGGCGCGTTTCACGCTGCCGTGGCAAAAATATGAAAAAGTAGGAAAAAATAGAAATTTCAAGTAGTAAAAGTAGGAGCAAGGTATACAAATTAGGAAAAAGTAGGAAAAGTAGGAATACCTGAAAGCCTGAACAATCTTGCATTGAATGAGCACATTCTTTTATGAGCAAACACCATTCATCCTCAATCCTCCAATATTCTTTAATCGACACACCATTCATCCTCAATCCTCCAAAATCCTCTGATTGCCCTGCCCAATGCATTCATCCTCAATCCTCCAAAATCCTCCTCGCTTGAAACACCATTCATCCTCAATCCTCCAAAATCCTCTTTTTCTAGAAATACCATTCATCCTCAATCCTCCAAAATCCTCCTCGCTTTAAACACACTTCATCCTCAATCCTCCAAAATCCTCTTTTTCTTGAAATACCGTTTATCCTCAATCCTCCAAAATCCTCCAAAACTTCAAGGAGGATTTTGGAGGATTATGAGGTGGGTTAGTTAATGGACTTTCAGAATGAACAGAGCAAATTCATACTGAGGTTGATTATTGAAGATCCTATGCATTTCAAAGCAATGTATTTTGTTTATAGCAGAGTGAGTTTGAAGCGCAACTTAATAAAAGCAAAAACATGCTTGATGAAAGTCCTGAAAAAGTCAAAGTTCACATAATGTTCATTTTCCGAATGACTCAGAAAATGAAAAGGAGATGACAGGAGTCTGCTGTGATATTGTGGAATTGTCAATGATGCTTACAAACCTACATTTGGACCAATGTTTAAAAATTTCAGACAATTTTATCAGAGGATGATTCTCTTACTCCCAGGGGTACATGTACGTGTACATTCTCTAATAAAATGACTGATGAAAAAAGTTCTACTTGAGATAAACAATTTAAAAATTGTATTGACTGAACAACTGAAATTACACAACTGAGTTACAAACACTCATAAACTTATTTTGTTTTTTCGAACCATTTCTTTTCTCTACATATTTCTTAAGATAACATTCCGAAACACTGCCTAAAATAGTACAGGGTTCATCATTCCGAAACTCAATCAGGAAAACCGTAAGGGTGGGTAGGGCTGGCAATTCAAAATGTTGCCAACCCTACCACCTCTGATCTTAAACCTTTACCTAGAGTGGCTTTTAGCCTAGTCATAGTATTGGGTGATTTCAAAAAAAAAAAAAAAAAATAGTTTGTTTGATGTAGGGCTGTGCATCTGAACCAGGTACCTGAGTACCCGACCGCTCATGTCAGGAACCGGTTCCAGATTACGGAATCACTTACCCATAACCGAATTAACATATTACTTAGTAATTTCTCAGACAATGAAAAAAATGTAATATATAAATGTCATTTGTGGGGAAGTTAAAAAATAAAAACAGAGTAATGTTTATGACGCTTGCGAAAATGCAATTTACACTGTAAAGCTATGGAGCTCGCTGTACACACTTGCATCTTGCTGAGTGCACCGATTTGGTAATATTAACATGCGGACTTTTACAAACAATATACAGTCGACTCTCGTTAATACGAGGTACTCCGGACTTACGCAAATATCTCGTATTATCCGGGCTCTCGTTCTATCCGGGCTGCAGGTTTTCCCCTTTATTGTGTATAAATGTGACGTGTGGATATAGGCCCCAAACCCAATGTAAACGCCACGCACATCGTGTCGATAAAATTGTGTTGCTTTATATTGGTTAGGAAAATGTTGCAAGCAGATTTTTTAATAAAACAAGCAGTAATATTTAATAAAACAACACCCAAGCACAAGAACAAGACTGCTGGAGTTCGCCGACCGGGCGATTTGAGATGCCTAGTAGATCACTGCCAAACCACTGCATTAGCTACACGTATAAAGTATTTCAATCACGCACATAAATCTTGATGGGGCTCTTGTTAGTTGGTAACCATCACGGAAACTAGCATAAGGCACAAAAAAGGAGAAAACCAGCTTTTCAAATTGAATGGATTTGCTGATTGACAGGTTGTTTTCCCAAAATGTTAGAGGAAAATAGATAACATTGCGCTCAAAAAAAAAAAAAAAGTTTTAGCCGAGTTCTCGTGTAACCAGAGCTCGTATTAATGACATTTTCTCCCATAGGAATGTGCACAATTCGGTCAGGACCAAGGAAAATTCTCGTCTTAACCGAGTTCTCGTGTTAACCGAGCTCTTATTAACGAGAGTTGACTGTATAGGCCTAAGCAGCAATTTCCGAGATTGAATTTTTGGACTGGCTTTTTTTAAAACCGGTACCTGGGGTACCCATACTTGTTTTCAATCGGGTACCCGATTCCCGTACTACCCATAAATGCACAGCCTAATTAATTTAATGATAAAAACCTGGAGCGACCTTAAACCTGGAATTGCACACAAAACACAAACTACAGGCTGACAGGTTGGGTTACAAATGATTATCCCATCCCATTTACAACAGAGATAGCGCAGAAGTCTTGTTTGCAGCAAACCCATTTTTACAATCAAATTCTGATTAAGGTTCAAGTGTTTCCTTCATTTAATCAAACCCCCACTGCTTATCTACATATTCATAAATAATAAACGGTACAAACCCGAGTTGATAAATTGCTTTTCTTTGATTTTGTTTGCACAAGTTTGCCAAGTTTTCAACAGGCTGTACATCAGGGATGTAGTCGAGTCCATCACAAGTCCATCACAAGTCCATCACAAGTCCATCACAAGTCCATCACAAGTCCATCACAAGTCCATCACAAGTCCATCACAAGTCCATCACAAGTCCATCACAAGTCCATCACAAGTCCATCACAAGTCCATCACAAGTCCATCACAAGTCCATCACAAGTCCCTGTAAGTCCATCACAAGCACTCCGGTCCTAATCCCAATCACAAGCTATTCAAATGAGCGTTGACAAAGGTATTCCTTTGTCATTGTCCATCCAGTTACTTGTGACTCAGGCTTTATGAAAGGACTTCTGACTGGACTTACGAAAGGACTTGTGAAAGGACTTGCAGGGACTCGACTACAGCTCTGCTGTGCATGTACCTCTATCTGATGAACTTTCTCCCCCAACAAATTCCATTTAAATGTGTCAACATTTTTGTTTATTGTCTGCCACAATAATCAGAAATTATCAGTGATTGGCTGATTATTTTCCCTTTGAATTTTGATCTTTAAATCTCTTCGGGCTGTCCTGAATATACAGAATATTCAAATATTTGATCTTTAGCCGAATATTTGAATACCTTTTTGCCGATTCGAATATTCAGAAAAAATATGTATGCACGTACAGATATGACTTTGATGCTAATTTTAATATAAAAATTACGGCGCTTAGCAGTGTCAAATGCCACAATTTTTGTCGACGGTAACTTTTTGTAGATGGAAATTTATGCAGGCTGGAGTTTGGTTTCTTGTTATTGGAACGCTATATTATTACAACAGGCGCATGCAAAAAAAGTCGATCAGGCGGTCCATAATATCGATCACCCCACGTAAAACACCAGCGTGCTTTGCGTGCAACTTTTTACTAGGGCGACATACAGTTGCACCTGATGCGTGAAAAACGTGATTGGTTAGTATCAAATATTCGGTCAAACTCAGTTTTGAATAATCAAATACTAATATATATTTGAAAATTAGCAGCCCTAAAATCTCTTCCACTAAATATAAAGAAAGATCCGTTAAACAAAACTGTGTCATCAAACAATCAAAGCAAACCTCAACAATGCACAAAAAAGAACCTAAAAATTGAACAGAATCAGTAAACAATGCCTCCAAAAATGTGTTGCACATTGTCCGATCCGAAAGATACAAACTTAGTTTTAAAACCAATCCCTGTCAATTACATGCAGTGTGAATTCAGTGGCAACACAGAAATGAAATCCATACAAAATCTTCTACGAGTGCCAGCATTGTTTCTCTATAGTACCTTTCCTCACATTAACAAGCCTAAAGTATGTATCAGCTACTAGAACACTCATAATTATGAGTTGTGCACTTTAGCATGGCTATCGAGGAAATGTGTCTGATCAAAGAGTAGCGTAAAAACGGATTGTAACTAGGTAACAGTGTGTGGTAGCTAAAGCAACTGCAAACAATAAAACAATGTCTGAGGGCATGTACAATACTATAATTTCCAGCCATTCAATGGTGTACAAGTGGTAAAAAAGAGACATACATGTACATGTACATGTATTTAATAGCGATCAGGAAATGGTTATATTTTATTGCATAACTGGTGCACCTGTGACCATGATATTGATAAGCAAGACAAAAGAGCTATAGTTTCACAGTGCCTAGTTTAGGAATATCTTTTCCTTTTTTTTGTCGGAGCTTACTAATGGCCCTGAGCATTGTTTTTGTCCTTTCTACTTTTAAAAATAAGTTATCGACACATGGGCATCGCGAGAAAAGAAAAAATAGGAAAGAAAAATAAATAAATAAATAAAACAGAAAAGAATGTACATATTTAAACACTCAAAACCTGCCGAAAGGGGCCTAAAATGCGGCTATGTACAATAGGCCTGGGTATCATGGTCTTGAACAAAGCATCGAGTGATGTCTAGCACCCCCCTCCCCTTTCGATTTGTCCACGACCAGTGTTTTTCTACAGTGGAGTGTGTCGGCTAGATGCTATTGTGTGCACTGGGTTGCGGCAGCTTGTTGGGCTGTGTGGGTGGAGGATGGACTGTGATTGAGAAGCTGTGACCAGATGTCGTTGATGTGGAAGCCGAATACAACAACTCCATCTCTTTCCTCGATGTCCAGGCCACCCGCACACCCAATGGCTCCGTATCCCACACAGTCTACCGGTTCCAGATTATGGAATCGAGTACCCGTACAACTTTACATTATAGCACAGTAACTTCCCAGAAAATGAAAAAGGAAAGCTTTCAAATGTTGTCGGGAATTATTAAAATTAAAACACGGCTACATGGGAAACCAGCACAGATTTCATGTTTATGACGCTCACGAAAATTGACAATAAAGGGAATTTACCGGTTGTGGTTTTTGTAGTCTGGGTATGGATAAAGAGCCTCGATGAGACATACATATGTACATACATGTGTAATAGCATGCCTCATTCCACTATAAATACAACTGTATAAAGCTTCTGTCTTTGTGATATGCCGGCGCATGCACGTGCCGGAACATTTAATGGCGGAGTAGTGATCATGTTTACTAGACAGGCATAAGATTTTTCAGACTTTTGTCTGAAATCAGACTTTTGAATCTCAGAGAAATACAACTTCCGGGATTGGAAGTTTTGGGTTGGGTTTCTTTAACGGGTACCCGGGTACCCGTATTTTTTTCAATCGGGTACGCGGTTCCTTTACTACCCGTAAATGCACACCCCTAAACCCAACAAGCTACTGTCACAACCCAGTGCACACAATATCATCCAGCCGACACACTTCACCGAGCACACAGAAGACATAAAGCTGCAACAATATCCACAACCCATCACTCACACTCCTGAGGATGGAGAGAGAGCACACTGTCCGCAACGTCGAGTTCTACTCTCACCTACATGTAGGGTATTTTCAGAACCACACATTTTCCCAGAAGAGATAATTTTCACATGGTGCCACATGGTGCCACCAGGCCGAATGACGCCATTTGCCGCCGTTTGTGCAGTTTCAATCCATTGTTGGATTATTGTTTATGATACGCTTGACTGCACAGACACATTGTAGCAGTTCGCTTGGCTGCCAGAACCGCCGCGACACCCCCACGTCTCCCGTAAAATACTGTGCTCATCAAGGGGTTAACTCACATTTTCAAAGCTGGCAATGCCCTCTAGTACTTTCATGCCACTCTCTACACATCCTGATACCTTTGGAAATTTGGTGGTTTGACTATACAGTAGTGCAGAAGTGGGTTTTAGCGGTACAAAGTGTGAATTAAAAAAAAATTGAATTTCTTACGCGAGAGCCATGGCCCGCTGAAGCCTCTCTAGTACCCATTCTAGAACGGTCCGCTGCTCAAACTCCTTTTCCGTCTCCTCCTTCTCGACGATCCAGCCTTTCTCCTCACACACCTTTGAGGACATGGAGAAACTGATGACTTGAAGGAAGTTGGGCTGGTGTACAGCTGTGTGCAATGAGAAGAAAGAGCATGTATCACCGCCAAAGGATGGAAACCATGAAAAATTCACATGACCTACAAATGTACAGGTACCTGTACAGCAGCCGATTTCACCAAACCGCGTGCAACTTTAGGACTTGCGCTATAAGAATGTTGCGCAGCTGCGCAACATCCTTGCGATCCATTTCACGAAACGGTGCGTAGCTGCCCAATGTTGTATTTGTTTTATACATCGCGGACGAGGCTGAATATGCCGCTTTACGGTGACTGTTTTAGTACGACAATAAAAATACACGGAACAGTCGTAAAATTGAATTGTGGGGCACTATTTTGAATCTTTCACTTTTGAAACTTCGCTCCGAAAAACAAATGGAAACTTTCATTTCATTACCCTCTGAAATAATCTAGTAAATTAAATAAATAATTTGAGCAACTAACGGCTCTACTTTGCTCACGCTAAGCTAGCTAAGCTAGCTAAGTCCCGGTGTTTTTGCGGACAACTTAAGCCACCTAAAACAAGTACGTAAGTTACACCATAATTGTTGGCGCAAATCAGTGACTTACAAAATTTACGCACTGCGTACCTTTCGTAAAATCAATTTTTAAAATGTCACAGATGTTGCACAACTTATGCAATAAATTGGGGCGTAAGTAAAGTTAGCAATTGCGCAAAGTTTCGTGAAATCGGCTGCAGGAGCCGGTGCTAGCTGGTCAATGATAATTAAAGCAATCCCAGCAATATCCTTACTACGTCGGATGTAAGTATTTAGGTGAACAAAATGAAGAGCTGGCTTTAAATGCTTTTTCCCATAGTTCAAAAAGCCCAACCACGCAAAAGAATAACTTTAAGACTGACTTTGTGTGGGTAAATCACAAGTAGAGTCAATGATTATTTGTTATTATCTTCGATAAAAAGTCGTATCCTCATTGAGTGATCCCCACAATGTCACTTCCCGGGTTGTATTGTAAAGTTGGGGCGTTATCCCTGGCTATACAGCATTACCAGTTTATGACTTCTGACAAGTAACTCCACGGCCCCCCCCCCCCCCCCCCCCCCCCCTTCCTTCCCCCGAACAAAGTCACTGACAATTTGGGAGACTACCAATACAGCAAGATACGCAGCAGGTAGCAGGTTCGAATCCCGCTCTTGCCAGTTTTCTTTTTTCACTTTGAAAATTCATTTAAATTACCTAGTCGGTGGTTTGTTTGACAACATAATGTTTTTTGGTTAAATTTGTACCAAAAGGCCCCCCTTTTTTTCAAAATTGGCTTCAAGACAAGAAAATTGGCAAATTTTGGCATACATGTAGTACTGAAAAAATAATCTGACAAAATAAAATTATTTTAAAATTCTCTTTTATATGTATTCATGTTCAAAATCTGACTTAAGAGTGATAGGGGATGCAAAACATCACTTGGTTGCTTTGAGGACATCAATTAGGACCGAGCCAACAATTTCAATAAAACAAAATATTTGGCACCTTTTGGGAAAAAAGTCATTTTTTCCCCAACAAAACAAGTCCTAACCATGATGTGAAACAACAAAACCAATAATTAAGTTAAAAAAACAAAACAAAACAGACAAATGAACAATGACTAAAAAACTAGCAAATTGTCCAATATTTCAATGGGTAATATGGTCAGTGAAAGCTGTGTGAAGTGTGACCATGTTTTACTGCCTGCAGAGAGTCAATATTTACATTGGTCTATAATTGCATTCTGAGCAGTTCAATATTGATACAAGGCAGATGGATGGAAGACACTTGAACACTGAAGGATGTATTAATAATGTGTAGCCATGGTTGTGTTTGAACTAATAAATCTAATATACAGAACGTGTTTTGAACATTCAACAAATTAAGAGTATAATACAGGCTAAGGTTATAGCAGGCTTTCAAGCAGATCCTGGTGAAAAGATTGGAGAATAGCAGGGTGAAAATTTTCCAAAAAGGACAAAAGTAAGACTTTTGCAGGCTTTCGTGAGTAGTTTTCATTGATACTCACCCATGTCCACAGCATCACAAGCCCCATTTGGCATGTTCACTACTCACAACACTTGTGCTCCATCCTCAACTAAGCTCTTAGAAGTAAAGTTGCAGTACTCCTGCACCTTAGCACTTCATTGTGTGATTTTCATATGACAGTGTGTAACACAATTATGAAAAATCTTCAGTTAGATTTTATTTTTCAGAGTTGTGAGAAGAAAAAAAATGAAAAAAGTAGAAAAAACAGGCATTTCGAGAAAAAGTACAAAAAGTTGGAGCAAGATAAAAATAACAAATTTGGAAAAGAGTAGGAAAAGTAGGAATACTTGAAAAACGGTCTGCTATTGGGAAAAAATATATATACCATATCTGACCATTGTCGCAAGGCGGACCCTAGCGCCGCCCTGCTCAGACTGCCATACAATGTACAACTCGGACACGTAAACCGAAAGACCACAACTTGTAACAGTTCAACAGCAAATAATCTATTCATGAAAAGTATTAAAAACTGTTACATTTTCTATTGTAAAATCTGAGTTGTGGTCTTTCGGTTTACGTGTCCGAGTTGTCCATTGTATGGCAGTCTGAGCAGGGCAGCGCTAGGGTCTGCCTTGCGACAACGATTACATAGGCTTTTCTAGAAAAAGGGGGTAGAGGGGAATAGGGAAGGGGCGGGGATGAAGGAGGAAGGGTAGGGAACAGAGGGTGCATAGGGCTAGCAATTTTCAGACATTTTGTGCTTTCTCAACTTTCCTCGCAGGTTAGTGATTTACCTTCTGATGGGGTTTCGCCGATGACTGCGCCTGTATCCCCACCAAGCTTGCCAGCGACAGACGCACGGTGGTTGGAAATACTCGTAGATGCCCTTCTGTCGACTGAAAGAAATATTTAGAAATGATTCGAAAAGGGAATTCAATTCAAAGAGGCTGCCCAGCGTACGAGTCAATTCGGAATATTCTTGCACAGGAATCGCAGTCACAAAACTGCTACCGTTTCGGTTGTTTGTGAAAATGTTAGAGCCTCACAAGGTTTTGGGATACCTCATTGTTTCCAAATTAAGATTCTTCAGTAATGTCTTCAAAACAAAACTTCTTGCAGCAAGACATTTTTGCCAGAATTCGCCAAACTATCAAATACAAAACAAATTACATCACACAAGAAATGTTAATATCCTCAGTGGAAAGCTTCGTTTCCAGGCAGATTTACAGAGTTTTCAAAATATTATTTGAGGCACACTTTTATTACTTTGAGACAATGAGACAAACCTGGTTCACATTAGTACAAAGTGAATAACACACTAAATAAGCAGGGTAACCCCTTTGGTATAAACTTTACTAGAAAGTATCCTGAATCCGCCAAAATCCACCTATTTTGTCATGCACAAAAAGTTGGTTTTGGTGACTGCTCATTATGGAGGTATCCTGAATCCATCAAAATCCTGCAGTACCGCTAGGCTTATAATCCTCAATCCATCAAAATCCCCCAGTTTTCAATGTGGAGGTATGCTGAATCCGCCGAAATCCTCCAAAACAGGGTTTGGATTTTGATGGATTTACATGTAGGTAGGTTAGGGTTAAGGAATGAATTGAACAGTGTTTCTTTTTTACACACAGTAAAACAATATCCTCGTCTTAAATGACATACAGATTAATTGAGTGTGAACGAATGGAGTACACATGCATAGCTTCATAAATGCCGTCATTAGTACCCCCAAGTATTTTGTATTGGAAGTTAATAATGCTACTTACGAAGAGCGTAACAAAACGTAATTATGATCCAGATGTAAAAGTTCATACGTTGTACAATTATTTCTCCAAAAACACCTTCCAGGGCTTTTTCAAAATCCATAATTTCTCACCCAAGTCAACTTTGAGCTGTCCTTTACCCTTTTCCGTCTTGGGCTTAGTCCGCTGAGATGACCCCATAACTGCACTGCCAGTGCCCCCCTGCGCATCCCTTGTGCTGCCTGTGGTGCTGTCCATTCCCGAGAGGGACCCGATTTTACTCTCATCCTCGCTCTCTTCAGCTTTCTTCTTCCGTCGCTTCTTCCTTTCCCCCCGGTCCCCCTCCCCACCATTCTCATCCTGGGGCTGCTCCCCCTCCGATTGTTTCTTAGCCCCGCCCTCCCCCTCCTTGGCCTCCGCCTCCCGTGGGACATTTTCCGGGCACTGCCACTCATAGCGCGAGTATTGGACCTCGGCTATGAGATCCCGGTAGCTGCTCTGGAGGTAGTTGATCAACTCCCTTGGGAGGTCCAAGTGCTCATTTTTAAACAGGTAGAGAATTTTCGCAAGCTGAACCAGCAGCGTCGGGGCTGCCACTATGGCCTCATGATACATCTGCCGCTGGGAGTAATCCCCCTCATCCAGACTGTCCAGGCTGCCCCGCCTGCCGTGACCGTGCTTAGGTAAGCCGTCCGCCCCCTTCCCATCCTCAGCGTCTGCTCCATCGTCCCCTCCTTCCCCTTCCTGGGCCTTCTTGATCTTCTGTCGTTCCTGGCTGGAGAGGAAGGCAGCCAGGCGAGGGTTGAGGTTGGCAAAGCGGAGGCTACGAGGCAACTCATCCGGGTGTTTCCGACGGCGCTTCTTACGTTTCAGGATGATCTTCTGATCAAAGAAGAACACCTGTGATGAGTACGACGTCATTTTCACTTACATGTAGTGGTGTGAATTTTAACAGTTCAGTCCAGCAAACCTGAAAAAATCAATAAATTTATATGGATACCTGATTGAAAGAATTAGGGCCCATTTTCACACTTTTGGCCAAACTGAGTTAGACCCAGCAGGTTACTGGTAACAACAGTCTGTCATGTGAGAAATACAGGGTGTCCCACACAAAAGGAAACCCATCTTTTCAGGTAAATTACCCAACAACTAATAATTTTATTCCCCATAATGGTATGTTCAGGTGAAAGATCATCTTGTCTTCTTTCATATGATATGAAATTATGATGGTAGCATCATGCATGACTGATCAGAGACAATTTGAAGTTGCAATTTCAGATTTGGTTTTGTTCGGGATAAGTGGGGCATTAGAAACACATTCATGGATTTTTATTTGTAATAATTACAAACACAAAGGAAAAGGAACCTAACCTTATTATTTTCTCAAAAACATTCATGATGGAGTTAATGGGCCCTTCTTTTAATCAGATATCAAATGATCACCAAAGTCAATGCTCACAGAGGTGATGAGTCAATCTATAATCCAAAATTCTTTTCCTTTTTGGGATGTAGCAGTGGATGAAATTGATGCTTTACAAACAAGAACACTGCTAATTAAACGGGTAACAAAATATGGGCGATTGTGTAGTGTAGGGCCCTGTTCCCTATAAGGGAACAAAAATCCACTTTTAGGTTATTGAAAATGCCAAACTAGTTAGCGACATTACAAACCAACAGGTATGCCGGGCATACAATGTAGATAAAGGACAGGGTTTTAGTTTTTGAGGGAAATTTTGGGGTACTAAAGTGACGATGAAGACAACAAAATGCAACACAAAAATAAAGATGCCGATCACCGCAGCACACAATAAACATGCAAAACCGCGTTGATTCGTCTATCAACTGCCGTAAAGCTTGTAAGAAAATTGCATTTTCTACCACAATAAACTGTTAAAAATTACAAAAATAGGATGTCAGTAGAATCAAGAGAAGTCTGCTTTAGGTTGAAAAGTCATTTTGGAATGAGAAAAAATACCCTTGACTTAGTCCGAGTAACTTGGACCCTTTATCGCCTTTTTTAACATTTTGACATGATCTGGCGATAGTAGGTTCTAAGGCCTTGTACGGCGATTTTCTATTCATTAATTAAATACATCTAAAATCCCAACAAAAACATCTGAATTCAACCTTACAACGGCCACCAAAATACTAGATACGCCACCTGAGGAACAAGTGGAGTTCCATGATCAGATGAAGGTACCAAGGTTTACTTACCATCCAAATAAAAAGTGAAATTTACCGTTTAATTCCCAGAGACACCTGCAGAACATGTCTTTTTGCTGTCTTGGAGTTCAAATCGTGACCCCTCGACCTTGCATTACATCACCCTGATGCGCAGCGCACGCATGCACCGCGCGACAACCTGTTTATGCCGGCGACTGTTTCGTGAGTGGTCCAATTGGAGGCTGCACGCGTGTGGGACTCGTTCTGTTTTGTATTGTTCTGTTGCGTTTTATTATTGTTAAGGAAGATCAAACTGCTTGATCTTAATTTAATTACAAGTATCTGGTGTATCTGCCCATCTGCCTGAGATTTTACATGAAATTAAAGCACATCTCATTTTCCTCTTTTTTTTGTTGGGGGGGGGGGGGGGGGTGTTTACAATTTTTATTTATTTATTTTCTTTTTTTTGGGGGGGGGGTTGGTGAAATAATGAAACCATGAATAAATTACAACCTGAGGGAACGCAAATAAGTCAACGACCAATTGATGTTGTTTATGAAGAGGTGCTCACAAGATAAAGGTAAAAAGGCACTCCGACAGCAGACCATGTCACATGTGTGCATGTTTTTGTCAATTAGTACATTTTTCATTGCTGTGCTTGGGATTGCTGTGCTCTCTAAACACACACCAAAACACAACACAATCAACACTAACATTTAGCAGAGAAAACAACTTTTGGGAGTGTTCTAGCTTCACGCAGCAACAGAGGCCAAGCAAATTGCCCATTCTCAACTGACACGTATCAAACAGGCCAGGCACTGCACCAGTTGATTCAAATTTCAGGCATGAGCAGATCACTGAGATATATCAGGGAGGTAGGACACAATATAAGATACCTGCAATGAAATTTAAATCAAGTTCTTTGAACGTCATTAAGAAAGGATCCTACAAAACAATAACCAAAAAACATATCTATACACGAACACATACCGCGACCGTTGTACCACTCACGAAACAATCGCCGGCATAAACAGGTTGTCGCGCGGTATGCGGGCGCTGCACATCAGGGTGACGTCATGCAAGGTCCAGGACAGCGAAAAGACATGTTCTGCAGGTGTCTCTGGGAATTAAACGGTAAATTTCATTTTTTATTTGGATGGTAAGTGAACCTTGGTACCTCCATCTGATCATGGAACTCCACTTGTTCCTCAGGTGGCGTATCTAGTATTTTGGTGGCTGTTGTAAGGTTGAATTCGGATGTTTTTGTTGGGATTTTAGACGTATTTAATTAATGAATAGAAAATCGCCGTACAAGGCCTTGGACCCTATCGCCAGATCATGTCCAAATGTTTAAAAAGGCGATAAAGGGTCCAAGTTTAATACTCGGACTACCCTTGACTCTAATTTAATCAAAACTAAAGAGGGGCCCTACACTTGTCTACAGTCTAGACAATCGCCAAAAAATAAATAATCTAATATTTCAGAAAAATACAGCAAATGGCTGGAAGGAAAGAAATCATCAAATTATCTGAAAATAGTAAAATGAAAATGAATTAACGTTATTAGGCCTAAACCTGCTGCAAACTGCTGACTGGATTGACCTGAAATATATACACATTTACAAAATTTCAAACTGAATTTTGCTGACATTCCTGACCGATTTTGGTGGGGTATTAAAATAAAATCTGGCAAACATAAACAAAACTTACATGAAAGTGAAGCTCATCAACAATGACATCATTGAACTTGAAGTCCATGCACCATCTGAACTACATGTTTGTAAATGTATGTAAGTGACAAGAAAAAAACGTACACTGTCATGACTGTACGTTAGGCTACGAACGACGCGGAGCGACTAGATTTTCAAACTAAACCCACATTCCATTTCAAGCCCATTTGTCGCTGGTTCATGCACAACCTTCAGAAATCATGGTTTTTAAATTAACCTAATTCTCGATTAGACAGACTTAGTCTGTTGCAACAAAAAACACTTAGTTGCAATCCAAGGCAAAGGTTTAGCGCAGTCGTCGACAATGCAATCAATTAACTTAGTATCCATTTACGCCGCGGCACGTACACGGTTCAATGCACGGGCTATCGCACAAGTAAGTTGCCATGCAACTGACTCAATATTGAATTGTAAATTATTTATCGTGCAGTTCGTATTTAATGTCCTTTGACAAACTTTCCCACAAATAAAGTTATACATGGAGATCCGCATTTTTCTGAACACAATTTATTTCAAAAGCAAACAAAGCATACTTTCGAATTCTAAAAATTGATACACTTTAATGAAAATGGCATGGCAATCATCTGCACGATAGAAATAGTTTCCTGTCCCGCGTATCATTTCATTTGAGGGCGCCCTTCATAAATAACAGTTGCTTAAAAGAATGAAAATGTGCAACGTTTTATGGGCGGCCAAAACTAAATAAAATGACACGTTAGATGTATACATAACACAAAAACAAGAATCAAAGAACTAATTTTTGAAGAGACAGACAAAATGTATTAGTACAAAGTCATCAGACTTTCTACTGATGACTTCCAAAAAACCTTCCTCCATGCACAACCACAACATTCTGAATCAAATCTCAACAGAGGGCGCCCTTTTTAATTAACGGCGCATCGCCAACATAAAAGCAACACGTGCAATTTCTTTTACAGTTGTCATCATCAAAATGGCCGAAAACTTCACGCTCGTTGAAAAATGTGTATGGTTTACAACAGATTTGTACAGGAATCCCTTCAAGAGGTTGGTTTTAAGAAGTTAATCCTACCAACTGAGCTATCTTGCCCTATGTTGGCGGTCTCCCAAAGTCAAGACACTGACAATTTGGGGAGACCGCCAACCATCATGACCATAGACCTTATCGCAAATACCGCCTGGATGAGACGTCACAATGGTTACTTGGGACGTGGGAAAGAAACGCGCACCAAAATCGCTCCCATTTCCTTCCCACAATCCCTTGTGACCATTGTGACGTCTCGACCAGACGGTATTTGCGATATGGTCTATGCCAACAAGATAGCTCATTTTGGTCATGTTGGTAAAGCAAGGGTAGAGCGCCGGTACGGTAACCCGGTGTCATGCCAAAAAGTGTCCGGTGCCAAATACTGTCCGCTCATTAGCATACTGCTCTCTGATAGGTCAAATACTGGCCGATGAGCACGCGCAAAAGACACGGACGTCGGACACTATTTGGCACGTATTACATGCCAAATAGTGTCCGCTGCTAAAAAGTGTCCGCTCATATGCATGCGTTGCAACGTTGCATTATGCACAGCACAATATGAACAACCACACACAAAGCACGCTACCAAACACTGTCCGTTCCTGTCTGCTAAATTGCTGCCAAATACTGTCCTTTCTTTGCCAAATACTGTCCACTAAATTGCTGCCAAATAATGTCCGTTCCTTGCCAAATATTCTTTTTTTTACTATACCTCATACGTATTCATGTACGTACGCCCGGACACTATTTAGCAAGCGATGACGTAATACCCACTTGACCAGTCAGAGAGCAGTATGCTAATGAGCGGACAGTATTTGGCACCGGACACTTTTTGGCATGACACCGGATACCGGAGGTCGCAGGTTCGAATCCCGCTCCTCCTGCCAGTTTCTTTGTTCACTTTGAAAATGTATTCAAATTTACCTAGTCAGTTTCCCTTGTGGATTGTTTGACGCCTCATAAATCCGACGCCTCATAAGTCTGATGCCTCTTTTGTCCGACTGCCATGAATAATGAATACAACCCTTTGCCCCAAAACCTGCTCGCTGGCGGACTCTGACGCCAAATACACATTGCCGGACTAGGCCCTATAGTTGGGGCATTTCTCAAATGGCTTGGGCTTGGGCTTGGTGTAATTTTATGTCCCCAGATTTGGCAAGATCTTGGATACTGTTTTTCCTATGTATACATCAAAATCATATTTTAATCCCGAGCCAGAGCTTGTTTATATATTTACATATTCAAGGCTTCAAATTGGCAATGCCAATGGGGCTGGGGAATAGCTGGAAACGAAGCGCAAGCCCAAGCCAGGTTTGAGAAATGCCCTTAGTTCACGCTATGCACAGTGCGCCCTCTTCTGTTTGTAAGTAGACAACCTCGCTCACATCGTCGTATAATTTTTGGTAAAACTCGTTCTTGCCTTGTCGGACAAATGAACCTTTCTTTGTAACGGTCCATAGCTCCGACACATCATAGGTCCGACCCCTTGTTTGTCCGACGTCGGACTTACGAAGTGTCGGACTTATAAGGCCTCGGAGCTATGAGGCCTCGGAGCTGTGAGGCCGAACACTAAAATTGTCCATAAGTCCGATGCCTCATAAATCCGATGCCTCATAATTTCGGACTTATGAGGCATCGGCCTGATGAGGCAACGGACTTACGATACCCCTGAGTTTAGGACACATATAAGAGAACGAAAATCTACTTCTAACTTTTTGGATTCACACCATTAGATGATGATGACACCAAGTTAAATATCTACAAAATAAATTTTGTAGAAAAAGAGCAAGGTTTTTATTTTTGAGGAAAGTAATGGGTAAAATGACGACGGCGCAGCGACAAACACGCACAAACTGAAAGCAAACATACTGACAGTGCCCTGGGGAGCTGGTTTGGTAGACTGTCGCTGGTTGGTTGATAAAAGTTGTTTTTAGAAGCCACTCTCTGATTGGTCCAGAATAGCATGGTGCTTTGCAACTAGCAATGCTTAGCATGTCGTGCAGAAGTGTGTCGATTCGCATGCTCGCCACTGGAAAACCAGGTACATGTAGGCCTAGTCCCTAAAGTCCTGTTTTCTCCCAAAATACTCTTCAAAATTTGAAGAAAAAAAAGAAAGTTGTCTGAGGATCAAAACTTTTGAGTGACAAAACTTTTTTTATAAATTAAAAAAACGGGGATGTCCTAATCTCCACAGTTGCCTAATTTAGACGCTTGTGCAATTTGTTTGTCCTTACTTAATCACATGTACTTCAAACGACCTCATTTTATCAGAAGGGCAATACATTTGCACTGAACAGACACACCAAGTATCATTTTGTTCAAGTATTTTCACATAGGATGGAAAGCAAATCATTTGCCAAGAGTAGGATTAAAATATGTACAATTCGTCACCGTTTTCACGAACTGACACTCACGCGCACCTGGGTGTCAGTTCGTGAAACCGCGTACTGAGTAAATTTCGGTTTCACAAACTGACACCCAGGTGTGCGCACATCGGACACCGACTCGCAAGCATGTAGCGGAAATACCATTCCAAGAAAAATGCGTTAAAAGCTTTGACACGAATCTACTCCATCTGTATACTTGTGGTTTACAGAATCATTGAACTGAAAACCTCTAAACTCGTGAAATTAAGAATGGTTTCAGTTCGTGAAAATGAAAATGTGGTAAGCGCGCGCTCCACTACTTGGGTGTCAGTTCGTGAAAACGAAAATTACTCTGTTTTGTAAAATGCGCGCGCGCCCTGGCACTCACGCGCTAGAGAGTGTCAGTTCATGGTGTTTTTGATCATTTATTGGCAAATAACTGTGTTTGTTTAATTATTGCTATTTGAAATGACTCATAAATAAATTTTTATATTTATAACAAATTGATAAGAAATAAATTTTAAATTAAAAAGATTAGCAATTTAGCAATGTGGTCACAACTTTTTAACTTAAAGGGACACATTGCCTTCAAATGTCATGAAATTTTACTGTTTGGAAATGTTCCTTATCTTTTATAAGAGTTGTTCATGCAAAAAAACACGTATAATGTGTTGTAATTAGTGATTAGTGATTACGAAACCAAAAAATTGGCCGCTTACCCTTGACATCTGACCCGCGATACATAGACGTATTTCCAGTACTAAATACCACCGTCTAAATAATGCGCAAAATACGCTGTAAGAGTCTTTAGGCTGGCGCCGCAGCCAGTGGCCTTGTGAACCTATCAGATGATCGCCAGGTACAATTCTCTACCTCTCGACATATATCGCACGGTGCTGCGCGCCGTGCCACACTACATCAAAATGGATCAACAGAACGTACTTCAACCAGATGCGACTGGAAATACGACTGGTGAACACAGTCCGCCATTTTGTGGAGTCAAAAATTTGGTTCTACAAAATGGCGGACTGCTATTTGTCACGAAATTAAACAAAAACCACGCAATTTGAAGGGATAGTTATGTGAATCTTTATATTCTACTTTAAAAAAGCTTCCCAACCATATCCATTTCAGTTTTATAGCCCAAATCGCAAAATCCAAAGCAATGTGTACCTTTAAATTGACCTCCAAAATGACCACAACAAATTAAAATCAACAAAAATCGATAGGGTTAACCTATCATGACCATTGACCCCCTCATTCTATTTCGAATTTTTTACTCTTTCCAGGGATATAATATTTAAATGAATTGAAGCAACTTACAATTTTCATGAATCTGCCTAGCACGATGTAAATGTAATGTTCAATCATTTTTGACATGTTTCTATTGCAGGCAATTCATAAAAAATGCAGTCATCTTTGGCCTTGGTGTATGGCTGGCGAAGGGGCTCGCTGATGTAGATGTAGTCGGGGCACCAGCGGTCCCACCAGCATGATGAACTCGAATCACTGGATGTACATGTACAGGTAGGCAAGGCACCATCAGTGACCATAAATAGGGTTTAAAGAATTTGGATATTTAAATCAACAAAATAAGCTAGCGTGATGTTTCGAACTTAAGGAAATTCTTTCTTAAAAAAAAAAGAGAAAATGCACAGAAACCTTGGCAGAATCGATTAAGCCAGTTCAGTATCTCAAAGGTTATTCGGGATAAAATTGCTGACGTAATGTCACATGAACGCCCATTCTGATTGAATTTAACACGTGCAGGTTGTGCGTTGGGTCACGTGGGATAAAAATGTCATTGTGCACATGCGCAGTTGGCTTATTAGAATACAGGACCTCCCATGTATATGTACATTGTACGTGCCAATACTGATGACTTAACTATTCAGTCGTAAAGGATAACGTGTACATAAAGAAACAAAAATAAAATTGACGCAGTTGTGGTACCCATGTTAGGCATTTTTGCTATATTTAGGTCTCATTTTAAAGTGAAAAACTTCTTGCTAGAAAAATAGCAATTAAAAAAATATTTTTCGGGTGAAAATCAAAAAGAGCACGGACAGTTTTCTTGATTTAGTTTTCTTTGCTTATTCCCCTTTGTAGCTTCATGGCCTCTGGTAGACTGGTAGCAACTTGATTCAGTGATGGAACACTTGAAAAGACGAGGGCAACATCCTGAAGCCGCCTTAATTTCACACGCATAAATAAACTCAAAAGCTTGGTGGTTCCTGATTTTTTGCAGATCTTACACTTTGAATTTTAAGACTGTTGATCGACAAAGATCCGAAAAGAAATCTAGGAGTTCCGGAGTCTAACAAGATCATGTGCATTTTCTTTTTTATTTCTGTCATTTGTATAATACGCTCAGTTCTTCCTTGTACATGTTAGTATGTCATAGGTGACACAAAAATGCTTTTCTAATACAGGGCTCGGGTAAAGATCTACCAGACAGCCGGGCTAGTAGCTCAAACATTTTACTACATTTTACTAATTTTACAAGACCAGTGGTACAAATATGAATGTGCAATGTTTTTCATTCAAACGTGCTGCTTAAATTTTTGTTTCCTTTGCTGACTTTTGGGGGGAGGGACTTGGGGCTGAGAAACACCATCTAGAAACCTCTGCCTCGTAGTTAAAAATGGCTATTCCAGAAATAGTGGGACCTTAAGAAACGACTTATCCAGATACAGATAAATTTGACTTTAATGATAACATTTCATCCACTATAATTATGAAAATAAATCACTATACCACCAGGCTAGTTAAGAGTTAACTACACCGAAACTCAAATCACTTGAATTGGTCCAGTGGATATACACATATCAAGCCCTGTAACATTAGCTGGGATTGGGGTATTACCTATAATATTAAAGAGGATGTTGATTGCTGAGAGAAGTCCGTGTCATTTTGTAGTTTTATGTAGATTTGTGTATTGTAAAATAAAATGGTAAATGACTTTTGAGAGCTATTTTTATCAAGTCCCCTCCAGCACAGCCCGCTGGTGCCATTAGTCTAAAAGTCGTGGCTGCGGGCAGCAAACAAATCTGACGTCATAACACGAACTCCCCAGAAATGGACCATGTTGTCTAAAGGCATTCCAATCAAGATAAACATGTCTTTTCAGTATACATGTATGTACATTTAACTATTGAAAACTGCCTGGCTTTGCCCACACCGCCTGGTCAACCACTTCAAGTCGACCATCTGTAACATGGGGCAACAGGGCTTATATTACTTAGCACAAAAAAACCTTGCTGAATAAAATCAGGTTACCAGCCAATACTCCATGTGATGTACATAATCAGCTGTTGTTTGCTTAGCGCAACAATCACAAAGGGCTTTGGCCGGTAACCTTTTTTTGTGCTGAACTGTCAAGTGAAAAGAGAACCAGTGACCAAATAGCTCTACTAGGGTTGTTTGCTCTTTTACGTGTGCACGTCCTGTTGGACTGTGACCAGCCAGTCCTTGCTCTAACTTACTCGTACAAATGTAGCTTAATTAAGTCCATCGTGCATTCATGATGCTGGACAACAGCTTGAGACGAGTACCCTTGAACTTTAACTTTTTAAAAACGGTTGACGGCCATGGCCGCGGTTCGAAAAAAAAACACACCTTGCTGGTTGTTATCTATGTACATGCATTCTTGCGTGTACTCCATCTATTGTTTGCATTACGCTTGGCTACATACACCAGCATCCATTAATAACAGCCAGCCAGAAGCTATTAAGCCAAACCCCACTAATGACGCTTGATGATGAGGCAGGCTCGCATCTTGCGACCAAGAATGGACCTTGGCGTGTATGTGGGAAACGGGTGCCCAAAATAGCTGTGTACTGGCACTAGCTAGTAATTATAGTATGGTTCATCTCCCGGCAGGACCCTTCTTGAAGTTATTAAAGTGTTCTAGGTACTGGACCATGGTGTCGATGGGCGTGACGGGCGTGTCCTGCTTGGCCAGTAGCGACGTGGGGAGGCTGGGCGTCAGGTTACCCATGAAGCTTTGCATGAATTCAGTCAGGAGGTTCCAGCAGTCTGCCACCACCACGCATGGTGAATACTCCACCTTGCAAAAAGGATGTTTAAAAGCAATTGCATTACTTTTCCTCTTATAGTATGTATTCTAATACCCAGCACGATATGGGGCAGAGGGGTACCCTCCTTTTGTCCCTATACACTCTCCAGACTATTGTTACCGAACACATCCCCCTAGACATCTGAAAAGAATTCCTGAGATTCCAGTAACACAATGACCAACAGAAAAGAGGGGGAGTTCCCTCTGCCCCATATCGTGCATCATATGTGTATTCTAATCGTGAACAACAGGGTCCACAGTTGTGTTAAGGTCCACGGTTGAAAATCGTGCACAAAACCAATGAGGGTCCCACGATTACAGGTACAGGGCATAATTTTGACAAGAAAATTTGCGTAGCAGTTATTGCTACGCAATATTAATATTCCATAGCAGTTTGCTATACATGCGTTTGTCCGGAGTTGCACCTGTGCTTAATAAAGAAACAGAATTTTATCTCATAGCCGTTTACTGGTATAAAGCTTTCAAGAGAGGGCGCTGTCCACCGTATGACTAGCCTTTAATCAAGGTGCTCGTGGCAATTCTCCTGATCGATCACATGCATTATTATATAAAAAGGAAAAAACGTTTCTTCAGCGATTTTTATATTTTTGGGCTTTAAAATGGTGTTTGTGGAATTTTTTTCTTCTAACTGGTGTGGAGTTCTGACTTTTTTCAGCGTAATTAAGTTCGAATTATGACAGCGTAATTCACACCGCCCTCTGTTGGTAAGGTCCATTTTGCAGTACCCGGTTAAAGCATGCTCATGCTCACTCTCGCATGCATGGAAACAACACAGCGACGCAATCCAGGAAAATGGGGCCGAGGTTGCTGCTTGCAACAGGCATCTTTGATTAAGAGGTTTGGATTTTCGTTGTTGGCTGTGTACGTAACTTTAAACCCTCAACAAAGCCTTTCAAACACGCAGCATCGGACTACTGTTAATATCGTACCGGTAATTGCAGGCATCAGTTTCCCACTTCAGGGCAGAAGTTGCGAGCCGAAACTGCACATTTTTTTACGAAACATTCTTGTTGTTTTGGGCTACATTTTAAGATCTGACTACTTCATTAAAGCAAGTTTGATGCGATCTATTTTAGAAATTGCATCGCAAACTGCGATGCGATACCAGGAAAATTATGCCCTGAGGTATGTGGGTCCAAAAGTGTGACATTTTTGTGTCCCTGTTACATGTACATGTATAAGATTTTGCAATTAAGGACACATTCTTAAATGCCTTCTATCTCCATGAGTGATTATGCAAAGCAAAATACATGTACCTGCCAAACAAGTAAAAAATGGTGTGACACAGGTCAGGTGTAACAGGGACACCAAAAATATCACACTTTTGGACCCAAATTTATGGAATGACCCATATACGAGTTTGTGTGTACAACAATGTATGTACATGTTATTCTTTACGACTGAGGACTTGGAACAAAGGGTTACATAAGAGGACAATACAACTGAACCCAAGTCCTCAGTAGTTTTCATGTACAAACTTTATGAAATGTGCCAAGAAATACATGTAGTTTAAATCCAAACAATAGGAACAATAGAAGGAAACAACTTGGGATGAAGTCGAGTCCATCATCATCACAAGTCCCTGCAAGTCCACCACTTGAAGTCCTCAGTCCTAATCCCAATCACAAGCTATTCAAATGAGCTTTGACAAAGGCATTCCTTTGTCATTGTTCATCCAGTTACTTGTGACTGGCTTTATGAAAGAACTTCTGACTGGACTTGGGAAAGGACTTGTGAAAGGACTTGCAGGGACTCGACTACAACTCTGCAGACTTATTGACTCAAGTCGCAATTTTTTTGACTTGCAACTTGACTTGACTTGCCAAGACTTGACTTGAAAAAAATTGACTTATGGAGTGGAAATCTTAATTAACCCTAACAATCCCCATCCAGCCAAACTCCAACACCAGGTTTCGTTGGAATTTGACGGGTTAGGTAATGTGTACTTTTGATGTGGTGTTGGATTTTGTTGGATTTTGACGGGATGGGTACTGTAGCTGCACAGTAACAGTGTTGGGTTTTGACTGATTGGGGAAGGTTGGTTTGAGCAATGGCTACATAGAGCTCTGATGTTGGGATGTGTGTGTGGCTGTATGTTTTGTTTGACATGAACTGAACAATGGGGTACGGAGGTAGAACAAACAATGGAATCAACAGCTTGTATGGTGTCTAATAATACTTCTAAGGAACACATACATTGAATAATGTATGTTGCATAATTAGGGCTTGAATATTTTGCACATGAATACAGTTGTTGGATTTTGACGGGATGGGTGTATGTCCCCATTGCTATGCATTTGGCTAAGTGTACCCACTCAATCAAAACCCAACAGCTATAAGGGGGTGTTGGAGTTTGACAGGTTGTGTACTGTTATGGCAAATGGGCTGTTGGAGTTTGACGGGTTGGGTATTTTAACCAGCAAAAGTCAAACATGGTGTTGGAATTTGACGGGTTGAGGAAGGTTTCTAGTAAAAATGCTTAGGGAGTTAGGGTTAAAAAAATTTCAAACTTATGTCTGATTTCATTTGCTGGTGCCTCATAATCGCAGAACACTCCTTAACCCCTTGAACCCGGGCCATACCGGGTATTTCATGGGGCGCCAGGCCGGGTTATGCAGCCAAGCGAAATGAAAACAAATTCTGTGGCATCTCTCATTTTTATAATTTTTTGGGATGATAGAGTTCTCATTTTCACACCTGCCTGTTCTGCACTTGGTAGAAAGGACTTGTGGGACCTAGTCGGCTGTATTTTTAGCATTGTGACATGAACTGGTTTCGTGCAGTTTTGTTACGTATTATTTGCTTTAAAAATTGGCCAATTATGTCTACAAATGGTGACTGGTCAGAAATGTTTTGTCAAACTGATCTGAAGGCTAGATACAAAGGAAATGGTGTAGCAAATTTTGCCACTAAAAGTAATCTAAGAAAAAAAATGACATTAAAACTGTAAAACATTAAACTGTTTGCTTGTAAGACTTGCAAGTCGTCTGTATCCCATATAACCTCATTATTCAGAGCCAAGCAGTTGTTCCTTTTAAATAATGGAATTCTTTACCTCTACTAGGATTCCTCTGGTGTGTGGACCGATGGACACAATGCCGACTTTGATAACAAAGTCCCCCAGCTCAAAGCGTTGTCCTTTGGACTCGACACGGGCTGACTTCCTGGGAGTGTAGAACCCTTGGAACAAAGTTTTGCACAGGGAGAAAATGGAACAAGTTTAACATTTCCTCCCCTAAAACACGTGGCAGCTAAAAGGTTGATGGCAGCGCATGGGCTGTAAGGGAAAATTTTACGGAAAGGTTTTGGACAGTGAGGATGTTTTAGTTTACGTCATAGACACGGTTTGCAAAAGACCACCTGACGTCTATAGGTGTATTCCTGCATGTACTCAATCCATTCATATTTCAACTATATCTTATTGTTCTTGAATGGGAGTGTAATGAAAAGATGGGGCTTTTTCAAACAAAGCTTTCATTCACACGACAGGGGGCTCCAAGTGCGATGAACAGGACCACTCTATTCAGTGTGGTGCCTATTGTTTGCATTTACGCTTGGCAAAGAAGCTGAAGTGACTACCTTTGGTTGGCTGTAGCCTCAAAGAAGTATGCCTCGTTGGTAATTTTGAAAAGGCACACATTACCCTGAAATCCCCAGATTTCATCTCTTGGGTTACATGTAACCTAACCTATTTTCAAGGCCAGAGTGTATAAATTACAGTCGACTCTCGTGAATACAAGGTCCTCCAGACTTACGCAAATATCTTGTATTATCTGGGCTCTCATCCTATCCGGGCTGCAGGTTTTCCCCTTTGTGTATATTATGTGACGTGTGGATAGGCCCCAAACACAATGTAAACGCCACGCACATCGTGTCGATAAAATTGTATTGCTTATATTGGTTATGAAAATGTTGCAAGCAGATTTTTAATAAAACAACACCTGAGCACAAGAACAAGACCGCTGGAGTTCGCCGACTGGGCAATTTGAGATGCACAGGATGTTTGAGACTACTATTAACTTAGTCTAGTAAGGTATTTTGTAATAATTCAGTAAAAAACAATTTGGAGGATTACCAATCGTGTACACTACTTTTCAGTCTACAACATGTACAAGTACACACAAATACCTTTCAGTTTCTGCATGATGCCCTCAAAGTGGCTGTCAGCGATCAGGAAAGCTCCTGTATCTGTGATGCCAAAGCATGTGACTGGCTGCTCGCTGTTGTGCATGAGATGAACCAGCTTGGTGGAATCTGTTTAAAACAATATTGTTGGCATTGTCATTGTTAAAATTAATCCCCTACTCATGCTTTACAAGACAAGCTCAAAGCATCATGAAATTAGAGGCCTGGATTATAATGCTCCTAAAATTGCCCTAAAATACTTGCTACATTGTACATGTACATGTAGCCCCACCCCCATAGGGAATTATGAATGCAACAAGTTCGAAAACCTGTAGTCAAAATAGTCCCAAACCTGTGTTCACATCAATTAACTGCTTTGTGATCAAGGTAAATACCCAGTAAAACATGTTACATGTACAGTAAAACTTCGCTCTAAAGAACACCGCTATACTGAACATTTGGCTATAACAAACATCCTGTTTGGCTCCAAGATAGTAAAGTATTTTACACACCAATATTCACAGTCGTACTTTCCCAATACTTCCGATGCTTTGTGTTTCCTATTGTTCCTTTAAAACCCTCCTGTTCTCAAAGCCAAAATCGACCCAGCTGCTTGTACAGATCAAAACCTATCAAACGACAGGTTGAAACACACACAAACTGTGAGAGTTGGTGTTTATGATAGGCTGTGATAGTTATAAGTATAGACTAACCACGTATTTTTACTTCCGAGGACCAATTTCAACAAAAGATGGACTTGCGATGACTGAAAGGTTCCTTTGTATTGTATCTTTCCCCTCTTGTCCTGGGATGTATATACAGAACCTGTACACTATAACAAATGACCACTATATAGTCTCAGACAATGCACATTCAATGACATATTTTTTGCTTTAACAATTAAAATAATTCTGTCAGGCCTGACTCCCTCCTCCTCCCCCCCCCCCCCCCCCCCCCAAAAAAATGTACATCAGCCTCTGCTTGACCTTACTGTTCACTTTCTTAGGTTGAGCCACAACAAACCTGTTTATCAGTCTGGGGCCCAAAGGTCAAAGTGCATTTTCTTACTTATTGTTGGAGCTGACTGGTACGTCTCGCAGTCAACACAGAAGTTTCCTGTCTTGGATGCCCCTAGGACCTCAATACAGCGTGTCAACATCTCAACAGTCTGCTGCACGGTCCTATTCTCAGTCACCGACCACTGACATACACTGCAATAATTAGAGAGATGTATTGCAACAACAGCACTTTAGTGACATGATGTCGATGAAAATCATTCTCAAAGTTTGGCAGGTTATGCCAGTTCACCATCCATATCACCCACATTAATTATTTGTACAGTACATCATCAAACTGTTTATTACCATGTTTTGTTCAAGTTGGCATCTTCTTACAATGTACATATGTACACTGTACAAATAATACACACCCCTAGTAACAGTCCTGAATCCTCCAATTTTAATATGATTTTCCACACACCCTAGGGAGTTAGGGTTAAATTAAATTAACTAAATTCACTGATCAGTACACCATCAACACGCACAGCACCGACAACACACCCTCAACTCCTCCAAAGCACTTATAAACTGACAAATGTGGATACAAAAAAACTGTAAACGGTATGGGTCAACATGAAATTTGGCCTATGCAATGCATTACATTTCTATGCCTCTTTTGTATTTTTTGAGGTGTTGACGGTGTGTTGACGGTGTGTTGACGGTGTGTTGACGGTGTGTTGACGGTGTGTTGACGGTCATTATGACCCTCACTGATTGGTTAAACTTGACATTAAAAGGCACTGCCCTGAAATCCCCCACATCTAATCTATTTGGTTTGTTGAGGCGTGGAATGATATTTCCTATAACCTACTAACCCCCAAATCCACCCATTTCTGAAAATTGCAACAATGACCAATCATGTACACTGCCTTTAATTAAGTATAACTGTTTTGTGCAGGTTTGTAATATTGTACACTACATGTATTCCACAACTTAATAACTAAACGCTTGTCAAATTAATAGAAATAAAGAAGGCAAACTTTGTGCATTCAGATTATAAAAACTGAGATTCCTTTTAAAGAATGTAAGGTTATTTGAAAGAAAACCTACCAGACCACTGGTTTAGTTTGGTATGGAGTCCACCAGACCATGCCAGTACCCTAAATACTGGACTCCACCAGTCCAGGGCAAGTTTGGAGCACTAATGTATTACCCTTATTCCCCAGATGTAGGCCCCATATTACCTCTTATATTTGTACTGATGGATCATTTGTTTTTTGGTTTTTGGTTCTTTTATCCTGCAATAAGCATGTATTAATTAGTTGATTGATGAAAATGAAATTGATAATGACTGGCCTTAATAAAAATGTCATTCCAGAGTTAAAGTATTTACTAGAGGAAATCTTAAATTTTCCCTTTAACAAAAAATGAGGGAGGTGTTTTTGAGTTTTTCTTTCAATAAATTGCTCTCATTTTTTACTGCCGAGGTAATAAATTTAAAGAATAAAGATACACTTGAGTTGTGTTCACTCGTACGATTATCTTTTTCAGAGTGCCACCCATACCCAGGAAAAACAGTCATAAATACATGTATAAAAAAAGAGTAAAGCTTTGGTCTCAAATTATTTTCAGAATTTAGGAATTCTAATGAATTTCAATCTTTTCATGGGCAAATTTAATTAAACATCTCGGTATTATTTCTTTTAGTTTTGAATATTGCGAGTACTCCATCTCCAGGTATTTCAGTTTCATCTAATTATTCCTATTTGCTCTATCTTGAGGCATTAGGTATTAGGGGCTGCTGCAAGCAATTTGTTTGGGGCAGCGGTTGCATTGAGTGCACTGATAGTTGATGGTTTCTTTGAAACATCTGAATGCTTTGGGGATACTTTTCACATAGGCCTACTGTGGGCAGAGTATTTTGTGGACTCAGTTTGAAATCCTTTAACACTATGTGCAGCAGCAATTTATGATTGAAATATTCCGTGAAATTCCAACGTTTAACATGGACGTCAAGGTCACAAATCCTGAATATGCTCATCAAGGCCCAATGGTTGGATATGTGGCTGGAGATACAGCCCAGCACTAGCGAGTCTCCCCACTGGTACTGGTACATGTATGTGTGTGGTTTCCGTCACGGTGGGCGGGTGCGTTCCTTGGCGACGGACTATTTGTTGGCCCGAAAAGTGAGGTTTATTATAAAATTGACGCATCATCAGATCAGTTAGAATTATTCAAGAATGTGTGTACGCTGAAGTCTCAGTATTATGCTGCAATGGTGGCGCCCTTCATGCAATGGTTGTAATATTGCAAAATGAAACCCGATTATAAAATCCTTCCTTTTGGAAAACATTTTTTTATCACAACCCGAAACATCCACCCTTATTTTAACAAAGCGTTAATCTACAAAACCCGTATTTCCTTTGTTCAGGAAAACTGGAGAAATATTATTAAAATCGTATTGAATTCAGGGAAATGTCTACGATTTTGGTGCAAATATTGTAAGCGTATAAATCCTTAAATTTCTTCCTTTTTCAACAAAATGTATGATTTTTGGACAATCAGAGGGTCGGTTTTCTTTATGCAGTTTATATGTGACCCGCTCCAGAAAAAGGTGATATAAGTCGCGCTATGCATTTACGTGTAATGGCCCTTTCAACGTTGAGAGGGTGAATTTTTTTGTCAAAATTCATGGTTTTTTTTTCTTTAATGACATTTGAAACATTTAAAGTTTCAGGTTTGGTGCACAACAATGTTCATTTCAGTGAATAAAGTGAAAAAATTACATTTTTAGAGTGCATTGTTCCATTGCATTGTATTAGATCTAGCTATTTCAAAGCCTGTTTTTTCTGTTGTGCAATTTGAACTCCATAGAACTAATTAATATGCAAAAACGCTATATCTCCAGAACGGAAAGGGCTTTTGAGCTCTATCATGTACCAAATGAAAGCCTACATTGTGGGCTTTTCAAACATAAATAAAACTCAATTTTTATTGTTTGCGACATAATATACCTTTTTCCGGAGCGGGTCACATATTGTGTACACATGTGAAATTTCATTAATTTTGCTTATTTCTATCTTGCAAAAAAATGACATTTGATTTCTAGCAGATCATCAAAATATTATCTGAGAGCGTCGTCTGCTTCGATAAAACCGAAGACAACCCTTCGACTTCGTAGACGGCCCAGTGCACATGCATTACATTAAAACTAAGTGGAGCACAGTCTATGTGGCGGAAACATACGTGTCCAACATGTCTCTTTCATTTTTGTGTCTTTGAACAGGTTAAAACTAGGATTTAAAAAATAACGGCGGCCATCTTTAAAATAAAAAGCCCCTCCTTCCTTTAAAAAGAAAGCCCAGATGCTAAAAATGAACTTTTTTTTTTTACTTGGCCTAATGTGCAATATTGACCATGTTTACGGAGGAAAAGTTCAAAAGAGGAGAAAAATGAAGCAGACTACTTTTTAAAAGTCTACACAATCTACACAGTCCTTTAGATGCATGCCTACACTCATTTATTAATCCCAAAAAAGGCTCATAATAGACATGATGGAGGAATAAAACACATTCCTCCATTATAATGATATTGATACCCTTTGCTTTGCATGATGACTTGACTGAACCATAGAGCAAGGAAATGACTGAACTATGAAGTACATGAACATTATTAAAACCCTAACCCCGGGGCCCAGGCATTTTTAGGAAGTGTCCTCAACCTGTCAAAATCCAACACTGTGCAGTATACCAGGGGTGCATTTTGGCGGGCATAACCGAAAACTGGTTCTGTTGTTTCTCTTTGTTTAATCACTTTGGAGATTTGGGGATTTCATTATAATGCGTAATTTTGGCCTATTTCAAATTCCCAAAGAAATTCACCGACAAGAAGCAACCGAACCAATTATTGGTTTATGGCTGGGTTTTTGTTTTGACCGCCAAAACGCACCCCTACATGTATGGCACATTCTTTAGACTTGGAGAAATTGGGGGGGGGGGGGGGATTATTATGATCATACGTGTACATTTGTACTTTATTTTTGGTACAAAATCTAGCTCGATCATTCCAAGGCGCTACAGTCTAACAGTTAGTCCTGAATCCATCAAAATTCAACACAACCTGCTTTTCAATTATTGGCTCTGGCATTGGAGGTAGGAAAAGATGCTTGGGTAGTTAGCCCAGGTTGGACGATGTCTTCATTGCACTACGACTAACGTCCTGGATACGAGATGTTGCATTCATTGAAATCAAAACTTTAACAGGATTTTTTTCACGTTTTACCTCGTTGTAGAAGCTAATTTCATGCCCACACATACTCTTTGTGTCCTTATCTATCTGTCCGTTAGGTTCAGGAATTCCATATGATTCGCTGGCCGACGTTTTCCAGGAAAATATACTCAAACGCAACGTTAAACTTGTAGCCTCTTTTCATCAGTTTCATACCGAGTTACATGACATACGCGCGCGCGCGACCTCCGAAATTCTGCGTGCGATGCTGCTGCGTGCAGCGCAGGCGCAATGCGCACGCGCGATTTGCCTGGCAACCACTCGCATGCGCACTACCGTTTGGGCTGGCTGCGCGGTACGGACGGTCTTGAAAAGTGTTTTCTGTGTAGTCTACAGATACTTTTAAAGTTCCAAATCTGTTTTGGGCTATAGAAGATAATAAGAACGAATTTGGGAGGCTATTATGGACGACGTAATCGATGCTGTTTTGAAGGAATATGGCATATCGCAAAGCAGGATCCTCACTACGAACACGAACGTTATGCAAGTTATTGTGCCTGCGCGTTAGGGGGTCAGTTACTAGGCAAATCATGCATGCGCATTGTGCGTGCACGCGCGCGCGGCCTAGTGCTTGCGTGCACGCGTAATTATACGCACACATACGTTTTATGTACGTATACTTGGTCTGAAACTGATGAAAAGAGTCTACAACTACAAGTTTAACGTTGCTTTTGAGTTTATTTTCCTGAAAAATGTCGGCCAGCGAAGCATAAGGAATTTGTGAACCTCACGGACGGAAAGATAAAGATACAAAGAGTATAATGGGCGTGAAATTAGTGTCTACAGTGAGGTAAAAATATTGTAATTTTGTTTCTAATTTTTTTGGACTACTTCCAGTAGCTTCATAATCATATTCTGGACTCCCTTGCAAGTTGCAACGCGAAGGGAGTCCATACTGGGCTACTTGGGTAGTTACAAACAGGAATTAATAACTCATTTCTTATTGTTGCAGTGTCCCAAAGCCGGTCATTCTAAATTTCGTACTAAATCAAAATGTTATGCCCATCAATGTTTAATTTTACGTCTCAATTGTTTTCAAAATAATTCGAAAAACAACTCACCAAGTGACCCCCATCCCCCGACGGTGCGGATCGCATATGCGTGACTTTATAATGGACTTGATTCTCTTGAACAGCGCCCTCTATATTTGGTTCAAACACGCGTACGTCGCCACACCGTATACGCGTACGCGTACCACCACCGAAGACAAAACGTGTTGAAAGCGTGTGAAATTAAACGGTATTTCAAACGGAGTTTTGACGCTTATAATCTCAAAATGGCTGTAAGTAAATATTTCAAAATACCTTGTGACATTCTTTTTGTTTTCTGCGGAGCTTTGTATTAGGTTCTGACTGTTCATTGGGGTTTAAGGGGGGTTTTCTTTGTCGCGTTTTTGTGTTTGTAAAAATTCGCATTCGCACGACTTCTTTTAAAGTTAGGGTCTGCCTATTGATTGTATGTTGCCGACACACAGGCATGCACAGCGAATTCCCATTTGACCAGTTTCAAGAAAATGTTCTGCTAAAAAAATAAGCCTTATCGCAAATCCCGCCTGGTTGATACGTCACAATGATCAAAGGGCATTGCGGGAAGGAAACGGAAAGGGAGCAATGTTTGCTCCCTTTTCCTCCCATGGCCATGGTTAGTCCCAGTAACTAGGACCCTTCATATCGCCTTTTTTAACATTTGGACATGAACTGGCGATAGTAGGGTCCTAGCGAATTGTGCACAAAAAACGGCACGGTTGCAAAATCGACAACATTCACATGACATTAATACAATAATAGGCTCCAAAAACATGGTAAAAACATTCCAAACGAGAAAGAAAGTTACCCCGATTAGATCTATACATTCATGGCATTCCCTAAGGCCGCTTAAATTGTTCACAACAACCGTTTAATTTGACAGAAAAAATCATGATTGCTTACCGCTGAAATTTGCCAGGCACCGTTCGCCATCGAATTTTTGGTTAAGCCCGGTTCGGACTCGGCTCGGGAGGGCGCGTCTGACGTCGCAGTCATACAAACAACAAATCACGCATTATCAACGACTGTTTCATGGTGCGATACATGTACGTGCGACAGTATGGGCTTTTAATACGACCAAGTTGTAGACGACCCATTAGAAGATAGTATCGCACCATGAAACAGTCGTTGATAATGCGTGATTTGTTGTTTGTATGACTGCGACGTCAGACGCGCCCTCCCGAGCTGGCCGAGTCCGAACAGGGCTTAACCAAAAATTTGATGGCGAACGGTGCCTGGCAAATTTCAGCGGTAAGCAATCATGATTTTTTTTTGTCAAATTAACGGTTGTTGTGAACAATTTAAGCGGCCTTAGGGAATGCCATGAATGTATAGATCTAAATCTAATCGGGGTAACTTTCTTTCTCGTTTGGAATGTTTTTACCATGTTTTTGGAGCCTAATGTCATGTGAATGTTGTCGATTTTGCAACCGTGCCGTTTTTTGTGCACAATTCGCTAGGACCCTACTATCGCCAGTTCATGTCCAAATGTTAAAAAAGGCGATATGAAGGGTCCTAGTTACTGGGACTAGGCCATGGTAATTGGTTATTGGTAGGGAGAGTAATACATTTTTCAAATAAATTTTGTACATTTGGTTTTGATGTGGTTTTGAAGAGAAAGTCATAAGAAACGATCTGATTCAAGTTTGGATTCCATCGGATTTTGCAAAGCAAAGAAAAATTGATTTAAAGCGGGGATTTTTTGGTCCCTGAAATGTGTACGTTTAATCTGTTCCTTGCTCTATCATGTCTATGGTTTAATGCAGAGTAAAGTCAAAAGTGTGATTATTTTGTACACAAATTCGAGTGCAGCTAGATTAGGACAGAAATGCTTAAAACTCAAATTTTCTCAAAATCTTTGTCTTTATTCATGTCTTATTTCAATGAATGAAAGGCAGATGTCATTCATGATTTCAAAAATTCTGATGTTTGAATTAAAATAAAGCTGTAAGAATGTGCGAAAAACAACATTTTTAATCACAATTTCTAATTCAGAAAATGAGTCACCAAATGAACAGCGCCCTCACACATTTATTAATGTCCCTACCCATAGCATAGCCCTAGAAGGACGCTATGATATAGCATCCTAGCGCCCAAGTATGCAAAGAAACCGAAGATCAAAAATCACACTTTACCTGCATAAATATTCTTGGCATCATTTTATTCAAACAGTTCAACAGCCCATCTCCCTGTACGGATAGAAATATTCCTCCAAGAATGTCAAGAACAGGAGATATTTGCGGCGCAAAATCGTCTCCACGCGACGCTGACTTCACAAACACGAGGAGTAATACTCGCATTTAGAACGTTCATCAACAGAGGGCGCAATTTACAGTCGCCGCGTGCACGGCTGAAATTTCGCCCTCTGTTGTTGATAAACATTCAAGACGTGCGGACAAGGTATTACTCCTCGTGTTTGTGAAGTCAGCGTCGCGTGGAGACGATTTTGCGCCGCAAATATCTCCTGTTCTTGACATTCTTGGAGGAATATTTCTATCCGTACAGGGAGATGGGCTGTTGAACTGTTTGAATAAAATGCCAAGAATATTTATGCAGGTAAAGTGTGATTTTTGATCTTCGGTTTCTAGCATAGGACTGTTTTGCATACTTGGGCGCTAGGACGCTATATCATAGCGTCCTTCTAGGGCTACCCATAGCAATGCCTTTTGATCATTGACAAATCAAACAGGTGGTAGGCATAGACGAGTTCGATAATTCTCAGGTCAAAGGTCAGCTGTACCAAATTCCGCCTCGTCGTATAGGCCCTGCACGCTGTTTTGGTACAGCTGACCACAGCGAAAAATTCCCCATTAGTAGTCTGTACCACGGATGGGTACGGCGCGGTGGGAAACAAGCACGGCACTTATTGGTTGGCTCAGTCACGCACGTGCTCGGCTGAGCTGGTGACGTCACAGAGACCACGTGGCAAGGGCACGCAAATTCGTATGCATGCACGTACGGCCGGTGCATGCATGTACGGCCGGTGCACGCACGTACGGCCGGTGCACGCACGTACGGCCGGTGCACGCACGTACAGCCGGTGCAGGCACTTACGGCCGGTGCACGCACTTACGGCCGGTGCATTTCGAGGCGTGGAAGTTCCGAGACGTACATACACGTACGACCGCGTACGGTCGGATCCGTACGTGCGCATCAAAATCATATTCACATGGCGCACTCAAATGCACTCATCCCATGTTGCCAATGATTATCTTATGCATTACGATCACATTCAGCCAGTGGTGCGGTTTCATACTAAAATGGTAACATTGCTTACCAAGGGATCCAAGGAATCCGCGAGGTTGACATCAAAGAAATCAAATTAAAAACTGCAGGAAACCACTAAATCGTACGATTTTGGTACCATTCGAAAGATCGTCGTGACCTCGATCGAAGTAAAAACGGATAGAATTGCTGACGCGAAGTATGTGCGCATGCGCGACAATTTCATTCATGAAAACTGCCTTATACGGCGAGCATGATGACGTCATATAATGAGGTGGTTGTGTGGCCCTCTCGCGGACGTTCCATATCAATTCATGTAAGTCATTTTTCGCTGTGCTGACCTGTGACCTTTTACCCACATTGCATTGCAAAAGTCAATTATCAAACTCGCTTATTTGCGACGGACCTACCTTATCGTGGGAGTAATTGCAGAATACCCCGCCACTCGAAAATTAACCCCCCAAAATTTTGGGCTACGCAGTCGGAACTAAGGACGGTAATTACACGGCTGCAAAAGTACAAGGTGGAAGAGTGGTATGTAGCGCAGTGGAGTTGCAGCGAGAAGACGGTGCAAAGCAAAACTAACGGAGGCTGCCGAAAACAATTTAAGTCCCAAGTAATTACCCCGTTGGCGGCTATGAGGTGGAAGGGTGAGAGGGTCAAAAGAGGTGTATAAGTGCAGTGGAGTTGCAGCGAGAATGGTGCAACGCAAAACAAACGGAGGATAGGGGAAAACATTTCTAAGTCCCAAGTAACTAGGCCTACCCTGTTGGCGGCTACGAGGCTACGTGGTTGCAATCAAGCATGACCACGTAGCCAGCTACGAGGTGGAGTAGAAAACTGAGAGAGTGGTATGTAGCGCAGTGGAGTTGCAGCTAGAACAGTGCAACGCAAAACAAACGGAGGCTGACGAAGAAATCTAAGTCCCAATTAACTACCCCATATGCGGCTACGATCGATCAATTGCGCAAGCATTGGCCGATCGCACAGTGCAGACTTTGCATGATCTACTGATCGCGCAAGGTAGTTTTGCAGTGCAATATGCCAATCATACTCGGCAAAAAATGCACGATCGATGGATCGTGCTGAATGGGTGTGAGTGATCAGTCAATTGAGAAGATAAGAGTGGGTTCACGATCGGCGGATCGTGCAGAAATGTTTTTTTTTTATCGGTCGATCTCACAAGTTCTCTGCGCAATCAGCAGATTGCATAAATCTGCCCCCTGCGAGATACACTTATCGACCGATCATGCCGATGCTTGCTCAAACGATAGATCGGGCAATTGCACAGATCTTTCAATTGAACCCAACAAAGGCACTGCACTATCACATGATTTGTCATAAATATCACCCAATTGCTCAGACATTGGCTGATCGCGCAGGGCATATTGTGCGCCACAATCTATGTCTAGCAATTGTGCAGGACAGTTTAAATTTACCAGACAATCTATGTGTCGCACCAAGGAGAAGGTTTGCGATTGTTTTAGGAATGGGTTTGTGATCGACTGATCGTGCACGGCAAAACTTGCACAATCCACCGATTAAACAAGTTCAGTGCGAGATCGGGAGATGGTGCAAACTTTGCTCTGTGCAAAGTGATCTGGCACATCCATCAATCGTACCCAACATTGAAGTGAAGGGGCCTTCTGCAAGTTTCATTTTGCAAATGGAAATGACAGGCTTTTGTGTCTTTGTTTTTGTACACAGGCCATGGGATTACCACTGAACCCGAAGCCCTTCCTCAATGGGCTGACGGGCAAGCCCGTTATGGTCAAACTCAAGTGGGGTATGGAGTACAAGGGCTATCTGGTCTCTGTCGACGGCTACATGAATCTACAGGTAAGAAGGATATTTTGGGTCGAGTCCAACCCGAGTCCTAATCCTGTGTATTTTTCCCCATTGTCAGAATAAGCAAATTCTCATGTGATTTTAGTCAAATTGTGTGAAGAGTGTGTTAGCCACACACTATTACTGCTGTGGAACTTGCTGGAGATTTTTTTCACTGCACTATTCTCAAACAAACGGGGGGAGATTTCTCTGGATTTTTCCTTATTTCAGGATTTTTTGTGAGACATCTTCCAGACTTCCGGAAGATTTTTTAGTCCTAAAATTGTTATTATTCAACAATGATATCTGCAACCTGGAACAGCCTTTTTTCATTCGAATTAGGGGTGTGCGTTTACGGATAGTAATGGAACCGGGTACCCGATTTCCATAAGGGGCGGGTACCCGGGTACCCGTGATTATTTTTACAATCCTCACAAAAACCCGGAAGTAAAGTATTTTCCATCGCGCCCCGCCAACTCTACTGCCAAGCTACTAATCGCGACTGTATCTGGACGCAACGTACGCAACATAAACATATGCATTCACATCATAAAACTGGCCTGGTTTCAGCACATGTACGTAGCCTCTGTTAAAGCCTGAAAGAATGTATTGCAGCAATAAGCGCACGTGTATAAGGATCACTGTGCAAACCTGCGTCTTGAGAAAAGGCTAGTCAAAAAGACGCGCATGCGTAGTTATAGTTTCAAAGCAGGGTTAGTGGGCAACACCGTGATTTGTAAGCAAGTGATTTCAATGTGGTATATATACGACGTTCGTGTACTATTGAAATAAGTGATCTCGATGTTCTTGTCGGGTGCAAAGTTGTGTGACGTTCTATGATTTGTAGAAGCATTTGACGTACGCTAGAATTTCAGACCTTTGGGTGGCCACAAGGAAATCTCAGATTGCATCACAGAGCGTCTAGAATCAAAAAATTCCCACGGATCCCTGCTAAAATTTCAGGCCGTGGAGAACAATGTCTATGTATAGAGAGATAACTGGTGAATTAAAAACGGGACAAAACCGCAAGCTTACATCTTGTCGGAAATCGTACTCAAAGGACAACTAGAACAAAACAATGTTAGCTAACAATGTTAGCTTTCGGGAATTGTCGGTAAAAATACATGGACTCAAATCAAAGTTAAAACCGACATCCACAATCTTGGCGCTTGGAATTTGTCGGCAAATGAACTCAAACGATGTGTTACTCAGATTTGTTCCACCAATTTATCGGCAAGTAATCAATAGTGTCGAAAATTTACAAAGACAGTTTCGGGTAATAGAATCGATAAAATGGAACCGGATACCCGTAATCAGCGTTCGGGTCACGGGTATCCGGGTACCCGGCACGGCCCTAATTCGAATGAGCCTTTTTTTCCCAATTTTGTTTTGGTAGAAAATGCAGTCATCGTATGCATTTTTCAGCAACGCCATACATGCCTCCGAATGTTTAGTGGGCTTTTCATTTTCCTTAAATCTCATCCCTGAAACAAAGCTGGTACAAAAACTCTGTCCAATTTGTTAGGATTTGACCTCAAACCTGCAAATCCGTGGTGGCTTCATCAAATACATAATTCAGTTTATCTTGTTTTCCCACCACAGCTTGCCAACACAGAGGAGTATATTGATAGTGTGTTTCAGGGAAATCTTGGCGAAGTTTTGATCAGGTAAGATACATGTACTTGTATGTTTTTGTTTGTAAATTCATCAGTGAATGTTTAGAATTTAGGCTATAGAATTTGGGCTTTCTTTAACCCTAACTAACCCAAGCCTAACAAACTCCAACAGCAGGTTTTGTCTAATTTTGATGGGTTCAGGACTGTAGGGCCTTGGCACCATTACTTTACATGGAGCTATGATGCCCCAATTTGTCTATTAGTCCAAAGAATGTGCCAATTAGGTATATACAGGGCGTATCAAAAAAAACGCAACAAAATAATCATGTCGAATTTGGTCAAAATTGTGTTAGGTACATAAAAGTGCCTAGTATCATCTTAAAGCCACATATCTCCTCTTTCCAACGATAGGTCATTTGTTCACAGGCGGCAATGCTTGGCTGAACAGTCATTGTTTTTGCACAATGGGTCAAATTCAGCTTGGGACCAAGTTTTAGTGCAGTAAGCAATGATAAGTGGATGCAGTGCTATTGAAAGAAATTAAGTTAACACAAAACAGACTAAAAGTTAATACTCACAACGTTTGTCCTCATCTCATTGTGAAGAAATGGGGGCCATGTTGAGGGGCATGGGATGTAATAATTGCTGAATAAACTGCACAATGAGATGAGGACAAACGTTGTGAGTATTAACTTTTAGTCTGTTTTGTGTTAACTTAATTTCTTTCAATAGCACTGCATCCACTTATCATTGCTTACTGCACTAAAACTTGGTCCCAAGCTGAATTTGACCCATTGTGCAAAAACAATGACTGTTCAGCCAAGCATTGCCGCCTGTGAACAAATGACCTATCGTTGGAAAGAGGAGATATGTGGCTTTAAGATGATGCTAGGCACTTTTATGTACCTAACACAATTTTGACCAAATTCGACATGATTATTTTGTTGCGTTTTTTTTGATACGCCCTGTACTGCACAGTGTTGGATTTTTTTTGAGAGGTTGAGGAAGCCTCCTAGTAAAATTGCCTCAGATCGAGTTAGGGTTAACCCTTTCAGTCTCAAACCTGGAATATCTTGAGTTGGGTTACTCAACGTAAGATTGCAGACTGAGAATGTGCACTCGAAGTATGTGGGATCTGATGATGAGCTGGTTTGTGTTGTTTGGTTATGAAATGGATATTGAACTTGCACTGCTGTTGAAATCTTGCATGTACATGTACAATGATAAACGGTACAATAACAAATGTATGGGTAAATAAAATGGCAATTGTACATGTAGAATTGCCATTGTATTTACCCATACATTTGTTAAGTTTGTACTGTTAAGTTTGTTTATTTTGCCTGGATTAGTTAACCCCTTCTGTCTAGCTGTCTTTTCCTTATGGGGGGGGGGGGGGGGGCTTGTATACAAAAACAGGCTGTGCAGGTGCAAACAATAGGCACCACACTAAATAGAGTGGTCCTATTCATCGCACTTGGAGCCCCATTTTCGTGTGAATAATAGCTTTGTTTGAAAAAGCTCCATTTCTTCATTACACTTCCATTCAAGACAATATAGTTGAATACAGGCGGGAATAGTTTTTCAAGCCGCTGTTATGGCCGTTGTCTGTATTCAAGAGGTTAATCTTGGCCTGTTACGTACTTCTGCCAGAATTTTTTTTTTGCAGCACACTAGTTAAATCTCAATACTAAAATGTTCAACTTTTCAACTGTCATTTGTAGTTTTTCTGTGGTGGGAAAACTAATGTTACACTGTACATGTACTTTGAGCATGAACCCCTGGAATAAACCTTTTTACCAGAGCTGCAGTGTGTGTTAATGGTGGCATTGGTTTGGCTTGGCTTTCATTTGCTCCATAGATGTAACAATGTCATGTATGTAAGAGGTGTTGAAGAAGAAGAGGAGGATGGAGAGATGAGAGAATGACAGGCAGTTTCCATGGCAACCGGAGGAGCAGCTGTACTGTTATCATCTTCGGAGTGGCACATGACAATGTGACTGCATTTTGCCCGTGTGCACTGACTATGCATTCCAAGCAGAATGCGATTTGTGTCACTGTATCAGTTTTTTCCAATCCGGAGATGTTGACTGATTTTGGAATACTCCAGGCTTTTTGATGGGAAAATTAGGACTCTTGTAAATATTGGCGTTTTTTTTTTTTTTTTAATACGCCTGTACATGTAAGTACTTTTTGTAAGTGTAGTCCTTGAAGACAGTTATTGTGGGGCATCACATCCGACAGATGTTTGTTCTGTTTCTAGCTTGTATAGTCATAAACAGTGTTTGGGATAACTTCATCCAACTTTTGTTGACTGATAAACCCAAAGTGTGGTATAGATTAGATTCTAATATGTTTCTATGTGTGAATGATTTCCAACTTGTGCCAAGTTACCCAATAGGCCTACAGCTTAAAAGCAGTTACTTTAAAAATATAAATAATAATAATAGCTCACCCAAACCTCTCATGTGTGACTACCAATCACTTTTGTGTTATGAATCAGATGTCACGTACATGTGACTTGAGCCTGTCCAGTAAGGTTGAAGCTTGAATGGACCCGAGTTGAGTGTGGTCAAATGTCAACAGTAAACCCCATGTCATGGCTCCCTGCTGTATGTTTCACTACTTTAGGCTACTGATAACCAGCGACGAACCTCTGTATTCTGGAATAATCGACTAATCCAGCCATCTTTGACAAGACATGGTTTTGTGTAAATTAACCCAGCTATGGTAGATGGTAGATTTGAGGGAAGTTGCTCAGTGATGATTTAACATAGGTAATGCAAACACACATAGAGACCACAACAAATGTCATGTCTGCATTTGTTTTAATCCTTTGTCAGAAAATCGACCAGTAGAAACGTCCATGTACATGTACAAACAATGTAAACTCATTTATTATTTTAGCTTTATATTCAATGCCTTGCAAGTTGGAGGAGAGCTTACACCAGCGACCATCTTCGAGGTCAGTTAACCCTGCCAGATGCAGCACACAGTGCATGACAGCTCCACTTTGCTGGACTCTGCACACAAGTCAATGTGACAAAGTATGCAATCTGATGCGTCTGGCAGGGTTCTAGCCAAAATGCCCTGGAGGGCTAATTGGGGTTAAATTCTTTTAAAATGTAAGCACAAAAGGTCTACCCATGCCTGTCCAATGGCAACAAAGGGCAGTTACTTCGAAAATGGTCACTACGCTAAAGGTCTTTGGCATTTGTTTGTCAAAATGTTGGAATCAAGTAAAACAATGAATTCAGAATAAAAGTTCTCTTCTTTTTCTTGCTGATTTTTTTCCTGGTGTTTGTCTGGGGAACTGAATGCAATCACAGACTTTTATTGAAATGTTTATCAAAGTATGCTATGTGGTACTATTCACCATGAAATCCCGGATGTGTTTTTTTTTTTCATTTCAAAATGGCCAGGAAGATTAGGTGGATGCGTCCAGAATCACATCAAGACACATGTATATACCCCGCACGATATGGGGCAGAGGGGTACCCCCCTTTTTGTCCCTATACCCTATACACTCTCCAGACTATTGTTACCTTCATGGTGTAACACTTCCCCCTAGACATCTGAAAAGAATTCCTGAGATTCTGGGAACACAGTGACCAACACAAAAGAGCTCCCAAGGAACTCTCCCGGCTCGCTGATGAGTTCTGCTCAGAACAAAACATCGGTAAGTCACTATTGGGTTATAGGGCCTAGCTATTTTATACAAATTTGGGCTTACAACTTGTACGACGCTTAAAACCCCTTGCGTACGGATGACGCCAAATGGCGCAAACAATATTGCCAACAGGCCGGATGACGTCTACACACACCATTTTCTGCATTTTCAATCCATTGTTGGATTATTGTGTTCGTTACGCTTTGCTGCACAAGCCTCTTGTGTCCGTTTCGCTTGGTGCAAAGCCGACATGGCACCCTGGCGCCTCATTATGGAAACTGTACTCAAGGGGTTAATTAATTAAGCACTTCGTGGTATGTATCTATGCATTGTGTTCACAATGTTGCGCATTATGCCAAAAGTTTCACTTTTGGGTTTGACAAACCCCACCCAGTCTCGGGGCAGGCAACAGGCTATTTAGGCCTAATGACTGCGCGCAGTTGGCCGATCACTGGCCACTTTTGAATGAACACGCCTCGATTTTGCCGGTGCACAAGTGGGGAAACATAGCAAACAAATTTTCAGTTTTCCCACTGTACAGATCCGTTTAAAAGAGGAGCCTTGCCAGAACAGTGCTCTTAAAAACAGATGGTTTCTTTCTCCAAGCGTTCTTTTTCTTCAAATACATTTATTGGCTGTTTCGAAAGTTTTTCGAAACAGCCCTTGTTTTCGTTAAGATTTTTTGGCTGTTTCGAAAGTTTTTCGAAACAGCCCTTGTTTTCGTTAAGATTTTTTTTTTTTTCTTTTTTCTTTTTCTTTTTCAGACTTTTTGCCCATAGCATTTGTACACGTTTTCTTTCTGACCGGCACTTTGGCTACTTTTAAGCAACCGATTGCATTTAAACTTAGCAGACACTTAGACCAACTGCTCAGAATGCATGCCGAACTTTTACGTCATGATGACGTCATCACGTGATTTTTTATGAATTTTTGAAATTTGAAAATCGTAACATTCATTAAATTATATCTAGCGAACAAAACAAGATATTTTCAAAATTCTTTTTCTTATAGCTTTGGTATGTCTCAAAGATATGCCCTAAATTGCGAAAATTGTGTGACGTCATGATGACGTCATCAAAAATGTGTTTTTTTGTTAACGCATGTAAGGGTCAATCCGATTACAAAAATGTATATATTGAATTTTCCTGTACCCAATTCCAAAATTTCATGATCGTGGCTCACTCAAGTAAGAAATAACAGCCATTTCAAAATTTAGACCAAATTCAATATAACACAAAGGAATTCTGGGACGGGCTGATAACCATGGCTATTATGAGCTTGCTGTTTATAAAAGGGTTGATTTCTAGTCTTTTTTCAAGTCGCTGAATTTTTGAAGTTTTAAAATCGTAACATTCTTTTCAATATATCTAGCGAACAAAACAAGATATTTTCAAAATTATTTTTGTTACAGCTTTGGTATGTCTCAAAGATATGCCCTAAATGGCGAAAATTGTGTGACGTCATGATGACGTCATCAACAATATTTTTTTTTTTAACGCATGTAAGGGTCAATCTGATTACAAAAATGTATACATTGAATTTTCCTGTACCTAATTCCAAAATTTCGTGATCGTGGCTCACTCAAGTAAGAAATAGGAGCCATTTCAAAATGTAGACCAAATTCAATATAACACAAAGGAATTCTGGGAAGGGCTGATAACCATGGCTTAAATGTGCATGCTTTTTATAAAAAGGGTTGATTTGTAGTCTTTTTTCAAGTCGCTGAATTCTTGAAGTTTTATAATCGTAACATTCTTTTCAATATATCTAGCGAACAAAACAAGATATTTTCAAAATTCTTTTTGTTATAGCTTTGGTATGTCTCAAAGATATGCCCTAAAAAGCGAAAATTGTGTGACGTCATGATTACGTCATAAAAAAATTATTTTTTCAAGTCGATAGAATATTGCCCATAGCATTTGTAAACGTTTACTTTCTTACCGGCCACATTGGCTACTTTTAAACTTGGCAGACACTTACCCCAACTGCTCACAATGTGTGCCGAACTTTTACGTCCTGATGACGTCCTCACATGTCACGTGACGTCATCTTAAAGGGGCATTTTTCGAAGCCATATATCTACAAAAGTACAAGTCCGATTCAGTTGGAACGTAAGGTATGCCACCTGGTGTTATAGATGAAAATTGACATGACGTTATGATCAAGTCATAACATGTCACGTGGTGTCATCTTAAAGGGGCACTCGCTAGATTATTGCCTATAGCATTTGTACACGTTTTCTTTCTTACCGGCACTTTGGGTACTTTTAAACTTGGCAGACACTTAGACTAACTGCTCACAATGTGTGCCGAACTTTTACCTCTTGATGACGTCATGACATGCCACGTGACGTCATCTTAAAGGGGCAGTTTTTGAAGCCATATATCTACAAAAGTACAAATTCGATTAAGTTGAAAGTAATATCTAGGTAGCCCAGTAGGTTTATAGCTGAAAATTGACATGACATTATCATAATTGATGTCATCACATGTCACGTGACGTCATCTTAAAGGGGCAGTTTTTGAAGCCATATGTCTACAAAAGCACAAGTCCGATTAAGTTCAAAAGTAATATCTAGGTAGACCAGTAGGTTTTTAGATAAAAATTGAATTGACGTTATGATGACGTCATCACATGTCACGTGACGTCATCTTAAAGGGGCAGTTTTTGAAGCCATATATAAACAAAATTACAAGTTCGATTAAGTTGAAAAGTAATATCTAGGTAGCCCAGTAGGTTTTTAGATAAAAATTGAATTGACGTTATGATGACTTCATCACACGTCACCTGACGTCATCTTAAAGGGGCAGTTTTTGAAGCCACATATAAACAAAAGTACAAGTTCGATTAAGTTGAAATGTAATATCTAGGTACGTCTGCAAGTTTATAGATGAAAATTGACATGACATTATGATGATGTCATCACATGTCACGTGACGTCATCTTAAAGGTGGATTCTTCGAAGCCATATATCTACAGAATTACAAGTCCAATGAAATTGAAACGTGATATGTAGGTATGCTAGCAGGCGTTATTGACAAAAATTACATGACGTCATGATGACATCATTATACGATTTTCTAGTAATTTTTAAGTTTTTAAACCCCAAAGCCATATCTCATCAAACCTACATGCTAATTTCAAAAAACAATTTGTAATACATTTGTTAGGTGATAGGTACTTACATATGAATGGGCAAAATGTGTGACATCACAATGACATCATCATGGTCACAAACTGCAAGTATGCTCACATTTCCAAAACAATTATGATTAAGGATACGTAATTGCTTGAATGTAAAACAAGATTTTGTTTCATCTACCATTGATATCTCATCAAGAATTAGAATCATACTCCCACAAAAAAAAAAAAAACACCCGAAACAGCCCTGTGTTTGTACACAAACACCAGTATCTAGTTTTTTTTTCTTTCTTTTTTTTTTTTTTCTTTTTCAGACTTTTGCCCATAGCATTTGTACACGATTTCTTTCTGCCAGGCACTTTGGCTACTTTTAAGCAACCGATTGCATTTAAACTTAGCAGACACTTAGACCAACTGCTCAGAATGCATGCCGAACTTTTACGTCATGATGACGTCATCACGTGATTTTTTATGAATTTTTGAAATTTGAAAATCGTAACATTCATTAAATTATATCTAGCGAACAAAACAAGATATTTTCAAAATTCTTTTTCTTATAGCTTTGGTATGTCTCAAAGATATGTCCTAAATTGCGAAAATTGTGTGACGTCATGATGACGTCATCAAAAATGTTTTTTTTTGTTAACGCATGTAAGGGTCAATCCGATTACAAAAATGTATATATTGAATTTTCCTGTACCCAATTCCAAAATTTCATGATCGTGGCTCACTCAAGTAAGAAATAACAGCCATTTCAAAATTTAGACCAAATTCAATATAACACAAAGGAATTCTGGGACGGAATGATAACCATGGCTATTATGAGCTTGCTGTTTATAAAAGGGTTGATTTCTAGTCTTTTTTCAAGTCGCTGAATTTTTGAAGTTTTAAAATCGTAACATTCTTTTCAATATATCTAGCGAACAAAACAAGATATTTTCAAAATTATTTTTGTTACAGCTTTGGTATGTCTCAAAGATATGCCCTAAATGGCGAAAATTGTGTGACGTCATGATGACGTCATCAACAATATTTTTTTTTTTAACGCATGTAAGGGTCAATCTGATTACAAAAATGTATACATTGAATTTTCCTGTACCTAATTCCAAAATTTCGTGATCGTGGCTCACTCAAGTAAGAAATAGGAGCCATTTCAAAATGTAGACCAAATTCAATATAACACAAAGGAATTCTGGGAAGGGCTGATAACCATGGCTTAAATGTGCATGCTTTTTATAAAAAGGGTTGATTTGTAGTCTTTTTTCAAGTCGCTGAATTCTTGAAGTTTTATAATCGTAACATTCTTTTCAATATATCTAGCGAACAAAACAAGATATTTTCAAAATTCTTTTTGTTATAGCTTTGGTATGTCTCAAAGATATGCCCTAAAAAGCGAAAATTGTGTGACGTCATGATGACGTCATAAAAAAATTATTTTTTCAAGTCGATAGAATATTGCCCATAGCATTTGTAAACGTTTACTTTCTTACCGGCCACATTGGCTACTTTTAAACTTGGCAGACACTTACCCCAACTGCTCACAATGTGTGCCGAACTTTTACGTCCTGATGACGTCCTCACATGTCACGTGACGTCATCTTAAAGGGGCATTTTTCGAAGCCATATATCTACAAAAGTACAAGTCCGATTCAGTTGGAACGTAAGGTATGCCACCTGGTGTTATAGATGAAAATTGACATGACGTTATGATCAAGTCATAACATGTCACGTGGTGTCATCTTAAAGGGGCACTCGCTAGATTATTGCCTATAGCATTTGTACACGTTTTCTTTCTTACCGGCACTTTGGGTACTTTTAAACTTGGCAGACACTTAGACTAACTGCTCACAATGTGTGCCGAACTTTTACCTCTTGATGACGTCATGACATGCCACGTGACGTCATCTTAAAGGGGCAGTTTTTGAAGCCATATATCTACAAAAGTACAAATTCGATTAAGTTGAAAGTAATATCTAGGTAGCCCAGTAGGTTTATAGCTGAAAATTGACATGACATTATCATAATTGATGTCATCACATGTCACGTGACGTCATCTTAAAGGGGCAGTTTTTGAAGCCATATGTCTACAAAAGCACAAGTCCGATTAAGTTCAAAAGTAATATCTAGGTAGACCAGTAGGTTTTTAGATAAAAATTGAATTGACGTTATGATGACGTCATCACATGTCACGTGACGTCATCTTAAAGGGGCAGTTTTTGAAGCCATATATAAACAAAATTACAAGTTCGATTAAGTTGAAAAGTAATATCTAGGTAGCCCAGTAGGTTTTTAGATAAAAATTGAATTGACGTTATGATGACTTCATCACACGTCACCTGACGTCATCTTAAAGGGGCAGTTTTTGAAGCCACATATAAACAAAAGTACAAGTTCGATTAAGTTGAAATGTAATATCTAGGTACGTCTGCAAGTTTATAGATGAAAATTGACATGACATTATGATGATGTCATCACATGTCACGTGACGTCATCTTAAAGGTGGATTCTTCGAAGCCATATATCTACAGAATTACAAGTCCAATGAAATTGAAACGTGATATGTAGGTATGCTAGCAGGCGTTATTGACAAAAATTACATGACGTCATGATGACATCATTATACGATTTTCTAGTAATTTTTAAGTTTTTAAACCCCAAAGCCATATCTCATCAAACCTACATGCTAATTTCAAAAAACAATTTGTAATACATTTGTTAGGTGATAGGTACTTACATATGAATGGGCAAAATGTGTGACATCACAATGACATCATCATGGTCACAAACTGCAAGTATGCTCACATTTCCAAAACAATTATGATTAAGGATACGTAATTGCTTGAATGTAAAACAAGATTTTGTTTCATCTACCATTGATATCTCATCAAGAATTAGAATCATACTCCCACAAAAAAAAAAAAAACACCCGAAACAGCCCTGTGTTTGTACACAAACACCAGTATCTAGTTTTTTTTTCTTTCTTTTTTTTTTTTTTCTTTTTCAGACTTTTGCCCATAGCATTTGTACACGATTTCTTTCTGCCAGGCACTTTGGCTACTTTTAAGCAACCGATTGCATTTAAACTTAGCAGACACTTAGACCAACTGCTCAGAATGCATGCCGAACTTTTACGTCATGATGACGTCATCACGTGATTTTTTATGAATTTTTGAAATTTGAAAATCGTAACATTCATTAAATTATATCTAGCGAACAAAACAAGATATTTTCAAAATTCTTTTTCTTATAGCTTTGGTATGTCTCAAAGATATGTCCTAAATTGCGAAAATTGTGTGACGTCATGATGACGTCATCAAAAATGTTTTTTTTTGTTAACGCATGTAAGGGTCAATCCGATTACAAAAATGTATATATTGAATTTTCCTGTACCCAATTCCAAAATTTCATGATCGTGGCTCACTCAAGTAAGAAATAACAGCCATTTCAAAATTTAGACCAAATTCAATATAACACAAAGGAATTCTGGGACGGAATGATAACCATGGCTATTATGAGCTTGCTGTTTATAAAAGGGTTGATTTCTAGTCTTTTTTCAAGTCGCTGAATTTTTGAAGTTTTAAAATCGTAACATTCTTTTCAATATATCTAGCGAACAAAACAAGATATTTTCAAAATTATTTTTGTTACAGCTTTGGTATGTCTCAAAGATATGCCCTAAATGGCGAAAATTGTGTGACGTCATGATGACGTCATCAACAATATTTTTTTTTTTAAACGCATGTAAGGGTCAATCTGATTACAAAAATGTATACATTGAATTTTCCTGTACCTAATTCCAAAATTTCGTGATCGTGGCTCACTCAAGTAAGAAATAAGAGCCATTTCAAAATGTAGACCAAATTCAATATAACACAAAGGAATTCTGGGAAGGGCTGATAACCATGGCTTAAATGTGCATGCTATTTATAAAAAGGGTTGATTTGTAGTCTTTTTTTCAAGTCGCTGAATTCTTGAAGTTTTAAAATCGTAACATTCTTTTCAATATATCTAGCGAACAAACAAGATATTTTCAAAATTATTTTTGTTACAGCTTTGGTATTTCTCAAAGATATGCCCTGAAAAGCGAAAATTGTGTGACGTCATGATGACGTCATCAACAAATCTTTTTTTTAAAACGCATGTAAGGGTCAATCCGATTACAAAAATGTAATCATTGAATTTTTCTGTACGTAATTCCAAAATTTCATGATCGTGGCTCACTCAAGTAAGAAATGACAGCCATTTCAAAATTTAGACCAAATTCAATATAACACAAAGGAATTGTGGGAAGGGCGGATAACCATAATGTGCATGCTGTTTATAAAAAGGGTTGATTTGTAGTCTTTTTTCAAGTCGCTGAATCTTTAATTTTTTTAAATCGTAACATTCTTTTCAATATATCTAGGGAACAAAACAAGATATTTTCAAAATTATTTTTGTTATAGCTTTGGTATGTAATTACAGATATGCCCTATCAGGCGAAAATTGTGTGACGTCATGATGACGTCATCAAAAAATTTTTTTTTTTAAACGCATCTAAGGGTCAATCCGATTACAAAAATGTATACATTGAATTTTTTTGTACCCAATTCCAAAATTTCATGATCGTGGCGCACTCAAGTAAGAAATAACAGCCATTTCAAAATTTAGACCAAATTCAATATAACACAAAGGAATTCTGGGAAGGAATGATAACCATGGCTTAAATGTGCTTGCTGTTTATAAAAGGGGTTGATTTCTTGTCTTTTTTCAAGTCGCTGAATTTTTGAAGTTCTAAAATGGTAACATTCTTTTCACTATATCTAGCGAACGAAACAAGATATTTTCAAAATTCTTTTTGTTATAGCTTTGGTATGTCTCAAAGATATGCCCTAAAAAGCGAAAATTGTGTGACATCATGATGACGTCATAAAAAAATTCTTTTTTCAAGTCGATAGAATATTGCCCATAGCATTTGTAAACGTTTACTTTCTTACCGGCCACATTGGCTACTTTTAAACTTGGCAGACACTTACCCCAACTGCTCACAATGTGTGCCGAACTTTTACGTCCTGATGACGTCATCACATGTCACGTGACGTCATCTTAAAGGGGCATTTTTCGAAGCCATATATCTACAAAAGTACAAGTCCGATTCAGTTGGAACGTAAGGTATGCCACCTGGTGTTATAGATGAAAATTGACATGACGTTATGATCAAGTCATAACATGTCACGTGGTGTCATCTTAAAGGGGCACTCGCTAGATTATTGCCTATAGCATTTGTACACGTTTTCTTTCTTACCGGCACTTTGGGTACTTTTAAACTTGGCAGACACTTAGACTAACTGCTCACAATGTGTGCCGAACTTTTACCTCTTGATGACGTCATGACATGCCACGTGACGTCATCTTAAAGGGGCAGTTTTTGAAGCCATATATCTACAAAAGTACAAATTCGATTAAGTTGAAAGTAATATCTAGGTAGCCCAGTAGGTTTATAGCTGAAAATTGACATGACATTATCATAATTGATGTCATCACATGTCACGTGACGTCATCTTAAAGGGGCAGTTTTTGAAGCCATATGTCTACAAAAGCACAAGTCCGATTAAGTTCAAAAGTAATATCTAGGTAGCCCAGTAGGTTTTTAGATAACAATTTAATTGACGTTATGATGACGTCATCACATGTCACGTGACGTCATCTTAAAGGGGCAGTTTTTGAAGCCATATATAAACAAAATTACAAGTTCGATTAAGTTGAAAAGTAATATCTAGGTAGCCCAGTAGGTTTATAGCTGAAAATTGACATGACATTATCATGATGTCATCACATGTCACGTGACGTCATCTTAAAGGGGCAGTTTTTGAAGCCATATCTACACAAGTACAAGCTCGATTAAGTTGAAATGTAATATCTAGGTAGGCCAGCAGGTTTATAGATGAAAATTGACATGACGTTATGATGACTTCATCACACGTCACCTGACGTCATCTTAAAGGGGCAGTTTTTGAAGCCACATATAAACAAAAGTACAAGTTCGATTAAGTTGAAATGTAATATCTATGTACGTCTGCAAGTTTATAGATGAAAATTGACATGACATTATGATGATGTCATCACATGTCACGTGACGTCATCTTAAAGGTGGATTCTTCGAAGCCATATATCTACAGAATTACAAGTCCAATGAAATTGAAACGTGATATGTAGGTATGCTAGCAGGCGTTATTGACAAAAATTACATGACGTCATGATGACATCATTATACGATTTTCTAGTAATTTTTAAGTTTTTAAACCCCAAAGCCATATCTCATCAAACCTACATGCTAATTTCAAAAAACAATTTGTAATACATTTGTTAGGTGATAGGTACTTACATATGAATGTGCAAAATGTGTGACATCACAATGACATCATCATGGTCACAAACTGCAAGTATGCTCACATTTCCAAAACAATTATGATTAAGGATACGTAATTGCTTGAATGTAAAACAAGATTTTGTTTCATCTACCATTGATATCTCATCAAGAATTAGAATCATACTCCCACAAAAAAACAAAAACACCCGAAACAGCCCTGTGTTTGTACACAAACACCAGTTTCTAGTTTATTTATTACATTTCTTTACCCAGGGTGTGCCCAAACAGTTTAAAACTGGTTTCCATTGGGGCCCTGCATATTATTAGTTAAAACTGAATATTTACACATTCATACAAAATATTTAAACAAATACAATAATGTTTACACAAATAAATCAATTTTCTGTTAACTTTTCAACTCTCCAGAAGCCTATTCCTGATATACGAGATGGGCGAAAAACCCGCGAAAAAACCTTCAAGGGTGAAAAACAAGGGGAAATTCCCATCCGGCTCCAAAGTATTTTGGCAACCAAGTTTATAACTCCGCAGATAAGCGTAAATGACAGAAATATCACTGATAGATGGCTTTACGTAGCTCCGATTTAAATGTACTTAAGGAGTTTATGGTTCTCATTTGTTCAGGCAGATTATTCCATATACTGGCACCACTCACAGCGAAACTTGTCACGTAGCATTCCTTTTTGGCGAAAGGAACTTTCAGTGCCATTTGGGTCGATTGTCGTGTTTCACGAATCACTGTAAGTGGTGTGAACAGATTTGTCATGTACAAAGGAGTCATTTTGTTAAGGCTTTTGAAAACAAAGATAGCCTTTTTGGACTGAACTCTTTCTTTAAAAGGAATCCAATTTAGTCTGGCAAACATATCAGCTGAGGGGGTGAGGGAGGTACATTTAAGGATTATCCGTGCGGCTCTTTTTAGACATTTGTTGAGGGTATTGTCGTGAGATATGTACCTTCCTCCCCACACCGTACAACAATACTCTAAAGATGGCATAACTAAACTTACAAAGAGTGTGTGCAGGCTGCTTTGGGGAACGTAATCACGAATTCTGTTTAACACACCCAATTTAGACGAAACAGTCTTCCTTACGTATTCAACATGTGTACCCCAACTTAATGTTTCATCAACAACTACACCCAAGCATTTACAATATTTCACTTTTTCGATAACCTTATCAGCAATGCACACGTTCAGGTCGACGTTGGATATTTTCTGCCTTGAACCAATAAGCATACATTTGGTTTTGTTGGCATTTAATGCTAGTTTGTTTCTTAGGCACCAGTTGTGAATACTAGCAAGAGCTACATTTAAGTTCCTTTCTATTTCGTTAATACTAGAGGAGCTACACGTTAACGTGGAGTCAGATGCATACATAAATAAATTGCAATTTTGGGGTATACAAGATGGAAAATCACTACTATAAACAATGAATAAAAGTGACCCTAAGATCCACCCTTGTGGAACGCCTATGTCTATGGGCAAGACCTTCGATATTGTGCCCTTAATATTTACAGACTGACTACGACCGCCTAGGTACGACTTAAACCAATTAATTACAGAAGATGACAAATTCAGCTTCTTCAATTTGCCTAGTAGGATTACATGATCCACACAATCAAAAGCTTTACTGAGATCTATGAACACGCTACCTGTAACTTTACCTTGCTCCATAGCCTCAAAACACTTGTTTGTTAAATCGTGTAGAGTGCTTTCAGTTGAGTGTAAGGGTCTAAATCCCGATTGGCAACTAGGTAACAAATTGTTATCATCGAGGTAGTTATATACTGCCGAGTGCACCCATCTTTCTAGAATCTTAGAGATAATTGGCAGTATAGAAATAGGCCGATAATTACTTGTACTACATTTATCTCCTCCCTTGTGAATTGGTGTTACCAAGGCGTGTTTCCAATCTTTAGGGTATTGCTCGCATCTTATGGAGAGGTTAAAAATATAAGTTAAAGATTTAGTAATATAAGGGGAAGCAATTTTAATCATTTTAACACTGATGCCATCCGGACCTGTTGCTTTCCCAACCGACATGGATGATATTTGCTTTTGAACGAACTCTTCTGTAATATTAGGTACAGTGCATTCTTCAAGTTCATCCAGAGAATCAACGATAGAGGCGTAGGTATCATTGTTTTCAAGTTCGCCCGATGGGCAATTTCTAGCTGTACGTTTTCCTATTGTAGAAAAGTGTTCATTTAATGTATCAGCAATGTCAGTGGGATCGTCAATATTTTCTCCATTTGGGGAAGTGATAGAATTTGGAGCAATTTTCTGTTTCTTAGGAAGTACCTCCTTTAGCTTTTTTACATGTACATTTTACTGATACAAGTACATGTAGGCCTAGTCGTATCACTTTTACATCGATCGCGAAAGTTGATTTAATCTTTTTCATTTCTGTGCAGGCGAACAGGCGAATAATAATATTCCGATTTTTCTGATTAAAGTGGGAGGGAGAGGCATTTTTTTCTACGAAACTATTGAATATTCTTTAAGGTAAGTTTTGCACAGGATTTAATGTACATTTTTTTGTACACATATAGAAAGACTTAAATTTGAAGAGCCTACAAACGCTGCATTAACAAAATACATTAGGGACAACTACGGCTGATTGCAGGTAACAATCAAATTTCAACTTTCGATCCATTCTGTAATTTTAGCAAAAATTATTAGCAGTGCCACGAAAACAATTTTGTTTAATCAAGCAGTTAAAAAATAAAAGTAAAAATCCTTAAATAATGTTAAGGGCAAGTAACTGACGTAAGGTTCGATAACTTTTGAATATAGGGTATTGTTCGCATTTTAGTATTACGCGTGCTGCTGCCTCCTTATACCCTCGTGATATAGTGCATGCAAATGTGGATCAATTAATACTTTTCTAATTGGTGACACCATTTTGCTGAGATCAATTATTGAGGGTTAGGTTAAAAAGAAATATTTTATTGATGTAAGTGCAGAAGATGAGTGAGCACGTATCTAGTTTTTAAGACATATCATCAGCTCTGAACTTATGACCACAAAACATCTCTCGCAGCCCGTTGCGAAACTGGCGGTACTTGAACGCGTAGATGACCGGGTTGACGCAGCCATTTGTGGCCACCATCGCCACGGAGAGCAGGTAGTACCACTCGTTGGGCTGTGTCTTCCAACCAAGGTTGAACATGAAGAATATGAGCTGGTTGGGAGTCCAGCAGACCATGAATGTGATGAAGACGATCAGCAGCGTCTTGAAGGTGTTGCGTCTGGCCCGGAGCAAGGACTCCATCATACCGGATTCCGCGGATGCTGCTCCCCCACCAGACGGGCCGGCGGTGGGTGCCGCCACGGCCGGCTGCGGGCCGACACGGGACGCTCCCCGCTTCAGCTCCAAGCTGATACGGGTGTACGCGAAGAACATCACACCCACCGGCAGGAAGTACACCAGGACCACGGTCAGGATCCCCACGGCTTGGGAGCGAGACGCGGCACCGGAGAGGCACTTCCCACCCTCCACCTTGAAGATGATCAAGTTGTACACCTTAACGACGAGTCCAATGATCCAGCACGCAGCGATGACCGCGCCAACTTTGAGGTGAGGCCGTTTGAAGAAAGCAGCCTGGTACTTGAACGGATGAACGATGGCGTAGTATCGCTCCAAGGTCAGGGAAAGCAGGTTGAACGTCGAAATCACGAACAGGAAAAACAGCAAGAAGTTGGAGAGCCAGACGAGGCAGATGAACCAACCCAACCCGGTGTCTGGCAGGGGGTCGGGCAGGGGGACTTCGCTAGTCAGGAGGATGACAGTGGAGCCAAAGAAATCCACCACGGCTTGGTGGAAGATGAATGCATTGGTGCGAGTCTGCATCGCTGAGACTTTACAGATGACCACGCAAACAAGACCGTTGCCTAAGATACCAAAGATGCCTATGAAAGTCTTGTAGATACGCAGAACCAGTATATCCTCCATGGTGTCTGCACTCAGTCTCGGCCAGCGCGTTTAAGTGATGTGTTTGGTCCACATCTGCTGGTCCCGTGTCAAGAAGTCTCCAGCGCTCGCTGAAATATATACCGAACGCCCCAACGTTCCAGTGCACAAGCCCCACACAGCAATATCACATCATTTTACTAAATATAGTGTTAATTTCTATCTCGATTGCATTTACTGCATCTCAGAATGCGTAAAAACAAAAAACGTAACTCCGCAAAAACAAAAACGTAAACGAATTAATAGCAACGCCGTGTTTAAAAATAGCGTGTACTGGGGGTCGCAAATTAATTTTGCTAGGCACGACGTGAAAACAAAAAAATTACAGTTGATCTTTTCCCTCTGAATGACTGATTTAATCAAATTAATGTAAATAATATTTGCCATTAAATGGCAGCTGTCACGCGTATAATAATGACAAGGGGAAATTATTGGAGGGGGACACTGCCATAGCCGACCCCTCCCCAAAAGATATTAGGGGACGTGTAGTGTACCCCGTCCCACCGGGATCGCCGCCCATGGTTCACATGATTATTTTCAGCATTTTCGGTTTCTTCTCATTTTCAAACCTACAGTTATAAAGCCACGTGGATGGGAAAAGACGAATTATAACAGTGGTGTGATTCTTAATGATGTTCATTCAACCATGTTCGGGTATTGTACTGCCACCGTGTAGTTTCTTCTCTGTTTCTATAGGTTTAAAAAGTGCTCTTAGGTAGTGACAGCTCGGTGGCCGATCGTTCATCGATTTCTTAGTCGAGGGTTCGATTCGAAGTCTTTCGGTATTTCCTTTTTTTTCCGACAAAAATGTGATTGTCATTATTTATAAGAGTATTCGTTTACCATCTCCAAACACCAACTGTACAGTGGCTTGCTCGCCAAGCGCAGTGCAGCTGGGACCGCTCGTGAAGTCAAGGTAAGCATCTGCGTAGGCCCTAAAGGTTCATGGCACGTTTGGCTGACTCATCAGCAGTCAAGGCTTAGGGTGCCGCCATGTTCCTCCCTTTTATGGTGCTATATATACCTTCGGTTATATGGATCAGTTGGGGAAGGAGGTGTGATGGACCGGAATCTGAGCCCATAAGAGTCCTACATGAGAGCCGGTAAGCCGGGGTATGGGGCCTCGGTGAATCGCGGCACCTTAAAACTTGGTCAACATCACATAATTTTTCTTTTAACAGAAGTAACACCAGAATACATACCTTTCGATTAATAAATTCTAAAGGTATAAGGGAAACAAATCAAGGAATGTTTTTGTCTGTCTCGTCGTTCGGGCTTTTCTCTGTTTATTATTATGTTTAAGGAAATTTGTAATCTTCGACTTCTTAGAATATGCACCCATGGCTTTGCGCGCAATTGTACATTTATGATTCTATTATATTTTGTATGCAGCATTCAGGATAATTATTTTCACCACCCCCAAATGTACGGAAATATTTTCATAACCACCCCCCCCCCCCCCCTCCAATCAATCCTTTGTCCGCCCCCTATGGGGTTCAATATTTATTTCCCCCCCCCCCCCCCCCCTCAAAAAAAGAAAGAAAAAACAAACAGGCATTTTTACAAATTTTGGGAATAAATTTACCCACAAAAAAATAGCCCGCGGAAATCAATTTGAAATAGAAGGCGGCATACCAAATTGTAGCGCCCCTATTTTCGAAAAGCAAGCAATCGCATTTCATGTTTGGATGTGGTTAGTATATTTTCCGTAAATTTTCTCTGTTTTGAGTCAAATTTTTCTCACGAAAGGCCCCAAAGAGTGTTATTAAAGGGTGCATGCCACCATTACTCTGAAAGTCAGTGCGTGCCAGCTCATTAATATTTTGTGATCCTTCAGGTAAGAGGTCCTTGTGGCCTATAAATGGGACTGATTGTAAAATATAAGTGTGGAGATCAAGCATTTTGTGACTCGTGGCTTCCAACTCGGGGGAATTCCGTTCACAAAAAAGACCAATGCTTGGGTCTTTTTGGCATAGAGGCGGGGGGCTACATTTAGACCTCTGCCCAGAGATGGGCCACCATCAAGGATGGGTTGGGGAGGGATAAAAATAAATAATTCGGTCAACTCTAATACAATTGAAAAGAAAATGATTCTAGGGGTCTTAATCTTCAATTTGAAGTGAATAACACATTGCCACGTTACTCCTTAGCGTCACCAGGCGGCGCTCTTTACGGGTGCACCACACTAAATAGGCCAAAAATTGCTGCGCCAAACTGATTAGCATAGATTGTAAACCCACAACTCTTTTTGAATAATAAATGTTGGGGGGTCATGCAATTGATAGATTGTGTAATTATGATCAGCTACCATAACCTGGGGGTTCTGTACTTCAACTTTTGTGAAAGCTTGATAAATTTTGGCTTTAAAATTGGTCCTATTTGGCTTGGCAAGTTGAGGGATACAGTATAAAAAACAATGGCAGCTAGCCATTTTTAGAGGTGGTACTCTTTGGGGACAATTAGCAACAATTCCAAACGTCTACCCTGCCAAAAATCGAAAAGAATTTGACAGATTAAGATTCAAACTATAATTTTCAGTAGTCCTAGATAAGGATTGTTTTTCACTGGGAAGTTAGTTGATTTTACACTAGGGTCAATGGGAGTATATTTAGTGTGGTGCACCCCTATGAGCGCCGTATATATAGTGGGTGCATGCCACTAAAAATCTGAAAATCAATGCACGCGAGCTCATTAATATTTTGTGATCCCTCGGGCAATTTGGAGTAAGAGGTCCCTGTGTCCTATAAATTGGACTGATTGTAGAATTAACTATTTGTGGAAATCAAGCATTTGTGACCCGTGGCTTCCAACTCGGGGGATTCCGTAAAAAAGAAAGAAAAAAAAGACCAATACGTGGGTCTATTTGGCATAGAGGCGGGGGGTAGACGTGGGCCCAGAGATGGGCCACCATTTTAGGGGTGGTTTAGGGGGAGGGGAGTATAAAAAAAATCATTCCGTCAACTCTCATAAATTTGAAAAGAACATTATTCTAGGAGTCTTAATCTTTATTTTCCAGTGAAAAACACATTGCCACCTTACTCCTGAGCATCACCAGGCGGCACTCTTTCTCAGTGTCTGATTTTGTGTTGGTTACACTGAGCGCTGTGTTTAGTGAAGTGGAACCCATGGCCTGTGTTTCACATAGATCGGGAGGTGATCCAGAGCCGAACGAAAACAAACAGGATCGCGAATCCCTCTCGCTATATGTTGCATGCTGGGAGAATTAGTATTACACGACAATGTCGTCTGCTTCAGATTCTGTAGGGCTATTTTTATGATAATCTATCTAGTATTTCCAGAAAAGTAAATAAATCGTACATAGCTTTAATAACAAAAATGCACTGTAAAAGAATTAGGCCCCTATGAGTAAATACTTTCACAACAGCTCGTTAAATGCTTCAAATCTACGAAAAAATACCGTCACTTTTCTCTGTCCGTCTCGCACGTCGCCATCTTGGATCTTGCGAACCCACCTCGCGAGCAGGATCACAAAAAAACGTGATCCGGAGCAGCTTTCGACGCTTCGGATCACTGATCGCGCTCCGGATCTGCGTGAAACAAACACGCCCTTTGTCAACCACAAGTCGATTTTCCATGGTAACCTATACACTAAATACATATTGGGTAGTACCAGGCAAAAGTACCTAAAAACGTGATCCGGAGCAGCTTTTGAAGCTCCGGCCGGATCACTGATTGCGATCCGGATCTGTGTGAAACAAGCAGGCCCCCAGTGGAGTGGAACCTGTTAAAGAGGAACTAAAACGCCAAATTTGTTTTGGACTTTTTGGACTTTTCCGACAGTTTAAATACTCTTTTAACTGATAGAGATTAGTTTGCAGACGGGAGGGATTTTTTTATTAAATAAAAAAGTGTTGTTATTCTGAACCATTTATCCTGTTTCGCGAAAGCTCATTATGTATGTTAAATGTATGTACGTGACCCCGTGACGTAACGTGTAGAGTCGGTTGATGCTACAGCTAAACACTATGCATGTACGTACGTGGAGTTGATGCTGCTGAAGAGTTTTGTCGACCTAACTCCTCCGTTTTCCCGTCTATTTTGTCTAATTTTGATATTATCTAGTATGAGCATGGTTCTGAGATAATCATTATGTCTCGATCGTGTGTAGTTAGTTGGGGGTTGCACGAGGAACAGCGACAAAAACCATGACCTAACCTTACTGCGATTCCCAGTGCTGAATGGAGCTCAAAGGCGACAGTGGGTCCGCTTTGTAGACAATACAATATCTGATTTTGGGCTGTCGAAATGGTCGAAAATATGTGCAGAACATTTCGCCAAAGACTGTATAGATGATAGTGTTAGTATGAAAACTCAGCTGGGTTTGAAGGCACAATTCCGTTTGAAGGCTGGAGCCATTCCAACTCTAAAGGCACCGAGCATTCCAATCGTGTCCCGGACTCACGAGCACCACCGCGACGACGTTCCCCACGCGCGGTTGCCGTCTCGAGCAGCCAGAGGCCCGGTCGTCTCCCTGTCCACGCTCGCTTGACTCATCAACATGCATTGTACACGCACGGTACCGCATGCGCTGCATGCGATTGAGTCTGGTACCTTATAACATAAATTGTGTGTATAGTTCTGAGAAGGTGCGGGTCCTTATGAGGGCTGCATAAGCAAAGTCGCCAGACTAGAGTATAGCATCAGCTCACACACAACTCACCGCGCAGGTCCCAATAAAAGCCGACTGCAAACAAAGGAAAGTATGACTCATAACTAGCTTTTCAGCAAGAACAAGCCTACAACCCCAATTCTAAATGTGTCTCACAAAGATGTCAACACTTTAAAATATGTTTATCGTAGTGTTACTCCTGAATCATGAGCAAAAAGCACAGCAAGTAATACTAGCCTTAGACAAAAAAATACGTACAGACTCTACGTAAAACATTGTCGTATAATAGAGTGACGTCATATGTTTCTACACGTATACGTCAATACTCGCGCGATACGGCACGCAGTTGACCTGGGCCTTTTCTGAATCGAGTCAAAGTGGCTCAAAAACATTTATTTTTATTTTTCAGAATCATGAAACTTGTTACATTAGTTTTGGGGAGGCATAAACTATCAGATAAGTCAAAAAAATCACACACAAAATTGGCGTTTTAGTTTGTCTTTAAAGAAAACATGGCGGCGCCCATATGTAAACATGGCGGCGCCCATATGTAAACATGGCGGCGCCCATATGTAAAAATGGCGGCGCGCAGTAAACATGGTGGCGAGGACGGCCATTCAGTTTCGCCAAATGTACTTGGCAACAGTGGCGTAGCCAGGCTCTTCCTAGGGGGGGAGGGCGGGGGCATGACTATTTTCAAGGGGGAAAATTCGACTTTGTAAATAGGTCCACGCTATAGTAACGCATAGGCCTATCTACACACTACAGATGGCGACACCCCCCCCCCCCCCAATTGTTTTTCTCTCCCTTGCCCCAAGGGGGGGGGGGGCAAGGTAGCCAAGGGGGGGGGGGGGCCTTGGCTACGCCACTGCTCGCCAATAACAAAAGGCTTTGAAATTTACAATATTGACTTGTATTCTAGTATGACCATATGGTAATGGTTGCAGACCAGTAAATTAGCCAAAAATTACCAACGCCGGCCAAATCACGATTTGTGTGCCCTCGGATTCTCTGCTGCTAGAGCATTTTGTAGGTCATGAAAAGGGTTTGTAAAAGAGAAGGTTGGAAGCGGTGCACAGGAGGACTGCATGCGAACTTGTATTACTGTGAAATTCGGATAAAATTGGGCCCTGAAAGTGCATTGGGGCGTAGGCATCATCTTTCAAGCTGGCGATGGGCTACAGGACTACTTTAGAGGGGATCATCTTTGGATGGAAATTTCTCCCAAAGTCATTGGTTAATCCCCATAAAATTCAACAGAAACTGAAAAATAATGAAATAAACTTTATTTTGATGTGTTTCTCAAACACATTGGAGAGTTGTAAGTATTTTCCCTGAATTTCGGAAGTGAGCAATTTATCATTGGGGTCTATGGAAGTTGATTTTTCTGGTATGCAACCTATAAGAGCTCTCATTGCACATGACTCCACACAGTGTTCACGTACCTCGTTGCATTCGTGAAGGTGAGGCGGATCAGCATGCTGTGGTATCACCGCATGCATTTTCAGTATACATTTAAGTTGGGATCATGCCGATTTCTTACTGTTTTGCAACAAACATCGGGCCCACGTTTCTTTAAACTTATACAAAACAAGAATGGTTTAATTTAGGTTTCTAATACTAAGTAAAAACAATCCTCAAAACGTACAATGTACAGCTTGTCGGAGAAGCCATGACGTATAATCTTCCCGCATGTCCCCACTTGGTAAACGTGTTAAACACAGTGTGGTGTCACTTGCATGGAGGGCCGGCTATTATCGAGTTACATGGTATCGAGACCTGTCTCGAGACCGAAAATTTTGAGGTCTCGGCTGCCTCCAGGTCTCAATTTTGAAGACTCGGTCTCGGTCTCGGAGCAAAGGTCTTGGGGTCTTTTGTCAAGACCTTTACTTCATAATCGGCAAAAAACTGATACAAATAGAAAAATAAACCAATAAGAATAACAAATCGTCGAACGCTCGAAATCCTGTGTGGTGTGCATTTTCTTCTTGGAGGGCGGCGCGGCGCGGTCCGGTCGCATTTTTCCCGTACCACATAGTGGCTATGTGACCCATAGTGAAGGCAGAGCGAAGCCATTATACACCTTACAAAAAGTATCGAAACACTTGAATCAGACCCCATCATCTGAAAAATATAACTGTGTATTAAAAATGAATGGTCCCTTTGAATTCCCAGTTTTGTCCCGAGCATTTTGACACTTTAATTGTTATGATACGACATCAATTGCCATGATAGATGTTTGAATGTTCACAAGTCGAATTTCAAAAATGACACTTAATGTGGACCGCGTCACAAGAATGCACAAAACAGCCGACATAAACAAGAAAACGACACAATAAAGTAACGACAAAAGATTTCTTTTATTCTCAACTTCATCTTTGTTTTGCCACACCTTTACGTCAGTTCTCAATGTCAGTTTCTTTACTCAAACTTTGTGTGTTCAGTTTCTTTACTAAATACTTTGTGTGTCCACCATCATTATCCACAACTGCGTTACAGCTACGTCGCATGCTTCTGATCGGTTGTCTGATTTGCTGCTGGTCCATCTCATTCCATTTTCTCACAAGAATGCGTTCCAGCTGTGCCAATGCTGTTTCTGGCTTGATGGACTTCTTGACCTTCCCCTTCATAATGTCCCATAAGTTCTCTAGTGGGTTTAAATCTGGTGACCTGGAAGGCGGGCGCTCAATCCCCTCTGCGTCTAAGAAGTTGTTGGTGATGCCTGCTCTCCGCGAAGAATATAGGCAGTACTCGGCTGAATAGGCTTAACTGTCACTTTGAAATTCGACCTTTGATCATTCAATGATCATTACTCCAGTAATTGTGTCAGATCATAACATGTGAGGTGTCAAAATGCTCCGGACAAAACTGGGAATTCAAAGGGACCATTCATTTTTATTAGGCAGCTATAATTTTCAAATGATGGGGTCTGATTCAAGTGTTTCGATACTTTTTGTGAGGTGTTTATCTAAGGGGGGAAAATGCGTCCTCGGAACTCGTCACACACACGAGAATACAGTACCTGGATTACGTAAAAGTAAAGCACACACAGTAACTCGCCCGATCCGCTCACACGTTGTCATGTCGCGTCGCATTGATCAACAAAGTTAACGAATTGTTCACGGAAGTGGCCAAAAACCATCTCGGCACAGTCAGCCATTATTAAATTTGGGTTCCGAGATCACATTGAATTCTATGGGTGGCATGGGTGGCTTGTGCGTAAAAGCGCTCGCCTCTCACCAATGTGGTTCGATTCCCGGCTCGGACCATAATTATGTGAGTAGAGTTGTGCGTTGGTTCTCTCCTGTGCAACGAGGGTTTTTCTCCGGGTCCTCCGCCTTTTTTCCCTCCGGAAAAATCAAACACTTTCGATCTCTGGCTGTGCTCCGTGGTCATATATATATGGGTCGATGTGGCCGGCTGCCAGAGGCGCCTTTACGTGCCAGCGACTCGACCACGTTGTAGCAGCGTCCTTCGCAATTCAGCTGCGAGTAAGGATGATTAGCCTTCCAAATTATTATTATATTATTATTATTATAGGTTTTCCCGGCCAATTTCGTAAAGTGTTCATTCACTTCTGAAAATGGGTCATTCATTTTCGTCTGAATTTGAATGCGCGTCTTTAATCCCGTTTCAAGTTCAATCGTTTTCATGGTCAGGGTATTCGGTTTTGAGAAACAGGCGGCCATTTACGTTACATGTGCATTCATTTACGCAAGCATTCCATTTCCAGCCGAGTTCGGGAATACATTTTCGTGAATGTGCAAACACAAGTAAGTTTATTTCATTCAAAATAGCAGATTACATCACAGACTTCAAAACCTGATACAGAATCTTATAATTCAAGCAGAAATTGAAATTAGATATTACTCTTCATTCGATATTTGATTTGAATAAACCTGTACGTGATTGTATCACGAATTCAAAGCCATTATATAACCTCTCATGTCGAGTCGATCGCAACGTATTATGCATTTTTGAGTGTTCTTGAGAGTGTTAAAGACTATCTGCAGACTGCCGATACTCTGCAGATCTACCTGTTTACAGGAAATAGCCCGTAACAACATCGGAGAAATCACCCACGAAAAATGCACAAGCAGTTGCACATGCACAAACTTATCTCCCTCGATGCTTGGCCATGCAGAGAACCCACTGAGGGCTAAGGTCTGTCATAAAATGAACTTGACCTGAGATGTAGTCAGTGGTGGCTCTGAGGGGAAGGGGGATTTGATCGAATGTAATGCAAAGAGTGTAAGAATAAATATAATTTCTTTATGTTGAAGACTATACAGGGTGGATAATAAAAGCCGAAACCGAGATATTATTGCTAATTGTAACAGAAGTAGGGCACATGTGAATCAAAGGGAGATATCCACGGTTAGGGTTGAATCTCCTCTTTACAATGACACCCTGATCGTGTCATTACATTCACGGTTGACTGAGCAGTGACAAATTTTATGAAAGGGTCTATTTAGAGAATTGCGCCACTTTCTTTAGTGGCATTCATTGGCCTTAACCATTACATAACCTTCTTAAAATTAACAAGCGGGTGAGGAGAAGCTTGCAGTTTCTTAAAACACATTCAGGCGTACATGAGAATGCAGCTTACAAAAGAACAGCGAGTTTTTGCTTCGAAGTGGTTGGAGACGGGGAGCCTTCAGCAAGTGGCAGATGCTTTTGCTGAAAACTTTCCAGAACGTCCTCCTCCAGCTAAGACAACGATTTGGCGCAATGTTCGCAAGTACCAGCGTGAGGGAACCAGCTTAAACTTAAACAAGGGAAGATCTGGGCGACGAAGAACTGGGCACTCACCCGAAAACATCAATGCGGTCCAGCAGGCCCTGCAACAGGGAGAACGCACCAGCCAGAGACGAAATGGTCTAGGACTGCCCCCAGCCACATTCAACAGAATTGTGAGGCTGGGTGTCCGGTGGTACCCTTACAGAATTGTGAGACGACATCAACTGCTTCCTGGTGATCTTCCGAGGCGTCTTAAGTTTTGCCAATAGATACTTGACCGTCCAAACAGATTTTTTGAAAAGCTTACCATCGGAGATGAGGCTGCCTTCTGCATGAACGGAGCCGTGAACACGCAGAACGTCCGCCAGTACGCACCATTGCATCATCCACCGGCGGATTTCACTTTTGACAAAAGTTTGAATCGTGAGAAATTATCACTGTGGATTGGACTTTCTGGGAATGGGATTCTGCTTGGTCCTTACTTTTTTGTAGGAAATTTGAGTGGAGAAGGCTATCTTCAAATGATCAATGACTTGATTGTACCCCAGTTAGAGCAACATTTCGAAAAACAGCAAGGAGACATTTTTCGTCGGTTGTGGTGGACCCAAGACAGAGCGATTGGCGGAACTGTTTGGAGAAAGAATCATTGCTCTGAACCACAACGTGGAATGGCCGCCGAGATCCCCGGATCTAACCCCATGCGATTTCTTTCTCTGGGGTTATTTGAAAGACAAGGTCTTTGTTACGCCACCACAGGATATTCAAGATTTGAGGGAGCGGATTGTCCAAAAAATCGACATCCTACGCGGGCAACCTGGTGTGATTCGCTCGGCAGTGATGGGCATGCGACGCCGTGCTCAGATTTGTGTCGGGGAAAACGTGTTGGGGGGCATGGTTATGTAAATAACACTGCGCGAATAAATGTTATTAAGTTTACATGGTGAAATCTCTTTTTTTCCCACCTGGCTTGATTGGCAACCATAGCCTTTCACTCTGTGACAAATGACACCATTAAAAAGTGGCGCAATTCCCTCAATAGACCCTTTCATAAAATTGGTCACTGCTCAGTCAACCGTAAATGTAATGACATGATCAGGGTGTCATTTTAAAGAGGAGATTCAACCCTAACAGAGGATATCTCCCTTTGATTCACATGTGCCCTACTTCTGTTAAAATTAGCAATAATATCTCGGTTTCGCTTCTTTTTATCCACCCTGTATAGGTAAATAATAGGGAAATATATTTTAAAAATCGGGTGAAGAATGAATAAGAAAAAAAGCTGGATTATTTTGATCTTAATTTGATGTTACTCAGTCAACTACAGAGATTTCTATTTACATCAATAATGCACGATGCAGCTTAGAATTTCATTCTAAATTGATGTAAGGTATGGCTAATTTGATTGACGGTTAATGAAAAAGAAACCCTTCATTTGTATTTGGTGCAGATGCCATTACACAAAATGTGAAATTGAATGGTCAATGTTTGAATTTCGCCCTCTAAAAGCAATAAAGAAGTCGTGTAAATGAATCCGATTGGACATAAACGAAAGGTTCTGCACAAACACTTAATTGATTGAACTGAAATGGAATCGAACGCTCTGGTAGCGAAAATGAAACCCGTGTTCAGAGCGATTTTGAAAATCTCGGCGGAATTGAATTAACTTTGTATCCAAATGAATGAATATTTTGCAAAATTGGCTTGGGAAAACCTTTATTATTCTCTGATAGTGACCAAAACCATGTCGGCACAGTCAGCCATTATTAAATTTGGGTTCCGAGATCACATTCAATTCTATTATAAGAAGGCAAAAAACACGAAACACTGCAGTTTACAAGTTTTGCAAAAGTAAACCGACGGAGCCGGCAGGAACAAATTCGGCTCTTATAATTATTCATAGGCATCTGGGCCGAGTTCGCAAATCAAAGTAAGAGTGATACATTGTTTTCATGTACAGATGGCACGTATGTTCACAGCAGTTGGACAGCATTAAAAATCCATTGAAAATAAAGAATGTTGGCTTTGAAAAGTGTTTTAATATAGGTTTTCCCGGCCAATTTCATCACAAATTTATTCAATTTCATTAACATGCATTCAAATTCACGCATTCCCCCTAATTCAATCAAACCAGGGTTTCTTTTTAGATACTATTGCTTTCAATTTCGTGTTTGTGCACACATGATTTCGTTCTTTCCATTCAGGTTCGTTTTAGTCATTCTATTTCGTTTATAGGCATTCAAGACTACATTTTCACTAATCTTCAGTTGAATTTCTACTACCTATCTATAATTCATGAAATCAAATTAAGACTCATCGAAGCGCACATGAATTTGTTGCTAGTTTTTGTTTTCTTTTTCGTTTATGGGCAATGAATTTCAAATTCTGTGCGTTCAAATTAAACATAAGTTATGGCTTGTTTATTCGAGGAAGCTGGCAATAGCTCTTTTACTGGCGCTTGAGTTTTTCTTTGTTAGATGCGTTTCCGTGTTGTTTGCATTTCATTTACGTCATATGCATGTGTTTTGTCTTAATTGCAATAATTGTTCCTTTTGCTTTGTTACCCTATGATTAAAGTTAAAGCCTGTACCCTGTATCTAGAAGACTGTTCAGTAAAGTTTAAAAAGTTATGGTGATAAGTTTGAAATGAAAACAAAATCTTTCGCTATAGCCTTGTGATAGTTTGCACTGGTCTTTATGTTTCTTCTTTATTTCTGCTAATGTTCGGACCACGTCAAATAAAAATACGAATCAGAAAGCACATACCATTAAAACGAATTTGAATGTAAACATTTGAAAAATGTTTGGCAATTGATGAAATTGAATGGTTGACCAGTCTCTTGCTGCTGGCTTTTACGAAATTGAATGATCTTTGCGACCTCATGAATTTGAATGATTTTATTTGGCCAGTGAATGCTAACTGCTGAAATGGAATTACTCCTTTTGATTGTTGAATGCTGATTCAACGGAGCATTCATTTTCAAACGAAATTGAATGAGCCGGGTATTAAATTGAATTACATTTTGTTTAAATTGGCCGGGAAAACCTATATTCACTGTACTGATTTGTCTGAGGTCTCGGTCTCGAACCCAGAGGTCTTGGTCTTGGCCTCGGTCTCGGACATCAGGTCTCGGTCTCGGTCTCGGTCTTGGTCTCGAACTTTGTGGTCTCGACTACAACACTGATTATATAGTCCTTGGTCAAAGTATTGTGGGGGTCTGGAGTAAGCCTAGTTTTCCATACACATTCTCATCCACACGCTTCTTGTACTTTGCTGAATGTGATAAGATCAGCCAATTATCCATCGGAGGTCGAATTCATTTTGTACGGAAGGAGAAATTTGTTAGCCTTAAGTCAGATTCCATGCCTCATTTTATCATTCACACTGATAGATATTAAATTAGATTATATGGCGAGCATAGCATTCATTCACTGTTAGTCAATTACACTGAAAATGCGGCGGGCGTATTTTTTGTCAAGTTGATCATCTCGTTATGCATTGTATGTATGTCATACTAACAATATTGAACTGGCCTTTCAAAATGTCTGCGCACAGGAAGTATTTGAAGTATCTCCACGCGTAAGAATGAGGAGTTGGCGCTCTAGTTTAATATAGCTCTATGAAAACATTTATCACTGTTATACCATATGTCCGTATTTAGAGCCCATAAATTCCATAGACAGGGGCGGATCCAGGATTTTTTGGCAGGGGGGGAGTCCGAAATTTAGCGATTTTTTTTTACAATTTACAAGTGGGGGGGGGGGGGGGGGGGGGGTGGTTAAAACACACTTTCTCACCGTTGGTGGCGCCTATTAACCTCGAGCTCTTTGTTTTGTTCTCACCCATAGGCAAAATAAGACCTGTATTTGCAAGGCGAAGGCCCCTGATAGAGGCATCTGGGCCGAGTTCACAAATCAAAGTAAGAATGATACATTTTTTTTCATGTACAGATGGCACGTATGTTTTACAGCAGTTGAACAGCATTAAAAATCCATTTAAAATAGAAAAAGTTGGCTTTGAAAAGTGTATTATTACTTACTGTACTGATTTGTCTGAGGTCTCGGATCTCGGTCTCGATGGGGAGGTCTCGGTCTTGGTATCGGTCTCGGTCTTGGTATCGGTCTCGGACATCAGGTCTTGGTCTCAAACTTTGTGGTCTCGACTACAACACTGAGAGTGTTGTGGTCTGGAGTAGGCTAAGTAGGCTTAGTTTCTATATACACATTCTCATCCACAAGCTTCTTGTCCTTTGCTGAATGTGATAAGATCAGCCAATTATCCGTCGGAGGTCGAATTCATTTTGTACGAAAGGATAAATGTCTGAGCCTTACGTCAGATTCCATAACTCATTTTATCATTCATAGTGATATATATTAATGTACACTCTAAAAACAAAAAACAAAAGTGCTAAATACTGAGTGCTAAGCAAGTGTGTGCACCTAACGTGCAGAAGTTAGCACCTCACGTGTTAAATTTGACCCCCTCCCCCCTAAAAAGTGCTGTACGGTGAGTGCTGAAAATGAATGCTGAGAACCGAGGCTTCCTTGACTGCACATTAGGTGTAAAATTACGTAGCAATTGCACGACCAATCAGAATTGAGGAAATTTGTGATTACAAAAGTCAGGTTAAAGTTTTGGTCACTTCCGTGAACTATTCGTTAACAATTTTTTTTTTTTTTATAGCTCTATCAGGTGCGGATCCGGGAGGGGGGGTCGAACCCCCCCCCACCCCATTCCATTTCTGGAATGTCTTCGGATTATTCAACCACATGGTCTTCAACATCCAGGAAGGGAATGATTAACTCTTAATTTCCCCCCATTGTCATTTGTTTACAGATTATCCTCCTGGCAAACCCTCTTGGGGTCTCTTGCCCACTTGGCCACATGGGGTTGTCTTTCCATTTTTCTGTTTATCCTTGCCACTTCCCTTTGTTCCTTCTCTTGCCCTATTACCACCTTCTATTTACCCCCCCCCCCCCCCCCTTCACCACACTCCTTTGTCCCCTTTTCCCAGCTTCATCCTTCATCTTAATCCCTCCACTCCTTCATCCTTACCTAACCACAATTCTTTGTTCCTTTCTTCCTGGCTGCCCTTTCCCCTCCCTTTGATGTTTACCCACTGCCATGCTCCTTTGCATCCCTGTTTTGTGTTTCTCCACCCACCCCCTCATGCATGTGTGTTCCCTACATGTTTGTTTCTTGTACTCTGTCATTTGCCATTGAGAAAGAACTTGCTTTTTTCTATTTCAATTATCTCTGTTAATTTGTAGTTAATTAATGTCAACCAAACTTCCAGTATTACCTTTTCCGCTTTTCTCTATTTTGTGTCCTATGAATTGTTGAAAATAGCAACTGAAGTGCTTTAGTTTAGCTCTTTTTGAGCGCTATTATTGTAGTACGCGTGCCTGTGCTAAATCAGCACGGCACGTGCAGTCACTATTACGATCACCTAAAAGTGCACAATTTTAGGTCTTCAGTTTTTTTAGAGTGTAGTAACCTCTACTAGATGTAGGGGAGGGTAGGGTCTCGTTATGAACTCCTGAACTGGGAGACAAGACAATCCCGGGTTCCGGAAGAGAAGAAATCAAATTTCTGGATGCACAAATTTACCTCAAAATTACTGATATATTTGCAGACTTCCTAAAGAGACAGTAATGTATGTCGACCCCTTGAATGTAAAGAGACGCAATGGAAATAGAACCCCTACAATAGAAAAATGCACAAAACTTATGTCATCCATCTTTTGCAACCATGGGTACCTCGATAAGGGTAACCCAGTTTATACACAAGAGTTTATATGCAGATGTATTTCTTTCAAGTTTACAGGCAGTAACTCTTATTCTATAAAATAACTTATAGCATGCCAGCCCGACAACCCTCACCCAACACAAATTGTCACTAGTGCTGCCCGACAGTGTAGGCGCCACAGCCTGACATGTATGCGCCCTATCATGCTGGAAAAAAAAAATACACCTAAAAAAGCACACCCATGATGATATCGATACGATACACAGCACAATCCACACAGTGGTGTGAAGCAATTCGGGAAATGCATGTATTAAGTAGATCCCACTTTCGCGAATTTGACGACGAATCAGCGCGACATGAAATTCGTTGTGAGTCTTTGCGGGGTGGCCTCCAGAGCACATTTTATACGAAACGGTTACGAAACGGTTACTACTCTCACGATTTGATTGCGAACCAATACGAAACGGTTACAATACAAATACGAAATGTGACGAATTGTTTACGAAACAGACCGAAAGTGTTACGAATTATCATGACATGTTACGAGGTATTAACGAGTTCACGACGCGTATACGACGCATTTACGACATTTTACGATATATATATACGAACTTGTTGCGAACTTAACGTCACGTGGTGACGTGCGCGTTGAGAACCTGTACTTGTATTTTCTCATTTTGCATCATGTTCACCAACTCTAATGTACTGGAAGCGGCTGCTGTTGAAGAGGAAAATATCCTCCTGGCGGCTGCGGTTCTCGTTCTTCAAGGAATCTGGCGACGACAATATGAAAGTGAAGACAAAACGCCGCGACCCGCTGATTCATCACGTGTTTTCCACGTGTTCTTGTTGGCGTCGTAACATGTTTCGAACTACGTCGGCAAGTTCGTAACCGCGTCGTAAGTGCTTCGTCAAAGTCGCAAACGCTTCATAACTGAGTCGCAATGTCGTAATGGTTTCGTGAATGAATTCGTCGTCATTCTGATAAATTCGTAACCAAATTCGTAAACGGTTGCGCCAAAACACAGGTGTTTCGTCTTGAATCTACTTTTTCGGCTTGGTTCGTAACCATTTCATGATTACTTCGTTACCATGTCGTAAACTTCGTAACGTGTCGTAACTGCTTCGCAACTACTTCATGAACTGTCGTGACACTTCGTTGAGTGAAAAATTTGCCGAACCAGCCCGATATGTTTACGAAAGATTACGATGCATTCGCGAAGCAATTACAAGTTACGACACCGTTGCGACTTACAAAATCGTAACGCTTCGTAAACGTTTTGAAAATTTCAAAATTGGCACCACGACTTACGCGACAATACGAGGTGTTTACGAAGTCTTGTAAATAATTGCGACACTCAGCGAATTCAATTACGAAGTACTTACGACACGTTTGCGATTCATTACGAAATGACACGAATCGACTTCGCGTTAATTCGTCGTCAAATTCGCGTAAGTGGGATCGGGGCGTTTGTACAGTGTATCAAAATCGCGCACGTCTGGCCGAGCCAACGCGCGCTCGACACGGATCAACAACGGGTCGATGCTAGCACAAAATATACTACACATGCAAAGTCGTGTGCACACCAAAGTGGTGGATTGTGCCGGTCATGGCCTAAAATTACATGCCAACATTTGTCACAATCAGTTTCTACCAAAGAAACAAAATACACCCACAGGATCTACAACAATTATGCTTCCACACTATATTCACATGAAAACCAGGGTCTTACGAAATGATTGGGCTATAAAAAGGATATCTCACCAAGAGCCGCCCGGACCGATCCAGCCCGCCCCGTCCTAGGACGGGGCGTACTGTCCTTTCATGAAAAGTTGGGAAAGAAACTTTCTCGAACAATCGGGTGCCAAGGGCGCCCTTTGGGTATTACCGCGACGATTCAAGCTACATCCCTTACATTAAATTAAATTTTATGGCGAGCATTCACTTTTAGTCAATTACACTGAAAATGGGGCGGGCGTATTTTTTGTCAAGTTGACCATCTCGTTATGCATTGTACATAATATAAAAATATACTAACAATATTCCAAGTATGTAACAACAGAAAAGGATTTTCATTCGGGATGCAGATCAGTAAATAGGCCTAAAATTGCATACGCCGGCCAAATCACGATTGGCGTCGCGGTCCTCAAATTCTCTGCTGTTAGAGAATTCAAGGTGGGCCATGAACTTGAGGGTTTGTAAAAGAGAAGTCTGAGCCTTGCACAGGACTGCCAGCTTGTATAACTGTGAAATTGGGCCCTAAAAATGCTTTATTTTGCAATGGAACGTATATAGGCACCATTTTTCAAGCTGGCGATGGGCCACAGAACTACTTTTAGGGGGTCATCTTTGAACGGGAAATTTCTCCTAAAAGACATGGGTTAATCCCCACAAAATTGAACACAAACTGAACAATTATGAAATAAACTTCAATTTGATGTGTGTCTCAACCACTTTGGAGGGTATTTTTCCTGAATTCTGGAAGTGGGCGTATTTATTATTGGGGTCTATGGAAGTTGATTTATACTGGTGTGCAACCTTCGGCAGGAAAACGGCGTTGTGTTCTTTGCCCATGCAAACCTTCTGTTATGTGACAAATACATTTGTACGCTGCGGGCACTTTGTACACAAACATATTGGAAACATATCTGGCTAGAATAAATTAAAAATTCTGGCGGATAGCGGGAAGCTTTGGGGTAAAGTAGCCTCACAGGGCTAATGAGCTTGGTATAAATTGAGATTACGTGAAAAACAAAAATATAGACCGCTCCACGAAGGAGAAAGTAATTAATTATTTAGTTAATTAGTAAAAGTGTGCAGTCAAAACTGTCAAGTGGGTATACGGAGGTTTATAGTTCAATATTATTTAAGGTAAATATCAAGTGATGATTTTTCATTGTACCTTGAGCCATATCACATTTCTGTAATGACGTGAAATGAAACATGACGAGGTTAAGATTATTATTATAGGACAACCGAGTAACAATTAAGTCGGTGACAAGAAATTATCTTATCAGAATGACGACAGAAATCCTGTGAAAAATGCCACCATGGCGGAACAAGAAATGTTTTGTTAACAGGACAAGATTGTGTTTAGAGTGTACACATGGAAAAGTCATATAGCACTTTAACCCTAATTACCCCAAGCCTTACAATCTCCAAGAGCAGGTTGTGTTGAATATTGATGGGGTTCAGGACTGTAGCGCCTTGGCACCATTACTTTACATGGAACTATGATGCCCCAATTTGTCCAAAGAATTTGCCATAAGTACACTGCACAGTGTTGGATTTTGATTAATTAATTACTATTAGGTAATATTTTCGGCACAAGCTTTTGTATAGCAACAACTACTAATCACCAGGTGCGTTGAAGAACAACATCATCAGACTTATCTACAATCTAGCATAGTCTAAACAAAAAGGTGGCGATAAATCAGTGCTGTAGTGTGACCAAAACCACGATCCCTATTGAACCCTCTATACCAATACAGTCCAGTCTGTGGATTATCTTTTGTTCTGCTGCTCCCATGATGACATCCTATAGTTTTGAATTCCACTGATTAGTTGGCAGCAGGAAGTTTATCTAGAATTTCATTTTATAGGCCTATGTTGTGTATATGCTGTGAAATCAGACGAAAGCAAGTCCCGAACAAGTTTGTATTTAGCTTTACGTGACCATAAAACGTCCCCCAGCAGCTAGTGGTCGTATTTGATGGTAATGGAGAGGTTTCGTTTGCGCACGGTGCGAGAAAAGACTACCTTTAGTTCCCGTGACCCCATCGGTTTTTGCTCTTGTTTGACGTTTTGCTCACTCATCCTAAACGTAATCACCTTGTTTACACGGATAGCGGTCGCACTACACGTAAGAAACGGATAAAAACCAAAGAACATGTTTTACCAATTTTCGTCGCGTACCGCTTAGAGCTAATCGTCGGCGTACGCACTATAACCGTGCGCTAACGAAACCTCCCTAAAAACAAGCCAAACGGTTGCTGGTATTCATATGCAATGAAATTCAAAGGTTACTTTTACAGTTCCACTCATGACTGTGAGTTGCTGAGAACAAGAAATCAAACAGACTGGAAACAAGCTGCTAGCCGTCTAGCAAGTACGCCATGGCCCATTAGACGTGTTGCTCTGGCCGCCTGCACCACCCGCACATCTCCCGCAGAGCATTGTGAAACTGGCGGTACTTGCACGCGTAGATGATCGGGTTGACGCAGCAATTTGAACCCACCATCGCCACGGAGAGCATGTAGTACCACTCGTTGAATTTCAGATGAAGCAAACCGAGATTGAAGGAGAGGAAGATCACCTGGTTGGGCGTCCAGCAGATTGTAAATGTGATGAATACCACCAAGAGCGTCTTGAAGGTGTTGCGTCGAGCTTTGAGGAGGGACTCCGCCATATCTGCCACTGGAGCAGGATCTGCAGTGGTATCGGCAGCGGGACCTCGGGCCGCCGGTGCCGGACCCACTCGGGCAGCACCCCGCTTAAGCTCAATGCTGACACGAATATACGAGAAAAGCATCACCCCGACTGGTAGCACGTATTGCAGGACGGCAGTCAGGATTCCGACTATTTTTGATCCTGGAAGGGAACGACATATCCCGTTCTCTATATGGAAAATAGTAATTAAGTACGGCTTAATGGTCGCTCCAAGAAGCCAACACATTGTGATGGCGGCACCAACTTTCAAACGGGGATACCTGGCAAAAGCAGCCTGGTACTTGAACGGATGAACGATGGCAAAGTACCGCTCCATGGTCACTGCAAGCAGGTTGAACGTCGATACGACAAAGATGAAAAACAGCGTGAAGTTTGAGAGCCAGACGTGACAGATGAACCATCCAACGGCGGTATCAGACAGGAGCTCGGGCAGCGGGACTTCACTCTGCAGGAGAATCATGGTGGAGCCCAGGAAATCCACCACGGCTTGGTGGAAGATGAAGGCATTGGTGCGAGTCTGCATCGCTGAGACTTTACAGATGACGATGCAAACGAGACCGTTGCCTAAGATGCCCAGAATTCCGAAGAAAGTTTTGAAGATTCTCAAGGCAAGTATTTCCTCCATTGCTAGTGTGGAAAGAATCTGAATGTTCCTGACCAGTCTCTTCTTAAATAGTAAGGAGCACAAGGTATTATTTCCTGTTCGTGCACTTAAATGGAGAATACTCATCCAGCAACGAGAAATATTGTTCATGTTGCAATTACAGTGGAAGAGTGATGCATTAAATGTGTTCCGTACATTGAAGCACTCGCGCTACTCTTTGCGACGTTATTGTGATATGACCACGTGGCATGCAGAAGCCAATGGAACAGGAACAAGATACCTCACTCCCGAAACGAAATTCAATTTAAATGTTGCGGACGTTATGAAATTTGCAGGGAGACTAAGGGAGAATTGCGAAGCCCATTGTCAGTAATAAACCCCGGTGCCACGCCGGTGAAATGAGTTATATACAAATATCCATATAAATTATTAATAGCCAGAAGTAACGAAGAAGAGCATCATACAGGCATGGTTTCATGTGTCATTGACTTTTACATCCACCAGTGTGCACCAAAACACACAAACATCAGCACACATTTTCAAAAATTTCCCAGAAGACACAAGAGACACCAAATAATGAATTTCCGATTACATGATCTCTCTAATAGCAGTTCAACTGATTGTGCGTTCTTCCGAAAAAGTATTGGTCAGGGATGGGTATGTAATCTCCAATATTTGTTCGTATTTTTTTATTGGTGAACGACTGGTCTGCAGCAGCGTAGCCAGGGCTGTCTCCATGGGGGACAAGTGGGGGGGGGGGCAAGTAGGGGGGGGGGGGGCAAGTAGGGGGGGGGTGGTTGTTACAGTGGGGGTGGGGGGGGGGGCGCTCAAAGTGTTTTTTCTTTATAATACTTCTATTTTCTGCGTTTCCGAAATTTTAAGTTGAGGCGACTGTGGGGGGGGGGGGGGGGGGGGGGGGGCGACGACTTTTTATGGGGGAGGGGGCGTGTTCCCCCAAGCCCCCCCCCCCCCCCACCCCCACTTAGCTACGCCAATGCTGGTCTGGTATAAGCTATCCTGGGAACAGGGCATAATGTACACTATAAAGTTTTATGGAATTCGTCGACAGAACGGAAACCAGACGTAATGCATTCGGCAGGTTTTAATATTAAAGAGGTAAGTATAAAGTTTACCTATTTTTAGCATCACACAAGTGCTTCGTACGTGGTTGATAACAATAAAACAAATTAAACAAATACAATAAGGGTGACGTCATTGCACAACTAGCGCGTCAAAGTTGTTATTGGTTGTGCGCTTTTTGTCTTTGTCCCCACAACCTTGACGAGAAATCGCCGCGGCTGCATGGTTTTGTTATAGTCTGACATGGTCTCAGCCAAAAGGTGGCGATGAATCAGTGCTGTAGTCACATGTGACAAAAATAGCACGATCCCTATTCAACCCTGTACCAATACAGTCCAGTCTGTGGATTATCTTTTGTTCTGCTGCTTCCACGACATCCTTGTTTTGAATTCCAATTATGAGTTGGCAGCAGGAAGTTTATCCAGAAATTCATTTTATAGGGCTGTGTTGTGTACATGCAGTGAAATCAGAAGAAAGCAATCCCGAACAAGTCTTTAGCTTTAACCATAAAACGTGCCCCAGCAGCTAGTGGTCGTATTTGATGGTAAAAGCAAGCCAAACGGTTGCTGGTATCCATATGCAATGAAATTCAAAGGTTTGTACAGTTCCACTCATGACTGTGAGTTGCTGAGAACAAGAAATCAAACAGAGACTGGAAACATATCTCGCATCGCGCCCCCCATATCTCGCATCGCGCCCCCCATATCTCGCATTGCGCCCCCCATATCTCGCCCCCCATATCTCGCCCCCCATATCTCGCCCCCCATATCTCGCCCCCCATATCTCGCCCCGCGGATCTCGCCCCGCGGATCTCGCCCCGCGGATCTCGCCCCGCGGATCTCGCCCCGCGGATCTCGCCCCGCGGATCTCGCCCCGCGGATCTCGCCCCGCGGATCTCGCCCCGCGGATCTCGCCCCGCGGATCTCGCCCCGCGGATCTCGCCCCGCGGATCTCGCCCCGCGGATCTCGCCCCGCGGATCTCGCCCCGCGGATCTCGCCCCGCGGATCTCGCCCCGCGGATCTCGCCCCGCGGATCTCGCCCCGCGGATCTCGCCCCGCGGATCTCGCCCCGCGGATCTCGCCCCGCGGATCTCGCCCCGCGGATCTCGCCCCGCTATTGTCTAGGTGTTCGACCATTACAACTACGCGTGAGCAGGCTGACAACAGACCGTAGCCGTAGCTCTGGAAGCCCGTTTCGGACACGGCCTTAGACACTTCCTCAATTTGTTTGTTTGTATTATACAATGCTTCCGTTATCATGTTGAATTCAATTTTCAATGCACTTCCGGTAACACCGGAAGTAAAAGTCAATCAGTTTTGTGCCGGGAAATAAGAAATGTTGAACAAACCAGCATCTACCACCTTAAGAAAAATGAACACAATACTTTGTCACATTTTGCTCTTAAAACGATCCTAATTTGATAACTGATGACGCCAAAATATTTATTAATGCATGGTCTATCATATTCACAAAGTATGAACTTGATCGTTCATTTCGTTTATGAGTTATATATTACAAAAAAGGTTCATATTTAAAAAACAATTGTAATTTGTTACCTGATTACGTCACCAGGACGTCAGAGTAAAATGTACCACTTGGGATCAGGGTCGATATAATGTTCAAAGATTCAAGCTTTAATATACCATCAACCGTTGATGAGAAAACCTGCAGAAAATGTTTGTCCGGGGAAAAAGAAAAAAGAAAAGAAGGTTAATTCTTACAATTTCAAAAAGGTGATCGGGTCGTACCCGATCACCCAATTAAAAGTCAACTGCCATGGGTCATTCCATGTCAACCAACGCACCTTTTGACCTTAGGTCTTCTGATGTTGATACAATTTGCTGTACTTGTAGGTACTGCTATTAAATGAAGACATGCCAATTTTTGGCACGATCCGCCTTTTCATGTGGTCAGGACGGAGATTACAAAAAAATATGAAAATTTTAGCTTAAAACACCACACTTTTAGTAAAAATACACCATAACACTGTCAGTTTTCACCGAATATATGCAAAATTGGTATCAAAATAAGGAGAATAACATGCTCTAATAAACGATCTTGTCAAAATTAAGTTTTGTCAACAGTAGGTCACTATGACCTTTGACACACCACCTTAGCCTTGACCCCATTAAAAAAGATATAATTCAGAAAATCAATGAAATATAGACTAGTGTGTTGCCCTTCCCTATTAGAATCCGTTTAAATCTTCATGGGGTCTTCAAAATTGTTTTTAACATTTGGTAGACTATAAATGAGTCCCATACATTTCAAGTCACCCTATATCAAATGAGCAAGAAATGAGCGATAAGCAACAAAAAGAGCAAGACATGAGTAAATGAGCAGCGAAAAGAGCAAGAAATTAGTAAATGAGCAACAAAAAGAGCAAGAAATGAGCAACAAATGAGCAACAAATGAGCAGCGAAAACAGCAATAAATGAGCAAATGAGCAGCGAAATGAGTAAATGAGCAACATAAACAGCAATAAATGAGCAAATGAGCAGCGAAAAGAGCAAGAAATGAGCAAAAATTTGGAGCAGCGAAAAGAGCAAGAAATGAGCAAAAAAAACAAGAAATTAGTAAATGAGCAACAAAAAGAACAAGAAATGAGCAAATGAGCAAATGAGCAGCGAAAAGAGCAAGAAATGAGCAAATGAGCAGCGAAATGAGTTAATGAGCAACAAAAAGAGCACGAAATGAGCAAATTGAGCAGCGAAATGAGTAAAATGAGCAATACAAAGAGCAAGAAATGAGCGGATGAGTATTTAAGGCTGTATTTGATTCGGTAATAAGATTTGTGCATAGAGGTTAATAAGCATTTTGTTGTGAAGTAATTATATGGCTGCATGGGGAAAAAATCGGACATTGATATCGCGTCCAAATGATGACGGTAACCGGAACACAACACCGGAAAATATTTTGAACTTACACGGCTTCATTGAGGTCCTAAACTTGTTAGTTCTATAATTTATAACCTCATAGCTTTCCGAGGACAACATACAGGTCTGAAATTCTAAATCGAGAAGTCGTTTTATAGTAAGTCTGATGTACAACCGTATGACTGACTGTATCCTTCATGACGTCAGACTGGACGGCGACCATCCGCGACCTTACGGCGACCAGAAAATGTACAAGGTCGCCGGCAAACGTGAACACAATGCGAGTAAAAGTTACAAAAAATTTGAAACTTGAAAAAAGCTGCGCTCTTACCGCGACCTGTGCGATCATACCGCGTTCTCACGACGCGCTCGCCACGACCTCTCCGCGCTTATGGCGTTTCTAGTGAGATCTATGGGCTTGGCAACGGCGATCACCGGCGATCCCGCGGCGCTCTCACCACGCTCATGGGGTTCTTACCACGCGTCTTCTACGTGTATCGCGACTGCACGGCGACCTCAGGGCGTTTCTACCACGTTCTCACGTCGACCAAGTTCTGGATATCTTCTGGCATTATGATTAACACGACGACATACAGCGATGAAGACGACAGACACACTGATGTATGAACTTTGAAACGCCAGTTTTTATAGCAGGTCGCACATGAAAAGCATGGTCGCCATAGGAGCGTAGTGCAAGCTTGGTAAACTACGCCATGGTCGTATTAAAGGGACACATTGCCTTCAAATGTCATGAAATTTTGCTGTTTGGAAATGTTCCTTATCTTTTATAAGAGTTGTTCATGCAAAAAAACACGTATAATGTGTTGTAATTAGTGAGTAGTGATTACAAAACCAAAAATTGGCCGCTTACCCCTGACATCTGACCCGCGAAACAGAGACTTATTTCCAGTACTAAGTACCACCGTCTAAATAATGCGCAAAATACTATACCCAGCACGATATGGGGCAGAGGGGTACCCCCCTTTTTGTCCCTATACCCTATACACTCTCCAGACCATTGTTACCTAACACATCCCCCCTGACTTCTGAAAAGAATTCCTGAGATTCCGGGAACACAATGACAAACACAAAAGAGGGGGGGTTCGCTCTGCCCCATATCGTGCATCATATGCAAAATACGCTGTACGAGTCTTTAGGCTGGCGCCGCAGCCAGTGGCCTTGTGAACCTATCAGATGATCGCCAGGTACAATTCTCTACCTCGCGACACATATCGCCAGTGCTGCGCGCCGTGCTACAGTACATTAAAATGGATCAACAGAACGTACTTCAACCAGATGCGACTAGAAATACGACTGGTGAAAACGGTCCGCCATATTGTGGAGTCAAAAATTTGGTTCTACAAAATGGCGGACCGTTATTTGTCACGAAATTAAACAAAAACCACGCAATTTGAAGGGATAGTTATGTGAATCTTTATATTCTACTTTTAAAAAAGCTTCCCAACCATATCCATTTCAGTTTTATAGCTCAAATCGAAAAATCCAAAGCAATGTGTCCCTTTAAGGTAACGGAGAACGTCAAAATGAAACTTCAATTGTTGACGTCATGAAATTCGATTCGCATTTGCATTCGTATGAAGTATGAACCGGGCTTGAGGCCGGGAATCCATGTGTCCGTATTGCGTTATGCGTAAAAATGAAATTACACGGAAAGCAACAGATCACGCGAAACGGATAACGCAATACGCATTGCGGATGATCCATTGCGTTCCGCGTAATTCAATTTGTACGCATAACGCAATACGGACACATGGATTCCCGGCCTAAAGGGCCGGTCACACTGGCCACGATAACGATAACGGAAACGATGCGAATAAACGCACTCTATTGGTGGGTGGAACGCGAGCGTATTGCATGCGCGACAATTCCACCAATCAATGGCGTTTATTTTCACCGTTTTCGGTATCGTCGGCATCGTGGCCAGTGTGACCGGCCCTTAAGGCGGTCGTCGCATATATGTACGTACGTTCACTTACGTCCGCAGCGCGCGCATGCAGTACATGTGTTTTGGGGGCCGGGCTTTCTCTTCCCGAAAATGAGCTAATCACGTTGCAACCTGACGCTCAGGTCAAACGTTTTTTCCTACTTTTCTTCAATTTTTAGACAGTCATGCATGTTTTCATATATTGTAAAACTAATTTTGAATTCATCATCCATGTTTATGGCCGTTTCGTGGTTCAGATCTTCGTAAAAACAAAGTATTATAGAAAACAAAATCAACCACACGTAAAAGTCCTACAGCCGGCGGCTCGGAGGTGCCCGGAAGTTCAATCGTGACCTCCGATCCTATTGTGTCCGCCATATCTCAAAAAGGCTAATGGAATTGGCCACAGGTGAACAAGGTGCGCCCGCACACGTACCCCTGCAAAATCACGAGCTCTTCATTAAATGTTATTCATGGCGATTATTTTTATTTCAATTCCGTTGAAATGTGGGAGGTTTGGGGGGGCTAGGACACTGCCAGGGTACTATTTTGGATATGCTGATATTACAATTCGGCAAAACGTGCAGCGGATACTGATCTATGTGCAATTTAACACGCTTAAAGGTAATATACAACATTTGCAAACATCAAAATACAAAACTACTGAATTATTATGAAATACATTACTTGCCTGTATGTCAATAATAGTCTCAAGCATCCTGTAAAATCATGCTGTCCATTTCAATAAAAGTGAAAATGTTGTATCAAATAATCTAGTTCCCGACCTGATAATTCTCGGAGGCCTATAAATTGCTCCGTTTGAACAGCATTCTTCCCTTTGTTTTCCTGGCTTCTACACAAACACAATTTTAAAGAGGTCAGTGTTTTATTTGCTATTATACAAATAATGAATGTTTATGAGTGCGATGGTAAGAATCATTTCATTCGGTGACAGCTGGAATGTCTTATCGGCTTCGCCTCGTGGAATGGAACATTCAATCTGTCACCTCATGAAATTATTCTTACCATTGCACGAATGTGAAACATTCATTATTTGTTTTATACAACGCCTGAATAAATCCGACAGATTGCATGCATGGATTTCTTGGTGTACAACGTGCCCCATAAAACCGAGACAAAAAGTGGTCCAGTTCCGAATTAGTCAAAGCGTTAATTGTTGTTCATGCGTGTCTTGCAAAATCCTCTAATCGTTTGACTGCATATTTCATTTGTCTCTTTGTGTTAGCAGCGTGAGCATCGCCTACGAGTTCCAATATTTCGAACCGCGGTTCGGAAACACCGTCCGCCATTTTGTGTGAAAGACGGCCTAGACTGGTTCCCGGTCCCCATATGTATATAATATACATTTGAAGTCCGAAGGACAACGGAGGGACCGGGAACCAGTCCAACGACAGCCGTGTTGTGGCGGCGGGGAAGTTCTATCAAACGCGTTACCGTTTGATAGAACCATGTGATAGAATTTTGTTTGGCGGTGCGGGTTCGCGTCGTGCGATGGGACAAATAATTCAATGCACGTGGTCGACGATCCACTAATCGGATGGCGGGGATTTATTCAGGCGTTGTATAAAAAATATTATACAACACCTGAATAAATCCCTACCATCTGATTGGTGGATTGTCGATCACGCGCATTGAATTATTCGTACCAACGCACCCAAGTGTGTAAACACCGGCAATCGCGGACCTCCCATTGTTCCTTTTGTGGACATGGGCAAGTCCACACAATGTCTTCGCTACCTGCCTAGTGTGGACAGAAATATGCATACACTTTCAACCGGGGACCTCCCGATTATCCTCCTATTGTTCATACTTTAACTTTTTGGCAAGGACCCTCATTGGTTACGGTTCAACGGGGACCTTTGTCATCCGGGGACCCTATCATGTCCTCTATTGTTAAAGGTCCCCAGTTGAATGCAACCCCCCCACCCCCACACACACACACACACAGTCATGTAAACGGGTGCAACCGTGGACGTCCCATTGTTCCTCTTTTGTTTATACTCTAACTTTTTCGGAAGACCTCCCATTGGTTTTGTACACGATTTTCAATCGTGGACGTTTGGTCAAACGTGGACCCCTTTGTCTACGCCCGAATTCTTTTGTCCGAGGTCCACGATACAAACTCACACACACACACACACACACACACAGTCGTGTACCGACCTCCAAACGCGGACGTCCCATTGTTCCTCTTTTGTTTATACTCTAACTTTTTCGGAAGGCCTCCATAGACTTTGTACACACTTCCAATCGCGGACGTATGCTGGGAATCGCGGACGATATTGTTCTCTTTTGTTCTCTGGCATTTTACGTCCGCGGTTTGAATACGCCAACGCGCCCACAAGCGTGTAAACACTTCAATCGTGAACCTCCTATTGTCCCTCTTTTGTTTGTACTTTAACATTTTCGGAAGGCCTCCCATATGTTTTGTACACGATTTTCAATCCTGGATCTTGACTCAATCGTGGACCCTATTGTCCTCTTTGTTAAAGGTCCACGGTTTAAATAGCTATACAAACTCACTGCACCACAAAAATAGAAGTTCTATTCAACGGTACTTATACGCGTTGAATAGAACTTCCACAATTCGACGGTCACACTATTGGTGGCGTTACAGCCGGCTGTCGGCTGTCATTCACACAAAATGGCGGACGATGTTCGCGAATCATCGTTTGTTCTTCTAGCAGACGATGAAATATAGGAACTCGTAGGTGATGCTGACGCTGCTAACACTAAGGAAACATTAAATACACAGTCAAACGATTAAATATATTTGCATGACAAGCAGGAACAATGAGCTTTAACTGATTGGGAACTGGACAACTTTTATGCGGGACTGAGAAGGGAAAACGGCACGTTGTAGGCTGACACACAGAAATCCATGCATCCGACGAGGATTTATTCAGGCGTTGTATCAAACAAACCAATTCTTAATGAATGTTTCACATTCGTGCAATGGTAAGAACAATTTCATGAGGTGACAGATGGAATGTCCCATTCCACTCGGCTTCGCCTCGTGGAATGGAACATTCAATCTGTCACCTCATGAAATATTCTTACCGCTGCACTCATAAACATTCATTATTTGTATACCAGCCAGTAGCGTAAATCCGTGTGGGAGGGGTATGTGGGGTGACAAAAATCCCGGCCGGACAAAGAAATTCGAAACGCTTGGGGGAAGCTGTTCATGATACAAAGGTTTGGCTACCCTATGTATGCTGTGTTAATCGAATGCAAATATGCACACTTATGTATCTATGCCGGACACCACAACCGTGCATTTAGAATTAAAAAAGGGAGAAATCACCGGCCGTGGAAAAATTGAGGAGCCATAACTAGGGACCAGTCTAAAAAAGGAGTGGTCCCTTATAATTATGGCTCCTATCCTCGAAAGAGTGGAAATTTCACTCTTTTGGAGTGGTTTTCATTCTTTTGGAGTGGTTTTATAAGAGATTCACTCTTTTGGAGTTGTTTGATAAGGGATTCACTCTTTTGGAGATTGAGTTTTTCACTCTTTTTGTAGGCATATTGTATTTAGCCGCATTGTAGGCCCCTTTCAGCAGCTTTCGAGTTTATTTAAATATACATTCAATTGAGTACGACATTGACTTCGCACCTCGTCTTCTTTTCTATATATTTTTTCTCTCTTTTTTGAATTTCCGATATGGATGTTTTCCCTCCCCCCCCCCCCTCGCGACGCCCATGGGCAAGCCCCTGGTTGGACTCCACCCATTAAGGGCTTCGCGCCAAGACGCTCCCGTGTGCGCTTCACAGTGCTTAATAAATCTTGACTTCAGTGATGTCCCCCACATTTGAAATGGGATTGACGCCCTCACCATATACGTAAGCAAATCAGACAGGGTCCGTCTTTCATCAAAATTCCGTATTTCGCAAACTCTATGGAATCTGATAAAAAGTACAGATAAGGCTTAAAAGTCTGTTTTTCTTAATATTTTGTTTCATTGTGAGTTTTTAAAATGGCATTGCTTCTGATGCCCATTCACGTCATGTAGGCCTAATGAAGATCAAAGGCTAATACATTTTCACCTTCTTAGGAGGCCTACCTCCAAACATCTCCCGCAGAGTGTTGCGAAACTGGCGGTACTTGAACGCGTAAATGATCGGGTTGACGCAGCAATTTGAGGCCACTTGCCACGGAAAGCATGTGATACGATTCGATGAATTTCAGCTGATACAAACCAAGATTAAAGAAAAGAAATATCAACTGATTGGGTGTCCAACAAATCATGAACGTGATGAATACCACCCAGAGCGTCTTAACCCTGCGAGCTGCAAAGCCAAAAAAATCACACCGAGCTTCGGAGGTGCCCACACGGGGGCCACTTTTGATTTCGCGTATAAAATACATCCCCTACCACCAACCACCCCCCACCCTACCCACCCCCCCCCCCCACCCTACCCACCCCCAACCCCCCCACCCTACCGACCCCCCCCCCCCCCCCCACCCCACCCCACCCCCACAGTACAGCCTTTAGTGCCTTTGGGCCAGCAGTAGGATGATTGATGATATTGTTGTGAGGGCAAAGTCAACTAGGCGGGCCAACTTTCCCAGGGTCGGCTGACCGCGACTGAACTCCTACATGAAAAGCGACGATACCATCTCAAACCACAAGGTTCCCTTGAGGATTACATGTAGTTTCAATGGAATTGGGCGAAAGCTTCATATTAAGAAAAAGAAAAAAACCGTGTGGGCCCCTTTGCAGCTCGCAGGGTTAAAGATGTTACGTCGAGCTAGCTTTGAGGAGGGTGTTGCGAAATTGCCGGTATGCAAGGGCGCCACCGCGCGTTCGCGTGCTGCATACACAAGGTCGAAAAGCGAAGGGCTGGCTGCGGATGGTGAGCTAAAATTTACATTATTTTCTCACTGTTTAGCTACTCACACATAACTTTCAGCCCCATGATTATTGTAATTAGATGTTTCCCCTTATAAATCACCCCATTTTGAATCAATCTTCGTTGTTATTGAAAGTGTTTGGACCAAACCAAAAATGGGTCATACTGCCGGAGGTGTCGGAAATAGGGGACATACGATGTGTTTTTACACTGCATCGCAAGGTGTTTACATAAAAAGGTCTATTGCGCAAATATGATATTAATGCACATTGTGAACCTGAGTGAACTTTATTGATTAATAATTCCAGATACAGATTAAATATTAACGATGTCTCCTGATCCTTATGATTATCCATTCCTTGTATTTTCCAGAACGGTTGTGATTCGTATCTCCACCAGCCCACCATACATTTCCACTATACCGTTCTACCATTTTGACCTGCATGGGAATAAAGTAGCTTGACCTATCAGGTTCAGATGACACCAACCCAAGACCTGTGTCTCCACCCGCTCACATTCCATTCGCTCCTTTTCATGGTGACCCTGACGTGATATAAAGAAGCCCAAGAGTCAAGTGTGAGCGCTGGAGTTTGTGATTTCCGTAAAGCATAAGAGGCAACACTGAAAAGCGAGTTTTGAGACCGAGAGGAACGGAACCAAAACCATCCACCGAGATGGAGGAACAATTGGCAGCGAACCCGCCAGAGACCGAGCCGAGCATTGCCCCTACCAAGCACTCAAGCTTTTGCAGCTCGCAGCGTAGTCATCGCAGCAGCCATTGTTCCACTCACTCCAAGTTACATGTCATGGCAAAGGAGAAAGAGTTTGTTGCAGCCAAGCAGCGTCTGGAGATGGAGAGAAATGCCATAACTCAGGCTAGATAGCTGGATGAACAACTGCTCGCAGCCCAACGAGTAAGAGAGGAGTTATCCTTGAGAGGGAAAGAGCTCGAACTGGAGCTGGCCAGGGCACGTCTGTCTGCTGAGCATGAGGAGCAGCGCATCTTGAAGAAGAAGGAGCAACTTTCCAGACAGCTTGAACTTGAGCGGCAATTACAGAACGCTGAACATAATTTGACTCAAGCCAGAATTGAATCTGAACTCATTCAGACCAGTAATGACATCCCTTTGCATTCAGATGTGGTACCAAGTTTTACAAATATAACAACCCATCCTATTGCTGTACCATCCTTCACCAGTGTTGCAAACTATGCACCTGCTGCTGCTGCAAGCATTATACAGCCAGCTGCGTGCCATGCGCAGTCTGTGCCGAACCCGGTGCAATTCGCTGTGAACCCTGCGCAGCCCGCTACAAGCCATGCGCAACCTGTGCAGTCCGCTGTGAGCAATGCGCCGTCAGCCATAAACCATGCACAAAGTTTTGCATTTTCACCGGATAACATGCTGAAACCATGCTATCGTGTTTTTCCTATTGCCCCTGTACCGAACCTCACACCACCTCCTATTTCCACCTCTGATTTTCCCGAACTCTCAGTTTCCGATCCCTCTGGTAACAGGTCTGCTCCACAGATGCCTCCGACCTCGTCCTTGCCGTGCACACCTGCAGCATCCGGACACCCAACAGGTCAACCCATGATCTCTCCAGCAACCTCGAACCAGATGATGCTGAGCTCGATGTTGGCAGCGTCAGCGGGGGATAAATATGGAGGTCCCCTTTTTTGGTGGAGGCGACCCATCGGAGTTCCGATGCTTCGAAGCAATGGTCGATGGCTGCATCAAGCCCTTAGTACATCTTACCGAGGTTCAAAAGCAATTCATTATTCGATCCAAGCTTAAGGGCCAACCAAAGAAAGACATGTTGGGTCTTGAACATGACGTCAGTCCTTTCTCTAAGGCTATGTCGACCCTCAAGCAGCTCTATGGAGATGTTGGTGTTCTGATACGTGCCAAGATCGATCAGATCACTTCATGGCCGAGGCTGACTGCCAGTGATTCTAAGGGGCTGGTTGAGTTTGCATCAGCGGTGTCTGCCTTGGTCACTCAACTCAGGAGCTCCCCAGAGGGTGATGCAGAGTTAGAGGCAAACTCGACGGCGTGCATCCTATATAGCAGGTTGTCACATACCCACCAAACCGCATTATTAAAGACCGTGAAAACCAAGAACGTATTTTCCCTGATTGATCTCAACACTTGGTTACAGGACACTGCTGCCATTGCCAGAAAGAAAATCCAACTCGGGGAGAGTTTCCGGGCAGATTTGCCCTCTGCAAGCAAAGACCGTCGGAGAAGAGGTGTGGCTAGTTATCACACTGAGGCTACCGGGAAAACCCACGCTCCGCAAAAGAGTACCCACCAGAAAACCTTCCAGAAGTGTTGCCCCCACTGTCAAGGGGAACATTGGCTCTCCCGCTGTGAGAAGTTTGGCATCCTCACCATCGAACAGAGGATGAAATGGATCAAGGAAGAGCAACGCTGTTGGCAGTGTGCACGCCTGCACAAGGATGGTAAACAGTGTGACCTCAGAAAACCTTGCCGCAATTGTGATCAACTGCACTTGACGGTCCTGCATGATTTGGTCGCTCAGCCAGGGTACGGGGTGTACTACTCAGCCTTCAATCCAAATCTGTCTGTCTTCTACGCTGACGGAAACCCCTGGTGCCCCCGCGACGTGAGCATGAAGGTCGTGCCGGTCATGCTCTATAGCCATGGCAACCAGCTGAAGACATACTGCCTGCTAGACGATGCTGCCAATTTCTCCATGATGCTCAGTGAAGCGACGGAAGCGCTGGGTCTCGAGGGTAAGAGCATCGAAATCCCTATTGCGACTGCCAGGGAGGAATGTGCTCCCTCTAAAGGTGTAATGGTGAATTTTGACATTGCACCTGCTCATGATCCCGATCTTCGCCTCCCCATTTCCAATATGTTCTCGTCTTCACTGCTGAGGCTTTCGGAGCATTCTGTTCCAGCTCGAGAACTGCAACAGAGATGGGCGCATCTGCGAGAACTTCCCCTACCTAAATGCAAGAATGTGCGGCCATTGTTACTGATTGGCAGTGATCGGCCTAACCTCATCGTGCCAATAGAGAGCCACTTTGGTCCAGAAGGCGCTCCAGTTGCTGTGCGGACCAAACTAGGGTGGGCACTACAGGGCCCTACTATGAAGTACCGGCATCGTAGCGAAGTTAACTACATGTCCGTGCCACTGAAGACCGAAGACGATGCAGTCCTTCACGAGATTGTTTGTAGGCTGTGGCAAAATGATGCTCAGATGTACCTGGACCGAAAGCAGACTACCAGGTCCAAGCAAGACCAACGAGCAGTTGATCTACTGGAGTCCCAAGTCCACCTACGTAAAGGTAGATGGCATTGATAGGGTCGCTACACCTCTCCTGTGGAGAAGCGATGATGAGGAGTTCTCCTGTCCAGCAAGTTCAGCCATACCCCCGCTCAAACGGAATGAACATCGCCTTCAGAGAAACCCAGAGCTCGCTGCAGTTCACTGTAAGAAGATTCAGGAGTTGAAGGGTGCTGGGCTCGTTCGTATGCTCACAGTTGAGGAGAAAGAGAATGATTCCGGGCGCAGCTGGTACATTCCTCATCATGTCGTTTAAAGTAGTGGCAAATCACGACTGGTATTCAACTGTGCATTCCAGTACCGTGGAGAATCCTCAACGAACACCTACTTCCTGGGCCAACCCTGGGTTCGTCATTGATTGGAGTGCTAGTACGATTCCGACAACACCAAGTGGTGGTTTCTGGTGACATAAAAGCTATGTTTAACTGTGTACACACATTGGAGAGCGACCGCTGTATGCTTCGATTCCTATGGAGGGAGTTAGAACCAGATGCAGAGCTGGAAGAATTGGAATGGAATGTCCTTCCTTTTGGCACCACCTGCAGCCCCTGCTGTGCTTCATTTGCTCTCAAGAAACATGTCAAGGAAAACTTTCCAGATCCGGACGTAGTCAGAAGTGTGATGACTTCGTTCTACGTCGACAACTGCCTCGATGGCAAGTCTACAGTCCCTGAAGCGAAAGAGCTAGTCCAGAAGCTGTGCCGAGCACTGGGCTCAGGTGGATTCCCAATTGTGAAATGGGCTAGCAACATCCCTGCTGTGGTTTCCGACCTTCTACCAGAAGCTCGCTCTTGTAGCACCGAGAGATGGCTCAGTTTGAATGGTGACCCCCTGGAAGAGGCAGCCTTGGGACCACGTTGGAATTTCAAACGTGACATGCTACCAGCTTGAACTCCGTGAGTGGCCTGTCCTCACACGAAGAGCTGTCCTGAGCGATTTGATGCGATGTGCTGGTAAAGACCCACTTGGATACCTCATGCCCTACATGGTGAGGGGGAAGATGCTTGTCCACGAGCTTTGGAAGCGACCGTGGGGCTGGGACGACGAAATCCCAAAGGAGGGTGAAGATGGTTTACATGCCCAACACTTAAGGTGGCGTGAAGAAATCACAGATCTCTTCCAAGTATGCCTTCCTAGATGCTACCTCCCACCACATTTTGATCCAGCCTGGGTGACCTATCAGCTGCATGTGTTCACTGACGCCTCCGAGAAGGCCTATGGTGCTGTAGCCTATCTCCGTACCCTTTCCCAGTCTGGAGAGGTTTGTGTCCGGTTTGTGATGGCACGCTCACGCTTAGCCCCAAAGCGTGTGCAGACCATTCCAAGACTGGAACTCATGGCTGCTCTCGGCGGTGCTGAGTTAGTCGAGCTCCTCGAAACCGAGATGAAGATGAAACTTCCCATCACCTGCTGGAGTGACAGCACGACAGTCTTGAACTGGATCAAGTCTGAGTCATGCCGCTACAACCGCTTTGTTGGCGCACGCATTGCTGAGATTCAGAGGCTCACGGACCATACTGTCTGGCGGTATGTGGACACAGGAAACAACCCAGCTGATGACCTGACCCGTGGCTTGAAGCTTCGCCTCGTGGAATGGAACATTCAATCTGTCACCTCATGAAATATTCTTACCGCTGCACTCATAAACATTCATTATTTGTATACCAGCCAGTAGCGTAAATCCGTGTGGGAGGGGTATGTGGGGTGACAAAAATCCCGGCCGGCCAAAGAAATTCGAAACGCTTGGGGGCAGCTGTTCATGATACAAAGGTATGGCTACCCCATGTATGCTGTGTTAATCGAATGCAAATATGCACACTTATGTATCTATGCCGGACACCACAACCGTGCATTTAGAAGTGGAAAGGGAGAAATCACCGGCCGTGGAAAAATTGAGGAGCCATAACTAGGGACCAGTCTAAAAAAGAGTGGTCCCTTATAATTATGGCTCCTATCCTCGAAAGAGTGGAAATTTCACTCTTTTGGAGTGGTTTTCATTCTTTTGGAGTGGTTTTATAAGAGATTCACTCTTTTGGAGTTGTTTGATAAGGGATTCACTCTTTTGGAGATTGAGTTTTTCACTCTTTTTGTAGGCCTATTGTATATAGCCGCATTTTAGGCCCCTTTCAGCTGCTTTCGAGTTTATGTAAATATACATTCAATTGAGTACGACATTGACTTCGCACCTCGTCTTCTTTTCTATTTATTTTTTCTCTCTTTTTTGAATTTCCGGTATGGATGTTTTCCCTCCCCCCTCCCCTCGCGACGCCCATGGGCAAGCCCCTGGTTAGACTCCACCCATTAAGGGCTTCGCGCCAAGACGCCCCCGTGTGCGCTTCACAGTGCATAATATTTCTTGACTTCAGTGATGTCCCCCACATTTTAATTGGGATTGACGCCCTCACCATACACGTAAGCAAATCAGACAGGGTCCGTCTTTCATCAAAATTCCGTATTTCGCAAACTCTATGGAATCTGATAAAACGTACAGATAAGGCTTAAACGTCTGTTTTTCTTAATATTTTGTTTCATTGTGAGTTTTTAAAATGGCATTGCTTCTGATGCCCATTCACGTCATGTAGGCCTAATGAAGATCAAAGGCTAATACATTTTTACCTTCGACTAGTTTCTAAACGAAATAATTAAACAGCAACAACATCCCAGACTGGACATTAATTTGCTAGTTGTCTGGCAGGCAGGTACGTCATTAGACGTGCCGCTCTGGTCGCCTGCGCTTAGGGGGCCTACCTCCAAACATCTCCCGCAGAGCGTTGCGAAACTGGCGGTACTTGAACGCGTAAATGTTCGGGTTGACACAGCAATTTGAGGCCACCATTGCCACGGAGAGCATGTGATACGATTCGATGAATTTCAGCTGATACAAACCAAGATTAAAAAGAAAGAAATATCAACTGATTGGGTCTCCAACAAATCATGAACGTGATGAATACCACCCAGAGCGTCTTAAAGGTGTTACGTCGAGCTTTGAGGAGGGTGTTGCGAAATTGCCGGTATGCAAGGGCGCCACCGCGCGTTCGCGTGCTGCATACACAAGGTCGAAAAGCAAAGGGCTGGCTGCGGATGGTGAGCTAAAATGTACATTATTTTCTCCCTGTTTAGCTACTCAAACATAACTTTCAGCCCCATGATTATTGTAATTAGATGTTTCCCCTATAAATCACCCCAGTTTGAATCAATCTTCGTTGTTATTTAAAGTGTTTGGACCAAACCACAAATGGGTCATACTGCCCGAGGTGTCGGAAATAGGGGACTTCCGATGTGTTTTACACTGCATCGCAAGGTCTATTGCGCACATATGATATTAATGCACATTGTGAACCTGAGTGAACTTTATTGATGATTAATTCTAGATACAGATTGAATATTAACGTTGTCTCCTGATCCTTATGATTATCCATTCCTTGTATTTTCCAGAACGGTTGTGATTCGTATCTCCACCAGCCCACCATACATTTCCACTCTACCTTTCTACCATTTTGACCTGCATGGGAATAAAGTAGCCTGACCTATCAGGTTCAGATGACACCAACCCAAGACCTGTGTCTTCACCCGCTCACATTCCATTCGCTCCTTTTCAGAGGGACTCCACCATGTCTGTCACTGGAGCGAATCTGTAAAATCGACAGCGGGGCCTCGGGCCGCCAGTGCCGGGCCCACTCGGGCCGCCAGTGCCGGGCCCACTCGAGCAGCACCCTGCTTCAAATCCACGCCGATACGAATGTACGCGAAGAGCATCACCCCGACTGGTAGCACGTACTGCAGGACGACAGTCATGACCCCGAAGATTTTCGATCCGGGAATGGAACGGCATTTCCTGTTCTGTAACTCGAATATTGTAAATTCCCACGTTTTGTTGATGATACCAACAAGCCAACAAGATGCGATGGCGGTACCGACTTTACAGCGAGGATACCTGACAAAAGCATTCTGGTACTTGAACGGATGAACGGTGGCAAAGTACCGCTCCATGGTCACCGCCAGCAGGTTGAACGTCGATACTGAATACAAAGAAAACAGATTGAAGTTTGAGAACAAGACACGACAGAGGAACCACCCAAGGGCGGTATCGGGAAGCAGGTCTGGTACGGGTACTTCGCTAAGGAGAATCATTATGGAGCCCAGGAAATCCACAACGGCTTGGTGGAAGATGAAGGCATTGGTGCGAGTCTGCATCGCTGAGACTTTACAGATGACGATGCAAACGAGACCGTTGCCTAAGATGCCCAGAATTCCGATTATGATCCTAAAGATTCTTAAAGCCAGTATTTCCTCCATGGCCAGGCAGGTACATGTAGTGTATCTGTAATTTTTTTTAAACTGACAATTCAAGCTGTGAAGGTAGACACAATTTTGTCTGGTTGAGAATAGATTTTCATGAGAACAGTTCCCTTTCGAATTCGTGGGTTTTCAATTTAACATTCCAGGATTGAAACAGGAGAAGGGAAAAACGTCTAGAATTGCATCCCTGCATTTCCTCCATAGACGGTATAAAAATGCGTGCAGCACTCGGTGATTCGCCAATCTAAAATGATCTGTATGTTGCCCGTTACACCCGATTTCTTGATCGATTTTGTTTGTTCATGTGGCACCGCAATGAGCAGAACTGCGCAATGCGACTTCCAATTTAATTTTAATATAGCTGTGGTATCTTGGCTGAAACCAAGTTGTTTTTAATTGACCCTTCGAATGTTTCTGGACGTTTAATATTGCTTTGGACAGGGATTGATATTCATACAATACTGTACGCCGACAATAGATATATGCAACAGACGAATTTCACATTAGCCCCTTCTGCGCACTTCCGGGTTAAAAGCGAGAATGTCAGTGGCAAACAAATCAACGCTTTTCAGCATATAGGCCTATTCATTCATGCATGAATGAATCCGGCCATAAAAGGCAGCGCAGGCGCACGATCAGCATAAAGTTGTTTTATACTGTGACATTGAGATCCTCGTTTTCCAACACGGAAGTGCGCCGATCGGCGCTAAACTTGTCGTTGTGGGATTCCTCTATGTTTCTTCAGGCAAGAGCGAAGGACTCGCGATTCCATAATCTCATTAATTGTATAGCCATGTTGGAGCCAACTGACGTGACCGAGTGATCTGATTTCCATTCTGGCTGACGTTTCTATAATTTCGCTAAGCGAAAACGCAGTGGAACGTATCCTGTGAATGTACAGGCGCCTATACCTAGACGGTCATAGGACTATAGCAAACCTGCAACACTAACGCGTTTATTTTTAATTGTAAATTTCGAATTATGTCGTTATTAAGACATAAGATCACAATGTGGCTTACTTTTTGAAAAAAAAAAACATCTTCAGCAGGTAGATATTCTGCACTAGAACCCCAAATTTGGCCCGTCAACAAGGAATGCATGCAAAACCACGATTAACTTTACATTAGAAAGTGCCTGATAAAAAACGACAGTTTAAAATGAACGTGTTCCTTTCTCCAATTTCAGGTCTTTAAACTTCACTTTTTACTTACCATTCTTCTACCCTTAATATAATTATTCGTCAGTTTTATTCAAATTTGGCGTTAATTTGTGAGAAATTGTCGTTTTTTTACAATCGAATCTTAGGAACATCAAGCACATTAAGATTGTTACTGCTAGTAAAAGGAAACAGTTAACTTTACTTGATGAATTAAATAAAACGAACGCAGCTTTGGTACTTACAATATGCAGCAAATTCTCGGAAACATACAGTAACGGGTTGACAGACAATCATGGTTAAATTGACGTTTCATTATTAATACAATCCATTTTCCATCCGGTGGTGGTCAGAATCATACAGAAAATAGTTTTTGATTATGTAGATTTTACTTTCCACGACCGAGAAAGCGAAGTGTGAATGCAGGTTCAGCAACAAATTATTCAGCAATGTTGGCGTCATGATGATGTTACTCGTTATATTAACCAGCCTCAATCCAAACACGGAAAAACACTTCGGCTTCTCGTGCCCTTGCCATTCATAAAACAATATGCATATCAAAACGTTCTTCATTTGACATCATTCAAATACTTAGGCCTACAAACAGGTTTACAAAATTAAAACATCAATTTAATATGACTAACGGTGGACTAAATGGCGCTGTGTTTTCACTTTGATATGAGTATATTTATTAGTACATGTGCTGTCATTACTACAAAAGCTCAACTTTTGTAACTTGTACATGTGCGCGTACGTAAACATGGGGAATTTCTGCGGCTACACAGTCCCTAGTCTTGGTTCAAGACGTTGTTACGTATACCCGATAACCGGCCGCCGCGAGAGTGCGTTATGACGACGAACTATAGACACGAACTGCCAGTATCAACGTCTTGGGCATTTCCCAGCAGCCGTGTTATGCGCACGCACCTGCTTAGCCCAATGTGCAGCGCGTATTATGTACTTTGCATGACACATAAATAAATGCATTATGCACAGTCTATAACCCACTGACTACCGCGTATGTTTTTTCCGCCAACGTATATTTGCTCATTGTGCAGATCTACAGTTTACCCTTTGTGCTGTAGAAGTGACGTCAGATGAGTTTCTTTTTTAAGCAATGAGGTGATAATTTGCGTTTGAATAGGCATAATGGTTCCGTAATTGAATTGCATAGTAGCCTTTTACAAGCAGCCCTTTACAAGATTTCCTCTGTTGCTGTCATAGTTTAAATGAGATTCTTTGAAACCGGGGTTTTTACAAGAATGCGAATCCCATGGAAGTAAAGCTAATGACCAACTTGAAACCTTTCTGGTGATTATTAGTGTGCAATACCTTTTTGGGTCAGATTCACGTGTTCAAACCCGGTGTAGGCTGTACTTCGATTCTGTAGCAGTAATTGATTAACTGAACCAGCGATCCCGGTGAATTTCGAATAATGCATAATTCAATAGCTTTCAATCATATCAATACCGGTACCAGTCATTATAGAAATATGCAAAGCAACGATACTCTACTTCCGACTTTACCTGACAATGTTATTACAAATAAATAAATAAATAAATAAATATTACTTTAAACAACCTTTGCACGCCTGATTTTATAATGTGTGTCTTGGGAAACTTCTTGTGCACATATATTTCTGGGGTACATCTGACAGAAAACCCATATAAGAGATAATTTGAATGGTTCGTGTTGTCATAGCTTTTGTACAGTATTTTGGTAACTCGTCTCGTAGCATCCCGATGTAAGACTATCTCACAGACATTATTATTAATGGCTACGGCTCTTCACCGTAGCCTGTCAATGGCCAAATTCGAAGCCGTAGCCACAAAAGACCCGATCCAAGTAACGGTTTATACTGTGCGAGTGCAACGTGCAGCATGTGAATAAACTAAACTGATACACCCGCAATACGTCAACATCCTACATGTACGTGACCGCGCAATGCAACTGAGATGCAGTACGATATAGGGCATAGGGGTGGGTCAGGGCTGTAGTCGAGTCTATCACAAGTCCATCACAAGTCCCTGCAAGTTTCTGCAAGTCCATCACAAACCCTCCAGTCCTAATTCCAATCACAAGTTATTCAAATGAGCTTTGACAAAGGCATTCCTTTGTCATTGTTCTATGGAGCGTCAAAAGTGGACAACCGTATTTTCCCAATTTCTGCTAGTAGAATTTTAAGTTTTTAGAAATGGCAACACCGGTTTAAAAAAAGATCGATTTTCTGCTAGCAGAAATTTGGATTTTACTTTGACGACTATCTCGGCGCCTCAAAAGTGGACAACTGAAAATCTTAAATTCTTACTGACAAAAATCATGATGCTCCAAAGTGGACAACCCCGTTTTCCCATTTCCTGCTAGCAGAGATTTAGAATAGGGCCGAGGGTAGGGCCGAGGGGAATGAACTAAAAAGTTACATTTCCGGAATGATGGAAATAACAGGAAATTTTAACAGGGCTAAATGTTATATAATAGTGGTGCCGAGGAGACATTGTTGGGTGATTTAATTCAGATATACAATTAAAATGGGCTGTGATAATAATAAAACGACTAGCTCACGAGGCCTGAGGCTCTCTCCCTGGGTAAACGGAGTTCCAGGTGACTGGACACCCCAAGTTCCTTGTTTTGTGTTTCGGGTAACTTAGGTCTATAGGTGTTGAAGGAGCGGACTGTTGTGTATATTTCCTTTTGGTGTCCAGGTATTGTAGCTTTATTTGGTTCACGAAGCTTTGAGACTGTCGTACTCTGATGGTGATTCGATTCACACTGTTCACAAAGATACCAGAGACGCACTCTCCTGCGGGTTTTCTCCATCTATGGTGAAACTGGACAAAAATTGAGGCTGACGTTTGACTTTGAGGCTGGACGGTTTAATGATGAGGTATATTTCTTGCATGTAACAAGTTTCCCGCAGATCAAACACCATCACCCTGGTTACCTGCCCGGTCCCCGCCCGGCACCTTCCCTTCTTCGCCGGCCGTATCTCCCTCGCGTCGTCACGGTTGCAAGACGTCGCACGCGAATGCTAGCGGTGAACATTGCACTTTCACATGCAGCCGATAGCCGGCCTGCCTGCAATGAGCATAGTAGTCTTGGTTCAAGACGACAGTGATAGTCCAGTAGAAATTTTCTTAACCTAGAAATGTTCTTTCCTATGAACTTTTTTTGTTGATTTGTATTCCCATGGGGTCCTAGAACAAATTCATCTTGGTTGCCCAAATGGCACGTTTGGGCAACTCTGGTAATTTGCATAAATCAAAGATGGCCGCCGGACGCCATCTTTAAAATTTAACTTTTGAACCACTTGCCCTACAGTGATGTATAATACCTATTTTATGGGGTTTTGGGGTGTGTAGAATCCATTTCTGATATTAATTTTTAAATTCAACATCAAGGTCAGGTGACAAAGGTCAAGCCAAGGTATAACTTGACCTCTCGGTGGACAATGAATACAATTTGAATGAAAAAATTACACTTTAATAGTTTATTCATGCACAAAAATGGATAATCATACAATATTTGAAACAACCCATAAACAAATAGTATATTCCTGTTGTTATTTTTTCAGTTCTAGATAATGGTCCAGGTCAGGTCAAATTGTCACAATTGTTATAGAGACTTAGGCAAATAAAAGGGGTATATGTCTTTACTCTCTTATTTTTTCTAGGATTTGAGATGGCTGATGCAGCGCTTGATCATACGAAGTGCCTCCTCTGAACTTGCAGCAGGTCTGGACCACTCCAAACATTCAAGCTACAAGCAGTCAAGAAAGTTATTGAGTGCGCAATAGAGCGGCATGACCACGAGTCCCTTAATAGAATGCAGACTATTTTGGACTCTCAAGGAGATCAAGCATCGGTTGAACTTCATAAAAACTGTTATTGTTCATTCACCTCGAAGGATCATATAAAAAAACTTGTGGCCAAGAAGAGGAAGGATGGTTCAATAGACAGTGATGAGCCACCAGTTGCCAGAATAAGAAGGTCACAAGTAATAGAGTTTGATTTCAAGAAACAATGCTTGTTTTGTGGTAAAACTTGTGAAACTGTGAACCCTAAACATCCTGATAGGTGTGAAAGGGTAGTACAGTGCGAAAGAAAGGGTGTCAAAGATGCTCCACATTTCAAGGCTGTTGTATTGCAATATTGCATGACCGTAATGATGTGTGGGGTAGGGAAGTTGCTATGCGTTGTCATGGTGTACATGATCTATCTGCCGCTGAGGCACAATATCATGTACGCTGTTATGATGAATTTAGGAAAATGCCTGTTCATTCTGAACAGACCCCGATAATTGATGATGAAGCTTTGCAATTGCTTGTTGATGAGATTTATAGTAATCGAAAGATATGTACTTGGACATCCATTGAACTACATGATAAGTATGTAAGTTATGGTGGTCAGTTGACACGAAAGCAAATGTTTACTAAGCTGGTTACGCACTTGGGTGACGATGTGGTAGTACTTTGCATCGAGGGTTGTGCATCCATTGTTGGATTCCGTGAGTATGTAGGTAAAATCTTTAAGGTTTCCAAAGTGGACACTGTGGATGAGGAGAAAGAGGATGCCTTGGTAAGAAAGATCACAACTGAGGCACGTGGTATTCCAGTCAACAACAAAAACTATGATCTTGGTGATTTCACTCATGCCAAAACAAAACAACAAACTAGTACTACACTGCTTAGGTTTATCTCAAAGCTTATATCAAACGGTGAAGTCACAAAAGCATCACTGAGTCTATCGCAATCCATACAATATCAAATTACCAAATCACGTAACCAAACAACACTTGGGTTGGGTGTCAAACTACACCACAAGTTTGGTAGCAGAGATCTCATTGACATCTTAAATGAACATGGATACACCGTGTCTTATGATGAGGTGCTGCGGTTCCGCAAGTCGGCGGCAAAGTATGTCAGTGACAATTCTGCAACGCTGTATCGAATGATGGGGCGTCGGACTCGTATTTGGCTGGTATGACAACTTCGACTTGCTGGTGTCAACTCCAAATGGTCGTCGAGAGACCCATGCCATAGCAACATAATTTCAGATGCACCCAGCTGGGATTATCGAGACTGGCAGTTTTCAGCCTGGTATCAGTACTCTCATAATCCCTCGCCTCACGACGAAGCAGTCTAAGTCTGTGGGCAATAACAGGGCCATTCCACTTATGCACTATACTGGCCCTAAGAAAGTGAATCCCCCTGCAGTACCTACAAGCAAGACTAGGATCAGCTACGCCGACGTGTGAGCTCAGCAGGCCAGTCTGGTGGCTACCCGAGAGAAGGACACGCAGTGGCTCAACAGCCTGAGTCAGGGGCAAGATGCTATTGAGTGGAATGGTTTCAACAATCAGCTAACCAGGAGTCAGGGCGTACTCAAACCTGGGAGCACCTATATGTTTGGTCCTCTGATTGATGCACCACCCTCTCACCCAGACACCATCCTGACAACGCTCACCTACATGCAAAGGTCACTGGTTGACATGGGGATGGCATACGTTCATGTTTGCATGGACATGCAGCTGTATGTAGTAACCAAACAGGTGTGCTGGTATCAGCCTAAGCAGTTCAATAATGTAATCACCCATCCTGGTGGGATGCATATTATACAGTCGTTCATTAGCTGCATCGCGAAGCTGATGAAAGGTTCTGCGTTGGAGGTGTATGTGGCCGCAGCATATGTGGGGCTGACAGGTATCTTCAATGGGAAGTCCTGGGTGAAAGCCATGCGGTCCTTCCGTGGTGTATCAGCGGCACTCTTGAAGCGCTTTCTATCAACTGGACTAAAGACATTTGAGCAGATAGAGCAGTATCTGGAGACTGCCCGCCTCCATCCCACTGGCAGACACTGGGTGGACAACTTCCTTCTCCCAACACTCCTAATTCACCAGTTTGAGCGTGCAGAGAGAGAGGGTGACATCTACTTGAAGCATTTGACCACGAAGCGCATGATGAAGTACTTCTTCCTTGCCGGTCATGTGCAGTACGCCCGCTATCTCACGCAGTACCTGCTGCAGATGCGTGCCTTCCATGCCGAAGGCAAGGTGGACATTGTCTGTCGGCACCATGATGTATACTGGAACGCTGTCTCTGCTGACCAGTTTGGCGAGCAGACTGCCATCAAGATCGGTAAGGGAGCTCTCAAGGGTATGACCCTTTCTGCTGAGCTAGTTTGTGAGTGGATGGACGCCTTCCCTATCACTGTTCACGTTGCAGACCGCGTGGACCATATCTACTATGCTTATACACCAGGCCAATCTGCGCAAAAGCAGCACAAGGAGGAGTTGAAGCACCGGCGCATCTTGGATGCAAATGATCGAGGTATCATTGATGCAGAGGTGGAAAAGTACCCACACCCACTGGACGATCACCGCCCTCATCTGTACAATCCCGTCACTGGCCAAATTGCCTCCACTGATGTGAATGTGGCAGATTCAATTGTGATTGGAGAAAAGATGGAAAGCAAATACATTGCCAGTCTCCCTGACGGGTTCTATAGTGCTATCAGTAGCCCGATCAAGACGATGCATATCAAGAATCAGGACAAGGGAAACAAGGCCAGGCCAGTAATAGACCTTGAGAACATTTTTCTCCGGCTATTGCTGATTGGTCAGCGGCGGCAAGTGCAGCTTGAGCCTTTGTTTGCCTATGAACTGTGTGCAGTGCCGTCATCGCTTATCGATGGGCATGGTTGTCTCCGCAAAGCCAGTAAGTCTGGTCTGGTCAAACGGCTTGGTGTGCTTGAAGTCTCGCCAACACCTGCTGATATTGTCATCGTGCATGTTTCACAGCTGTTCTACCACATTGTGTGGCCACATTGTGGCACTGCCTCAGATCTGATTGCGTCCATCCAGGGTCGGTTAAATCGCTATCCAGATGGTACTGAGAAAATGGTTGTCTTCGACAAGTACCAAGATGTCTCTGCCAAGGATCATGAGAGAATGCGGCGAGCTGGTGAAGTTATCATCGACTATGAACTGTCCATCACCAGTCCTCTGCCCAAAAGAGATGTAATTCTGAAGAGCAAGAATAACAAGCGGATGCTGGCGAGCATCTTGTGTACCTTTAATCTAGGAGACAATGCAACAATGGAGACCCAGGACGATGGTGTATTTGGTCATGATGAGGCGGACGTTACCATGATATCATATGTCCTGGCAACTGTGACAAGGGCGTGATCCGTGTGCTTAGTGACGACACAGACGTGTTTGTCCTGCTGGTCTATTGGGTGTATCGGACAGAACTGCAGTTCAAGGTGCAGATGGAGCGATGGGATGGGACAGTGCTGGATATCAATGCCACCTGCGCCGACCTAGGACCAAAATGTCTGCAGCTGCTAGGCATGCATGCCCTCAGCGGTTGTGACACGACATCATATCCCTATGGCAAAGGCAAGATCGGTGCACTAAACACCTTGCTCACTGGGAACTTCCCAGGTTTGGCTGATGTACTGGGTGAGGTAGGCATCACACAGGCAGATTTGATGGAGGCAGCAGAACCCTTCTTCATTGCCCTGTATGGTCAGCCGCCAGAGACATCCATGGAGTCTGCTCGCTTCACACTCTTCACCAAGAAGAAGAAAAGTCCTAAAGTCATGGCTCTTCCTCCAACATCTGCCAACCTGTTGCAGCATGTGCTGCGGGCTCACCTGCAGGTCATGTTGTGGAAAGCGGCAGGACACCAAGCCCCACCAGATGAGTCAGCCGATATTACTCACTTTGGGTGGGAGATGCGGGATGGCATACCCGTTCCTGCCATTGCTCGGGGTGACCCAGCTCCACCAGAGTTGATTGATGTGATTCAGTGTCAGTGCAAGACACAGGGCAAGAAGTGCAGCACCAAGGCATGTGGCTGTCAAAAAGAGCATCTCTCGTGCACGTCATACTGCAAATGCTCTGGAGAAGAGGGCTGCTGCAATCCGTACACTAGGAAAGGAGATGCTCAGGCTGGAGATGAGGGACGTGTCGAGACTCGAGAGATCGAGGATGTTGAGGGCCAGGGAGAGGATTTTGAGGATGGTGTGGATCAGGAGAGTGAAGGCCATGATGAGGATGTTGAGGGCAGTCTTGTTGATCCTGATTACTTAGATGATGAGTGGGAGTAAAGGATAAAGATTATTAGGCGATACCAGATGGAGCCTGTTACATATGCAGTGGACAATTGCTATCTAGTTATAAGTTATGCATCTGTTTCTTTTTGAGATATCTCTAGATGCATTACAGAATGCGGGTATATTATTTACTCTTTAAGAAAAAAACCAAGTGTGTGTTAAAGTGGTTGACAATCGCTATATAAAAATATATATTTATAGGCTATAATTTTGTTTTTATTTGCAATAATAGAAGTATTACATGATGGGCCTACCATTTTCTCTTTTCACAATACCAAGTGTGTGTTTATGGGTATTTTACTATATTTATATATGAATATATATGTATATTCCAATATACGGTTGCAGCATAGCATGTATAAAACTACCTTTTTATCCATCGTTTAAAAACAACATGATCGTGATAATTTATGATTATCCTTAGTTTTGTGCATGAATAAACTAGATTAAAAATGTACTTGTTAGTTGAACATTTCATTCATTGTCCACCAAGAGGTCAAATTTGACCTTGACCTGACCATTAGCATCTAAATTTGACCTGGAATCAGAAAAATAACCCCAGAAATGGATTCTACACACCCCAAAACCCCTTAAAGGAGGTATCATACATTATTCTTTGGACAAGTGGTTCAAGAGTTAAATTTTCAAGATGGCGTCCGGCGGCCATTTTGGATTTATGCAACTTAGCAGAGTTGCCCAAACGTGCCATTTGGGTAACCAAGCTAAATTTGTTCTAGGACCCCATGGGAGTATAAATCAAAAAAAAAAGTTCATAGGAAAGAACATTTCTAGGTTGGGTCATTGTGTGCATAGGAACGTAAACTGGTTTTAACGTCGCGTTTATTTGTTCCATGCAGTGCGCCCTCTGACGGTACGATTTGACCAACTCATAGGCTTGCACTATCGTCTTGGGAATCCTGCAAAATGTGGGCGCGGCTGTAATATGCAAATGTTTTCTTTGTGTTAACATTCATAACCTTCGAACAACATGGCGCTTCATGCAGTCGGCGACCCCATGGCATACCATACGAAACTAGTCTGGTTTGTGGGAAGAAACAGAAGATCGTATAGCGCCGCGTATAGTAATTATAGTAGTTATACTATTATATCTTTGACTATCTTTGGAAGGAACAAATAACATGCAAAACATATTTCTCTGTTAAATAAACGTGAAACTGGTGGTTTTTATTGGGGATGTTGTTGGGGATTATACTTCTGCATCACGTTACGTGTGTGATTCATGTCACAAGTAATTAGAGCACTGTCGAGAATCACGGACGCATTCTTTTAGTAAAGTGAAATTCGTACTCTGAAATTCAATATGAATTGCCACACAGGCTGACCTAGTGGGTATAAGGGTATAAAACTTAGTGTTTATGATGGTTTTAAATATCCCTATTTCTATTCATATTTTCCCCAACCACGTAAGTTATAGCTAGCTGGATCGATGTGATGATTCGCCAAGATGTGGGGATTGTCACTTTTGAAGTGACAAAATCCCTACCCCTGGGGCAAAATTTTAGTGACAATCCCCGACATACATGGGTGGGGCACCCCCACCTCATGTTTTTAACTTCTGATGATGGGGAAACAATAGTAAAATGAGTGACCAAAATCCCCATCCTGGGGCTTGAAAAACGTGACCAAACCCCCACATAAGACCTGGGGCAGCCCGGGGGGGGGGGGGGGTGGGGGCGTTAGGGAAGCAAATGATAGGCGCATAATGCATCTCTTCCCGGGCGTATCGCTTTTTTCATCGTTGCACCTTTTTTGTTTGATAATATCGAGCAAATAAAGAGAAAGGTATCCATTAAGATCTTTCGTAACAATTGCGAAGCAGTCCTGCTAAATGCTTTAGTTCCGTGGGGAATGTGGAAACAATCAGGACCAAGAAGAATGAGTCGGGAGCAAGAAAGTTAATCCCACACACCACCAGTGAATATCGGTCTGAATGAAAATGACAGCGAGCCACTTAATGCTATTTCCTGTTGAGGGAGAATAAATGAAACAGAAGAGTCCATTTCCGCTATTACAATAATCTCGGTTCCGTACAGTTATTCACATCGCCTGATACAATTATCTAAGAATGTGCCTTCAATTCATCAAGGTTTTTTCGAAAATAATGTCCCAACTGACTGGCCCCTCGGTTTTGCCTGTTTGACGATAAGACTTGTAACGCAATTCTGCTGCCTTGTTTGCAATTAACCCACACACTCTCAGTCATTGACACTTTCCACGCAGATGTACTTGTGGAATGTAACTAGGTTTAATCTGAAATTACCCACAGATCAAAATAGTACATGTAAATATGTTATCATAACAATAAACAAAACATGTATTTAACTTATGAGAAGTATAATTGTCAGTTATTTGAGATCGAACAGAAATCATGAAGGAACATGAAGCAATTGAACCGCCTATGTGATACCCCCAAACATGTCTACCCTACATAACTTTGATTTCAAAGAGTCCAAACCATATCAATGTTTGCTCACGACTTTGCTGAGCACAGGCTAAACGACGGCAAACTAGCAGAAAAGACGTCAGGTTAACTGCCCAAAATACCGCTTTCTATAGGTAATTAAACAAAGAAAACTTTCAGGCCTAATTCTCTCCAAAACGTTGAGACAAACAGCGTGTGCCATCTATATAACGTATGACCGTGTGCCGCAGCTTAACACATAAAGCTATACGTACATGTACAATGCACAGACCCCACCACGTGGGTGAGGCAAAGACTAACTCCTAATTAGACCGTCATCTCCAGGGAAGGTCTTTGAGATCCTCGCTAGAGGCCACTGACCCCTGGGTATTAGTTGTCATCCCTGACCAACACTAGGTCACCAGCCTTGAAATTGGGTTGTGACTCAATCCAACGTTGTCGACGCTGAATTGTGGGGAGATACTCTGCAGTCCAACGCTTCCAGAACTGCTCAACCTGGAACTGTACGTGTTTCCATCGTTTCCCATACTGGTCAGTTGCTTTCAAGTCACGAAGTGGAACTGGATGTCCATGTCCAAGCTTCAACAGATGATTGGGTGTAAGCGGTTCGAGGTCTTTCGGATCATCGGAGGCTGCTGTGATAGGTCTGTCATTGACGATAGACTCCACTTCACAAAACAAGGTGTCGAGTCTCTCATTATCAAGCACCTGATCACGCAGAAGTAAACTCAGTACTTTCCGGCAGGTACGAATCTGGCGCTCCCAGACACCTCCCATGTGGGAAGCCGCCGGGGGGTTGAACTATATACTGCCGAGTGCACCCATCTTTCTAGAATCTTACAGATAATTGGCAGTATAGAAATAGGCCGATAATTACCTGTACTACATTTATCTCCTCCCTTGTGAATTAGTGTTACCAAGGCGTGTTTCCAATATTTAGGGTATTGCTCGCATTTTATGGAGAGGTTAAAAATATAAGTTAAAGATTTAGTAATATAAGGGGAAGCAATTTTAATAATTTTAACACTGATGCCATCCGGACCTGTTGCTTTCCCAACCGACATGGATGATATTTGCTTTTGAACGAACTCTTCTGTAATATTAGGTACAGTGCATTCTTCAAGTTCATCCAGAGAATCAACGATAGAGGCGTAGGTATCCTTGTTTTCAAGTTCGCCCGATGGGCAATTTCTAGCTGTACGTTTTACTATTGTAGAAAAGTGTTCATTTAATGTATCAGCAATGTCAGTGGGATCGTCAATATTTTCTCCATTTGGGGAAGTGATAGAATTTGGAGCAATTTTCTGTTTCTTAGGAAGTACCTCTTTTAGTTTTTTCCATAGCATAGATGAATTGCTTTTATTTTCTTCTATGGCTGATGTATAGTATTCACTCTTCTTAGTGCGGATTTTATTAGTTACATTGTTCCGCAGCTTTTTGTATTAGTCCCAATTGATCTGTGAGCCTGAGCGTTTTGCGATTTTGTGTGCACGATCCCGCTGTCTCATAAGTTTAAGAATTTCGCAATCGAGCTAAGGTAAAGAGGCACCCCGAATACGTTTAGTTTTGATTAGCGCATGAAAGTTAATAATACTCATAAATATGGAGTGCCATTTGCACCACGCTTCATCAACATCATAAGAGTCCATTACATCTTGCCATGGTGCATTAAGGAGTTCGTCTTTAAATGCATCATTGTCTGTATTTGTAAGACATCGAAAATTTATTAAGCGACCTTTCATTTTTTGTGTTTTCCAACTATGTTGACCATAAACAAGATAATGGTCACTGATTAGGACTGGTAATACACCACATTTCTTTATTAGCTCTGGATGGGAGCTGGAAATGAGATCGATTATTGTTTGAGTGGACTCAGTGACACGTGTTGAGTCATATATGAGTTGCGCCAATTGGAATAAACCAAAACAAGAAATAATTGGGTTTGAGTTCATACTATCATCGTCAACTGAAACATCATAATTAAAGTCCCCAGTTGCAATAATTTCTTTACATTCACAGGAGGCCTTATTAATAATATCACTTAGTTTATCAATGAATTCAACAGAGCTTGAAGGTGGCCTATAAATAGAACTAATAAGCACAGGCTGTCTTTGTTTACACTTAATTTCAACCCATATAGCTTCCAGTACTACCGCATTTCCGTTTTTCTAAAAAAACAAACGGTGCCCGTAAAACATATGGTTATCAGTAAATGTAAATACAGTTCGACCGTAAAAAATACGGTCGAATCCTATCATCTCGCTGCACGACTTTCGACCGTAAATTTTACGGGATTTGTTTACAACGTACGATGCCTATTAGATTTCAAGAATTCCGATTATAATCTTAAAGATTATCAAAGCCAGTATTTCCTCCATGGCCAGGCAGATAGTGTGTATGTAAAATCTAGAAACTGACTGTGCAAGCTGTGAAGGTGGACACAATTCAGTTTCGTTAGGAATACATTTTTCTTACAAAGTGTTCTCTATCGAATTAGTGGGTTTCAACTAAACACTCCGGCATTGAAATAGTCCGGTATAATGCAATGAACAAACCTCTATAATTCATGCCTGCATTTCCTCCATAGACGGTATAAAAACGCATGCAGCAATCAGTGATTCTCCACTTTATAATTGTTTGTCCGGTGCCCAAATTTCTTGATGGACTTTGTTATTCGTTTCTGCGACATCGCAATTATGACTTTAATTTCATTTTAAATAAAGTTGTTCTGGCGTCCTGGCTAAAACTATAGATTGTTGTTTTTAATCGACCTTTTGTCAGACGTTTAATATTAAATTGCACAGGGACTCGTATTGATACAATACTGTAGGCCTAGGCTAAAAATACATCTATTCAGATATGTCTTTTCAGGCAATAGCTCATCTGAGAGCATGTGGGAGTCAACTGACATGAACAAGTGGTCCGATTCCCGTTCCGGCTGACGTTTCTGTAAGTTGTAACCGTTTTTTTCTAATGACTGTAAAGTGAAAACATATCAGAACGTTCCGTGTGAATGTACACTTCCCTCCCGAGACGGTCATAGCAAACCTACAGCTTGAACGCGTTCGTTTTTAATTTAAAAATTTCAGTTATGTCCTAAAGCATCTTCCGCGCCGCCGAAGTCAATATTCTGCACTAGAACCCCAAATTTGGCCAAACAACAAAGAATTATGCATACAAAACTACGAGTAACTTTCCATTAGAAAGTGCCTCATGTAAAACGACAGTTTAAAGTGAATGTGTTCTTTTTTCCTTCAGTTTCAGGTCTTTAAACATTCGCTTTTTACTTACGATTCCACCTCGCAAACTGCAGTGCTCCCCTCCCCAGACGTGGTTAGAGGGAGAGAGAGAGAGGGGGAGAGAGAGAGGGGAGGGGGGGGGGGGGGGGGAGTAACACGCCGCGGCGAGAGCAAATGCGCACGCGCCAACCGCGGTCAACAAACTTCTGGAAAGTTCTGTATATCCCTATCAATACCGTGCGCGCCACCTGGGCTCAATCTTGTGGGCAAGTTGGTTACCGGATGCCATTTAGTCACACAAATTGAATAGACTTTGGTTACAAGCGTGCCCTGCTGGCACAAGCCATAACGTATGCAACTGAAATGTGAACAACGCCCTCACTTTGGACAACGCTCTGTGATTGGTTAAAAAGGCAAGCGCACGCGTGCCGGATTAGTTTTGCATTTTGCATTCTGCGCGCACTTGCCAGCCATCATGGCCGAAAATGCCAGTAAAATTCTGGAGAAAATCTTCGCAGATAGCAGTTCTGATATGTCCGATGACAATTCTTCTGCACCAACATCTGAAGAAAGTGATGAAGAGGTTATCCCAAGTTCATCAACTCCATCGGGAAAGCCAAACTTTAGTAGGAGCCTGGGGAGGTTCATACATTTTTCAACTAACTTTGCCGTTTCGCATCATAGGTCTAGGCCCTACATTTTCTAACGTTACATTTGCTTTTTGAGTGTTCTTTTGTAGAGAAATCATAATAATCAAATGACATTTCAGTTTGCATTCCATCGGATTATGCAGTGCAATTAAGAATTGATGAAAGTATTCATATTTTTTCCTGAAATGCGCCGAGTAAAGTATTTTGCACCCAAAGCAAAGTGCAGATTAGGACTGCAATGCTTGAAAATATTCACATTTTCTTCCAAGTATTCCTGCCCTTTTTTTATTGAATAAAAGACGGGCGACAATAATATTTAAAAGGATATTTGAATGTCGTTACAACTATATTCATTAATGTACCCAGAAAATCCAAATATTTTTCACCATTTCCTATTAGGAACACGAGTTTGGAAATGAACAGCATATTTCCTAATGTCCCTAGTTTTACTTTTTGGGCTTTTATGATTTTGTACTAAAACTTGTTTAGAGGGTGTCCCAAGAAGCAAGATAATCAACATTTTAAATCCAATCTGTGTCTTATAATTATCCGGAAGCTAGATGGCTGCACTTATTCCAGTGGGAACACTAAGAATGAGCATCAAAAAGCAGCATTTTAGGCATAGTATGTCATTAAAGGTGATACAAGATTTGCGAACATCACCCCCCCCCCCCCCAACCAAACAAAAAACACAAAAAATAAAAAATAATTATTATGAATGACCGTACTTGGCAGTAAAGAATAGTTTCAAGCATTCTTTGAAATCTGGGCACCTGGTGTGATATTTTCAACAAAACTTATTGTTTTTTTGGCAATTTCCACGGATGGTCGGCCAACCGTCGTAAAACCAAAAACTAAACCCCGTATCAATCCATTTCCAAAAATTACAACAAGAGCTAAGGCGTGTGGGCGAATTACAAACGGTATGTGAATCGTTCCCGACGGTATGCAAATTAGGTCTTTAGACCGTCGAACGGTTTGTAAACTATCGTTTGGGCCTCGCTTTCAGACCCCAAACGGTTTGCTTTTTTGTAACAGCTTCCAGTGCCCAACACAAGAGGCTGATTGTCGTTAAGGTTTTACCAAAAAAAGGAGCGTCCTGCCTGCTAGACTTCAATGGCTGTGCCGCCACTAATCCTCCAGGGTTAATTAACCTTGGTGGATTAGCAGTGGCACATCCGCCATTTAAGCGATCACTGTTATCACAATGGAGGTTAATCCGATAAGTACTCCATTGTGCAGTCTACCAACCTCCAGACCGTGAGCGCTCAATTGTATACTGTTTGGGCCGGGGATTAATACCGTTTGGGCCCATACCGTTTGGGACATATGATGCGCGATATGGGGCAAAGCGAACCCCCCCCCCCCTCTTTTGTGTTGATCATTGTGTTCCTGGAATCTCAGGAATTCTTTTCAGAAGTCTAGGGGGGGATGTGTTAGGTAACAATAGTCTGGAGAGTGTATAGGGTATAGGGACAAAAAGGGGGGTACCCCTCTATCTGCCCCATATCGTGCTGGGTATAGTTTGGGAACTCTCAAGTAATTTGCATACCGTTTCTAAATCGCACTGACGCCTCATGTTGTATGGTACCTTTTTAATAGCGCGCCCTCCTGTAAACTTCAGTGAAGAGACTGGCTGTACGGAAGATTTCAGTCACCTGTCACCCATGCAGATCTTTCAATTCTTCTTCTGCCAAGCACTGGTGGGAGTTGATGGTGGAAGAGACCAATCGATATGCCGACGAAACATTGTGTGTAGATGCATCCAATCATCAGCCTGCCTGCCTGGACTCCAACTAATGTTCCTGATGGCATTCGTGGCCTTGCTTCTGTGCATGGGTATCAACAAAAGGCCTCGCTACAGCATGCACTGGTCCAGGTCCGAAGTTCTGCGAAGTCCCCTGTATTCGTCGACCATGTCTCGCAATCGATTCACCGTGATCCTTTGATTTTTCCACCTTGCCAACAACAGAGCTCAAGCAGTTGACTCTCCCCATGACAAACGGTGCAAGGTTCGCCCGCTGCTCGACATTGTACTGCCATCAATACCTCGCATTTACAGGCCAGGACGAAACCTCTCACCGGACGAGACTATGATCAAGTTTAAAGGCCGACTTGGTTTCAAACAGTACATGCCACGAAAGTCCGACAAATGGGGATTGAAATGTTTTTCATTGAACGAGTCGGAAACTGGTTATACATGTGCCTGGAAGGTGTTCACCGGCTCTCAGCCCACATCAAAACAATCTAGTCGACCCTCCATATACGCTGCAACACAGCTAGGGTTCGGAGCTCGTGGTACGCACAAGGGATTCAAGAGTGTGCAAACCCAAAGAAGTTCCCCATGAGAAGGGGTGCTGACCCCCAGTTTTACACCAAAGCCGGTCATGATCAACTATGCACCGTATGGCAGGATGCCAAGCATGTAGGCCCTAACTCTTCTGACCAATTTGGTGACTGCAGTACGGACACTAAAGACATTCGCAGCACCGTTCGAGCGGACTTCGTACGATCACAAAACCTTCTGTCGTCAATAATTATAATAAGTACATGGGAGGAAGCGATCTCGCAGGACAACTGTGTCAGTACTACACACACAATCACAGATCGATGGAATGGTGGAAAAGACCATTCTTGACCTCTGCTTGTTGAATGCTACCATCGTATACAACAGCATCCCTACAAACCAGCAGTTGACTACTTTGGATTTCAGGGTCAAGGTGATAGAAGGACTTATTTCCACCTGGAAGCACAACCCAGCTCAGCATGCCAGTCAAGTGTCATGTGGTTCCAGCCCCTTTTCAAGTCATCACTATCCTGGGAGAAATGTTGCCGGCAAAAAACGCAACTGTGTCGTTTGCAGTATCGGAGCCAAGCGGAAACAAACTCGCATGATTTGTAAACAGTGTGACAAACCAATGTGTATACTACCATGCTTTCAATGTTGGAGTGACAGTGCACACACTGCCAACCCAACATTGAATCGGGGGGGGGGGGGGGGGGGTCGAGCGGGAGAGCACACACAGCATTTATACCCTGCATTGGTACACAGCGCCCGCTGGTGTTCACAGAAAATTGATTCAGCATTGACCATCGTGCGAAGCGAGCTAAAAATAAAAATGCTAGGAAGTCAAAATAATTGGTCAGCGAGGTTAACAATTGAGCATACATCATGTATGCTCAATTGTTAAGAATTCCACAATTTTGTCTGCCCATGCACACATTTCATGTATTGACTGCACACGCAAAACATTGACCGATCAGAAATGACACATCTTACGATTGACGCAAAATTGCAACTAATAATTATAATAAATAGGAAAGGTACCAAAATAATCATGAATAAAAAATCTTCATAAACAACTGTTTCCTTAATTACCAATTTGAGTGAAAATGGGAAAAAAATACAATGCAAGCTATTTTGTTTACATGTACTTGTCTAGGTAGATCTGTATTTTTGTAGTCTCCTGAACTCTTCGGATCGACCCTTCCAATTTGTCAGATCCGTTATACATTGACATTGCAAAATGTTATTTGTTAACGATTTGTATCATGTCTTGTAACGACGATAGGCAGCTATAGGGAGTTAGCTCGATTTGACACATCATTGTGTAGATTTTCATTGCTGGTCAATCAGCGCTAGCGACGCGTAGTTGCTTTGTGGTGGCACTGTGGGCTGGTATAAATGCTGTGCATATAGTAGCGTTCATTTTAACTTTTCGGTTGTTTTTTTTCAAACCTTGGCTTTGTCTCCAGCTATTACGCAGTCCCATTACCAATCTGAAGCCTTGATACGTAAATATAATAACAGACTGGCTCCGGATTAAAACATCAGACTTTGATATACTTTTGTACATGTGCATGTATCCAAAACTATCCAAGATCTTGCCAAATGTGGGGACAAAATTTCGCGAAGCCCGAGCCCAAGCCAGGGTTTGTGAAATGCTCTCTTAACTGCATCAAAACAGTACTAATTATGTCAAGTTTGTGCAATTATCAGAACAATCCTGATTCCTTCAATTTTAATACAATTGTCGCACATTTCTTGAGAGTTGGGGGTTTATGAACCACCCCTCAAAATATATCTCTTTTCAAAACCCAATATTTTAGTTCTCATTCAATTAGTTACATGTAGGTTGGGGTACTGTTTCTCAATGAACCTCAGGATTCCACAACACTTCAAAGAAGAATAGCCTTTCATTACATTGCCTTGTGAGGGCGCTATACACTAAAACTTGGCCAAAAGTGTCTGGTGAATGTGTGGACATGTCATGTACATGAGTGTGGTAACCAGAGCACAGTCACAAAATATTCCTTGGTATTGAGAGGGATATGGAAACTTAGTTGTCATGTCTACACCTGTGACTACATGGATATCTTAAAGGTGCACTTTCCTGCTGGGATATCATACGAATAAAATAAAAATCTCCCATACCCCTACATTACCAGTAGCTGCTTAGCATTGCTAAAAAAAATTGCAGCTCTGCATTATTCATTTGTATTTTTCACTACATACGTTTTTTTCTAGGCTAAAATAAGAAGTCCCTTAGTGGTAGGCCTAATGATATCCAATCGCTCTCGCTGTTTTGAACAATGCTCAAAGCTGATGTCACTATAGTCATTTTTGAGTACAGTACAGAATCTTTGTGCTTTGTTTAAAATCAAGTTCATTGTGGAAGTATTGTTTTATCCACAATTGGCTCAAATGGCACTGAAAAATTCAACACTCATGCACCCCATGTATTAAGGAAAGATGAGTTACAGTTGGAATTGTTGCATATGGGATGTACAAGCACTACTTGAGAAGTAGCACTGACATTTGTTTCCTAATTCTTTTGCAGAGGATGATCGCTAAAACCTGGCAGCGTTTGTTTTGCCCTGCATCTTGCCAACTAGGGTTGTGCATTTACGGGTAGTAAAATAACCGGGTATCCCGTTAAAGAAACCCAACCCAAAACTAACTTCCAATCCCGGAATTAGTTGCAGTAATGTCTTTCTCTGAGATTCAAAAAGCCTAAAAAATCTCATGCCTATCCAGTAAACATGATCATTTTCCGCATTTGCACGTGCAAATAGGTCCACGGTACGTATATCTACACACTACAGATGGCGACACCCCCCCCCCCCCCCAAATCCCAATTTTCCAGAGGGGGGGGGGGGGGGGGGGGGGGAGTGCAAGAGCGGGAGGGGGGGCAAGAGGGGGAGGGGGGGAGAGTTCCCACAGGGGGAAGTTGCCCCCCCCCCCCGGCTACGCCACTGTGTACGGGTAGCCTACTTGATTCCATAATCTGGAACCGGTTTCTGCCATGAACGGTCGGGTATCGGGTACCCGGTGCCGATGCACACCCCTATTGCCAACTGGTATGAAAGGGAAGAACACCAGGGGTAATGAGAATGATGCCATTCACCGTGAGTAACCGCAAATGGACTGCGTGTTACATTTTACGGACAAACCCGTAAAAGACCGCTCATTACGTGGAATTTGCACGACCAATTAGAAATCAGGAAATTTGTGTTCACAAAAGTCAGGTTAAGTTGCAGTGTTTAGTCATAAAAATGCACTTTCGTGACCATGATGTTTTATTCCAACAATTCCACAATTGATATTTTACAAACATAGGTCAATAATCTCATTACATCTCCTTTCGTATTCAAATACTGAAACATGACTTTGGTTTGTAGTGTTTTGTAGATTATCGTAGCATTTGTACACTCTACCATAATGTATAATAAGTTACTTCCGTTTAGTCTGGTTCCCACATCATTCATTTCTATTAATTGCATATAGTTTTGCTGTGGCGGTATGTAGATTCGTGGACACACAACACCTGACAAAGTGGTTTCGCATGTACTTTCATTAGTCAAGAAACACGAAGAACCCACTGAATGAATTAAAGGCCAGACAATTAGCCGGAATCTGCTTAAGGTCTTAGATAATTGTATCGTGCGAGATAAATCTTGAAGATTGTATGGAACTTAGTTTTCCGATTGGGCATATGCCATTTTCCCTTAATTTTCCCCATGCACCCCCTCATATAAAAGTGTCATTTCCCTATTATTCATACGTACCCTATATATAGCCTGCAACATAATACTAAAAGATAATGAAAATGAAAGTGAGTTTTAAGAACAGATTATTAATTTCTACTAATTTCGTCCGACATGTCTGATGGGTATTATACAGTTTAAATGAAGAGCCGAGAAGCTTCTTCTCCATGTATTGCTCATCCCTCAGTGTGCCACTTAATTGGAATCGTTCCTCATGGACAACTAGTATTGTCCCGCATGCTTTGAAAAAAGCATAAAAGTGTGACGACTGCGTAGAAGAGCCATTATGTAGTCAGCTGAGACGTATTGCGATTCATGAAACCGTGCTGTACTATGTGAATGCCCGATTTCTGTTAACAACCAGAGACAGATTGGAGTAACCAGAGCATTGCTTGAGTTGATTCTCCACGAAAACTAAATCGTGCTCAACGCATTCAAAGAGATTGGACTGAGCTTCCTTGAGCATCCAAGTTGGGGACTAAGCACCCTTGTCATGGAGGAAATACTTGCCCTGAGAATCTTTAAGACTATTATCGGTATTCTGGGCATCTTAAGCAACGGCCTCGTTTGCATCGTCATACGTAAAGTCTCAGCGATGCAGACTCTTACCAATGCATTCATCTTCCACCAAGCCGTGGTTGATTTCCTGGGCTCCATCATGATTCTCCTGCAGAGCGAAGTCCCAGTGCCGAACCTCCTGCCCGATACCGCCTTTGGGTGGTTTCTCTGCCACATCTGGCTCTCAAATTTCACGTTGTTTTTCCTCTTTTCATTATCGACGTTCAACTTGGTGGCAGTAACCATGGAGCGGTACTTTGCCATCGTTCATCCGTTCAAGTACCAGATTGCTTGTGTCAGGTATCCCCGCTTGAAAGTCGGTGCCGCTATCGCATCTTCTTGGCTTGCTCCCTTCATCATTAAACCTTACGTAATTACAGCCTTCCAGATACAGAACGGAAGATGCTCTCCGCTTCCCGGATCGAAAATCTTCGGGGTCCTGAATGTCGTCCTGCAATACGTGCTACCAGTCGGGGTGATGCTTTTCGCATACATTCGTATCAGCGTTGAGCTGAAGCGGGGTGCTGCCCGAGTGGGCCCGGCACCGGCGGCCCGAGGTCCCGCTGTCGATACCACTGCAGATCCCGCTCCAGTGGCAGATATGGCGGAGTCTCTCCTCAAAGCTCGAAATAACACATTCAAGACGCTCTTGGTGATATTCATCACGTTTATGGTTTGTTGGACACCTAATCAGCTAATCTTCCTCTTCTTTAATCTCGGTTTGTATCAACTAAAATTCAACGAGTGGTTTTACGTGTTATCCGTGGCGATGGTGGCCTCAAATTGCTGCGTCAACCCGATCATATATACGTGTTCAAGTACCGCCAGTTTCGCAACGCTGTGAGGGAGATGTTTGGAGACGAACGTATGCGACCAGAGCTGCATATCTAACATTAACGTACCTGCTAGTCGACCAGCATTTTAAATATTTGATTCTTCTATCTTGACACCAAGGAGACGTAAAATACAATTTTATAAGCCTTGAAACTTCATCACATAGGAGCAGTGCAATTCAAAATAGCAAAATAAAATGCAACGTTTTACGAATATCAAGAGCCATTTGCTTTGTTGTCTTTACGTTCAACTACTGCGATTTGTTTCCGTCTGCGGAAGAAGATTTTCTGTGTGTATGGATAAAGTAGGCCTGCAGTTGCAACTGCTTACGTCTGGTGCAGTTGACAGCATTTGCAATTATATTCATAATGAGGTTGGCACAAAAAGCTGCATCGGGCTGGTGATATGAACTCATACAAGCCCTGTTAGTTAAATTGGTTTTTAATGTTAATAATAATGTACATGTAAATTTGTAAAGCACACATTATCCTCGCTCAAGGTGCTGCATTATTAACCCTGCTTATCAGGCATATCAATCATTCCTGTAACTTTCTCAGTTCTCCAACCCATCACTGCCCTCATAGGGTACCCATTTACTCCGAGGTGGAATGACACCTGCTGGTCTCCAACCCACCATCTCTGGAAGGCCTATCCTCAAAATCCTGAGTCCGGTGCAATAGTAGTCCACGAGGTCACTGAGCTCCACAAAATAATGCTTCAATTAAAACAAAGTCGGGATTTCCTGGGTTGTGTTGTTACTCGGTTTTAAAAACTATTTCAAGGCCAAAATGGTAATCAGTGTAATAGCTTGGTTTTAAAATGATTTTACCCTCTTTTCAACAAGTTTAGCAAAAACGTATAATTCCATGCAACGTTCAGAGTATAGCAAACGAATTGTTATGTTGGATTGTGAATAGAAAAAAATAAATTTAGCCTACAATTGAAAAAAAGAAGGTTGCAGATATATTGCAGCAGTCGCTGATGATCCATTGTGTTTTGCGCTTTTTGGTCTCATAGTCAAGCTGGCAAAATTGACGGACCAGTCAGTGGGATGATTATTTTCAGAGTCAAATGAATGAATCGATGATCACAGCCTTAGATTAGTACCGGTACTGTATCAGGCGAAGTGAATCGTTATAATTGTATGGAACTGTCGTCCAGATGATTGTAATGGACGAAATGGACTCGTCCGTTTTCATTCTTTGTCCCTCAACAGTATATAACTCACTGTCATTTTCATTCAGACTGATATTCACTATAGCATTAACTTTAGACTGGTAGAAAGCTAAAATAAAATGGGTTCGGGTGAGTGTTCCTGGTATTGATTCATTCACTTTCACATTCCCCAATTACGTCACGCCAATGCAATTACCAGCAGCACTAGTGCTTCGCAATTGTTACGAAAGAGCTTCGTGCATGTACACCAATCTCTGTACTTGCTCGATATTATCATACGAAAGAGACAATGAACAATGTTATTTTACGTTGCCGTCCCTTAAAAAAACTCTACTATCCCCGTAAAAATACGGGGTATAAAAGATTTCACTGAGTTACCGGAAACTTAGTGTAAGTAATCACAAATTTACAGAAATGGGAAGCAGACTAAATAGACGTGATTTATTATACATTACTCTAGATATCAAATGTACAAATACTGCGTTAATGTCGCGCTTTAGCTGTATATTCAGCATATCCTGCCATCATGAAGTCACGGTTTCCGATGAAAAATTTCAATATTTGAATACAAAAATAGATGTAGTGCGATTCTTCACCTCTGTGTACAAAAAGTCTAAATTCATATGGGGAAATGCTTAAATAATTAAATATTTTAGTCAAGAAATCGTGTTTTGGGACGAAACACTACAATTTAACATGACTTGTGTGCACACAAGTTTCCTCAGATCTGATAGGAGAGTTCCTGCGTAATGAGATTCGTGTAGGAGAACATGAGATTTCACGTTCAAAACCCGTTCAAACTAAACTACGGTGATAGTCTGTCTTTTTACAGCGGGAAAAACCCGTGATTTTACGGGATTTGTTTGCAGTGTAGTGACATCAGCTTTGAGCATTGTTCAAAACAGTGAGAACGATTGGATACATGATACCTTTATCACTAAGAGACTTCTCATTTTAGCCTAGAAAAAAACGTATGTAGTGAAAAATACAAATGAAGAATGCAGAGCTGCAAATTGTTTTTAGCAATGCTAAGTGGCTACTGGTAATGTTTAGGGTATGGGAGATTTGTATTTTATTCGTATGATATCAAGCAGGAAAGTGCACCTTTAAGATATCCATGTATTCACCGGTACGGTGTAGACATGACAACTGAGGCCGTGTCCGAATTACTTGGCTACGGCTGGATGTTACACACATGTCTATGGTAGCAGCTGCAGCCACTTCACACAGACTCGTTTGTAATTATAAGCCGTAGCCAAGTAATTCGGACACGGCCTAAGTTTCCATATACAGAACTTTCCAGAAGTTCATGAAGTTTGTTGACCGCGGTTGGCGCGTGCGCATTCGCTCTCTCTGTCTCACCACGTTTGGTCCGGGTAGCGGAGCAGTGCGAGGTGAAATCGTAAGTAACAAGCGAAGGTTTAAAGACCTGAAACTGGAGGAATGAAGAACACGTTCACTTTTAACTGTCGTTTTTCATCAGGCACTTTCTAATGGAAAGTTACTTGTAGTTTTGTATGCATAATTCTTTGTTGCTGGGCCAAATTTGGGGTTCTAGTGCAGAATATTGACTTCGGCGGAAGATGCTTTTCCCCTAAAGTAGTCACATTGACATCTTATGTCTTAACCCCTTGCGTACGGTTGACACAAATACGTGCAGATTGAAATTGCCACCTGGCCGGGTGACGTCTATACACGTCAATTTCTGCATTTTCAATCCATTATTGGGGTATTGTGTACGTTATGCTTGGCTGCACAAGCCTCTTGTTTCCGTTTTGCTTGGCTGCACAAGCCGGCCTGGCGCCCATGCCGGCCTGGCGCCCATATGAAATCCGGTGTCAAGGGGTTTTAATAAGGACATAACTGAAATTTTACAATTAAAAACGAACGCGTTCAAGCTGTAGGTTTGCTATGACCGTCTCGGTAGGGAAGTGTACATTCACACGACACGTTCTGATATGTTTTCACTTTATAGTCATTAGAAAAAAACGGTTACAACTTACAGAAACGTCAGCCGGAACGGGAATCGGACCACTCGGTCATGTCAGTTGACTCCCACATGCACTCACATGAGCTTACAATTAACATGAGTAGAGAAGCGCGAGTCGTTCGCTATTGCCTGAAAAGACATAATCTGCATAGATGTATTTGTAGCCTAGGCCTACAGTATTGTATCAATACGAGTCCCTGTGCAATTTAATATTAAACGTCTGACAAAAGGTCGATTAAAAACAACAATGTATTTTCAGCCAGGACGCCAGAACAGCTTTATTAAAAATTAAATTAAAGTCGCGTTGCAAAGTTCTAATTGCGATGTCGCAGAAACGAAAAACAAAGTCCATCAAGAAATGTGGGCACCGTACAAATAATTATAAAGTGGAGAATCACTAATTGCTGCATGCGTTTTTATACCGTCTATGGAGGAAATGCAGACATGAATTATAGAGGTTTGTTCATTTCATTATACCGGACTATTTCAATGCCGGAGTGTTTTGTTGAAACCCACGAATTCGATAGAGAACACGTTGTAAGAAAAAATAATTCCTAACGAAATTAAATTGTGTCCACCATCACAGCTTGAACAGTCAGTTTCCAGATTTTACATGCATACTACATTGTAGCTGCCTGGCCATGGAGGAAATACTGGCTTTGATAATATTTGAGATCATAATCGAAATTCTTGGCATCTAATAGTCGTGCAGCGAGATGACAGGATTCGACCGTACTTTTTTACGGTCGAACTGTATTTAAATTTACTGATAACCATATGTTTTACGGTGAAAAGTCTGTAAATACTGCCATGTTTACGGGAACTGCTTTTTGTTTGTTTAGAAAAACGGAAAGAAAAACGGTAGCACTGGAAGCTTGGTTGCCATTATTTAACAGCAAATTAACAGAAATGAATTAAGTGGGAACCAGACTAAACGCAAGTAACTTATTATACATACTATGGTAGAGTGTACATATGCTACGATAACCTACTAAACACTACAAACTAAATGATGTTGTGCTTTAGCTTTATATTCAGCTTATCCCACCTTAATAAAGTCATGGCAATGGTTTCCCATGAACAATTTCAATATTTAAAAACGAAAGGAGATGTAATGAGAATCTTCACCTGTTTGTAAAGAATAAATTATTCTATTGTGGAATTGTTTGAATAAAACATTATGGTAAAGAAAGTGTATTTTTGGGCTAAACACTGCAATCTAACTTGACTTTTGTGAACACAAATACTAGCATACCACCCCGTCTATAATAGACCTATGTCTTTTCAGAAAGCATAACTGAAAATATAGGGGAAAATACATTATTTTAAAAGCGGCCTCTGCTATGCGTGTGATGTCTCACAAGTCAGTCATGACCAGAATGGTGAGTTAAATGATATACTTTAATCATTATATAGCCAGAAGTTGATCACCGATCTCTAAAGTCCATCACCGATCGTATAACACATCACCGATCACGCCCCATCAACGATCACGTGCCAAAGTCCATCACCGATTGCGACATCACCGACGGCCCCATGCATCAATAATCACGTGCCAAAGTCCATCAGCGATCGCGAAAGTCCATCACCGATCGTTTATATGCACCACCGATCACGCCCCATCAACGATCACGTGCCAAAGTCCACCAGCAATCGCCAAAGTCCATCACCGATCGTATAAATACGTCACCGATCACGCCCCATCAACGATCACGTGCCAGTCTATCAGCGATCGAGGACGTCCATCACCGATCGTATACATCACCGATCACGCCCCATCAACGATCACGTTCCAAAGCCCATCACCGATCGCGAAAGTTCATCACCGATTCAATGATCACAGTAAATGTCTCTTTGGCGTTTCATAGTATTGCAGTTAGCTGCGCGGTGTGGGACATTAATCGTGTATTGCTTCAAGAGTTTGTTTAAAGTGACTTGCATGCGTTTGTGCCTACGAGTCCCGCTGCAAAATTCTCTTTTTTAGCAGTCCACCCCAGCAAATGTTTCTGAAAAAAATCAAGAATTCATAAAAAATATGAAATGTTTTGAAGACAAACGTTTCGATGATCTACATTACCTTTCAAAGGAATTTCAGCATTTTTAGCTGAGGGGTTAAATAGTAATACTGAAGGAATTGATTTTCTATTTGCAACTTCTTGATGTTTTAATCAGTGCTGATTTCAAGTGAAAACAGGATTGTTCAAAAAATAAATGTATTTTCATCTATTTGAAAACAAATCAAAACATTAAAGATAACATTCACAAACGGACAGAATGCACAGAAGGGTATTCAAAAAGAGGTCCGTGAATTATTTCATATGTTTAAATAGAATATGAATTAAGGTTTACGTTACTTTCTACTGTAAAATATTCTCAAGGACCAAAGCAATATTCAGTAATTTTTCAGTAAAACATCATGGGAAAAAGTCAGATTCCTGGAACAAATAACAGACTCATGGGGATATACCGGTACCGGATTAAAACCACCCATAGGCTCTAGTACCAGCTTTCAATATCATCCTCCGTGAATACACTTTTCATTAGCATAAACATATGGGGAAAGCATTCTTCCAACACAAACATTGTACTTTATTGTTCTGAGCGGAATTATATTGCTTGCAAACCTATACACTTGCACACACACACACACATGTTTTACTATACTTATGAGGACCTTAAAAAATAGACCCCTTCTTTTGTTCCCTCTGTTTGTACTTTCACTTTTTCCGAACAGCTCCTGTAAGGTTTGTACACAAAATTCTCCCGAGGACTCGGCCCAAGTCCTCGGTGTCATTGTTATCCCTAATCCCCTATTGTCCCAAGTCCTCAGTCGGAAAGGATAACCAACCCACAAGTGTGTAAATACCGGCAATCGCAAACCTCCTATCGTCCCTCCTTTGTTTATACTTTTTCGGAAGGCCTCCCATATGTTTTGTACACGATTTTCAATCGTGGACCTTGACTCAATCGTGGACCCTATTTGTTAAAGGTCCACGGTTTGAATAGCTACATGTATTGTTATGCACACAAATTAAATGTTGTCAGTGTTATGTGTTCCTTTTTACGAGATGTACGCTGAACATGTGGGCGGAGCCTTTGTTGTGGCTGCACGCGCATCTTTTGTTCATGCACTTGGGTGACCCGCGTGTGACCCTAACTTTTGTAAATGAATGGGTCAAAGTTGTTTACGCCAAGCCTATACATGTGCCAGAAGGTTCGGTGTATTAAAGAGGAACTAAAACCAATTTGCATTTTTCTACTTTAGTGGCTTTTCTGAGAGCTTATGCCTTCCCAAACCTAACAAAGTAGGTTTGAAGAGTTTATGCATGGATTTGGCAATTTTAGAGAAGTTTTACTTTGGAGTCGCTTTTGTTCAGAATCAGAAAAGCTCGGGGTCAACCGCGTGTTTACAATCCAATCGTGTGACGTAGCTGCGTGGAGATAGATGACGTCACTATGCGAGTGCCCATTGTGTTTGCGTGCGTGCATGTCTACTAAGTACTATGTGTTGGGTTTTGTCCTAATTTTCTTGTTCCTGGTGGTGCATTATTACATGAACGTTGCACTGATGAGTTTGTATATATTATTATATTATCCCCCTCCCCGAAGACCCTTCGCTGCCCGCGCCGATGGCGCCCCGACACAAGTATTTTTTTATCACGAATTGGTTGCAATGCCCACTAATGAAAATGTTGCTGTTTAGACGCTAGCTGCCGGACACCCCAACAATCGGTAGCAATCTGTACTCTAAACATCATCAATGACCATTTTAATACATACTCGTGCCCTCTCCCTTTTCCGGAAAGCACCTCCAGATCGCATACGTCGTCGCTTAAAAGGCGATGGTGTCGCGCTGCGTGATCGACTCCTGCTCCCATCTTCAACATTGGCTTGGTCGTGGCTCATATGTTATAGCGGCAAAACAAATTACGTGTGCTCGAGGCACACCACTCCCGTGCGGGTCACCGGGGCCTCCGCGCTGCTGGACGGCGGGGAAAAATTACGTGTCCCGCTGGCCGTGCCGGTCCCTCGGAAAATCGAACCCGAAGTACGACTTCGGACCGCAGCAGCGGGCGCAGGCGCCAGCCGTGCCGTCCAACTGCGGCCTGATTCCAGCGTGCTCGGGCCGATGGTGTCCGCCGGGCCGGCACGGCAGGGCCGAGCGCGGCCACCCTCCGGTACCCCCAGTCGACCAACACTGGGTGCCCAGTGTGTGACATGGCTGAACCCGCCATTGGACAGTGCGCAAAATCTGCCGTTCGCACCTCCCGCTGTCGGGTGCCCCGGGTCTGACGGGGCCCAGCGGAGCGCCGTACGGCGGGGTGGGAGCTCCGTCCTGCTCGCCGGACTCTGCCCAACCCGGACTCTGACGTGGATTTTCGGCCCGTCTGACTGGCCCGCAAAATCGGGTTGAAGGCCCGGAGTCCCTACCGGCACTTTTTCTCTCCCGGAAACCCCGTCTTTGTACACTTTTTCTCCATCCGGGCCCGGCCCCTCTCCTCGCCTGCCTGCCTGCCTGCCTGCCTGCCTGCAGATACAATTTTATCTTCAGTCTTTCGTAAAATGTTTCTTACATATGTAACACCATTTCGTCAGCCTAAAGTCAGATCGCTTTGTTTCCACAAACCGGACCCACTGCCGTCGTTGTTTCCCATCAACTTTGGGGAATCTTTAAAAAGATAGGTTCGGATTTTTGTCCGTATTTCTTGTGCAGCCACCTACCACACACGTTCTTGGCATAATACTTATTAACTTTAATACATTCGAGATCCGAATAACTCCAAAAGTAAGCTAGGAAGGCTGTGAATTCTGCAAAAAATTCCAAGAAAGTACGACCAGCTGACGACGAAAATGTCATAAAACACACGTGGATGATAGTACCAACACGCTGCAGACGTGATGGCTGCACGGCTGGGTAAGCGCACACACGTCATAAGGTCATATGCATACATTTGCATCCCTAATGACCTTTTCAGGAATTGAGACCAAACGCTCACTCCAAGGGGCAATTTTAGTCCATTTTTTTTCAACGAAATAAATTTTAATCGTTCTTTACCAATTTGTATTCGGTTAGAAGAATATACAAGCTATCAGAAAAGCCAATAAAGTGGAAAAATGCAAATTGGTTTTAGTTCCTCTTTAATCTCGTGTACGCTAGCTGTGTAAAAGCTTATTTTTAGATGTGGCGTAATCGTAAGAAGTTTCCAGATTGTAAGAAGATTCTGAATTATTGTAATTTCTAGAATGTAGGAAACATCATTATATACGGGCTAACTTCACAACAAAATCAGGACTTTAGACGGTGGACTTTAGACGGACGGAGAATTTCGTTCGGATTTTGGTTATCGAGTTCATCGAGCCGTTTTATTCGGACCTGTGACCTGTATATGACTCGTCTGCGTAGGAGCGTCTGGAGACAGGTAGAGCTGAGTTCTATTTCCGGAAAAGAGACATTTATCTGTGAACTGTCGTGGGTTCATTATTTAGGGTCTCATATACCCCGTATTTTCGCGACGGGAGCCAGTTTGTGTCGTCCCCCGCTGTTTTCGTCTCTCTTTGGCTGTTTTGGAGGTGAATTCGCCCCGTGTTCCAGCTCGCCAAAGAACTGTATTCGCTCGCATTATTGGAGTCGTCCTCGTCCGTTGCTGATTGCCCTAGTCGTCCAAGTCCTTGCCCAAGCCCTCGCTCATTGCAGAGCTGCCCAAGTCGTCTGAGCCCTCGCCTATTATAAGTCATCGCCCGTAAGATCTCTTAAGTTATACATTGTATTAAATATTTTCTTAATTCTACACTTGTTAAACCATATTGATTCTCGAATCTTCTCATTATTAAATCACAGTTTTTTTCTAGTAATTTATATTTGCGGATAGTCTGGAGATTTTCAGACCGTAACACTATACAAACTCACATACATGTGCACCAATGCACATTGAGGACATACTTGGTATTCTATCAAATAGAGGCCATTTCTATCATGCGAGTGTTGTCTATCAAATCGAGGACACTATACAAAAATGGCATGTTTGTGAAAATTAGAGGCCCTTTAGGCGTATGACATCATGTCTTCTCATTTGATTCCCGATATTGTCTTTCTGTACGAAAGGTACTTCATGTCCCATTTTAATAGCGTATTTCAACAGACTATCGCGCTCAACTGATGGTCATTGTTCTCCTAATCCAAATAGGCACGAGACTATTAATTGCCTCCCAGCCGGCGCACAAGATGGCCTCAATATGATACATGTCTAATGGCTTTCGTAAGATCTTCTGAAATCAGTGAGCATCCCTAGCTATGTAGTGCACACTTTGCATTTCTTAAGTGGTTGCCTGTAAGAGCAACTGTGGGCACTAATTCTGTTTTGACTGAAACATTTTGAGTGTCCGTTCACAAGGCCCTTAACGTTCACTAGAACGGCCAAAGAGCTTCATTGTGTTCCTGCAAAAGTCTTTAATGTTCCTCCACGTTCGAGGCTGAAGTGCCACATGACAGCTTACTTCAATGTCACGTTTGCCAGGAAGTGTCCACATCAAGAAGAATCTCTGTAAGCCCTCCGTGACGTGTCTCTTCTCCCGTGCAGTCCAGGGACGCCGCTTCACTCGTCCAGATATTGCAGGTGGTTGAATACTGGATGCGACACTGGTTTCACACGGTCCTATAACGCACAGAAAACATTATACAGACAGACAGACAGCCACCCCGACAAATGGAGACAGAAAGAAAGACTATTAGACAGCCAGACAAACAGACCGACCAAAACAACTTACTTCTATCACTGGAATCATCATTCGAGTCGCAGTAGTCTGAGGTATCGCTGCAGTCCTCATCAGTCTTGAAGCTTTCTACAAATATAGAAATAGAGGAACAATGCAATTTTGGAGGGCAAGTTTGCAATTTCATTGGGGGAGGGCAGGGGATAGGATAGGGCGTATAGAAGGGGAGGCGACAGAATGGGGAAGGGGTGGAGGGGGACAGGCGTTAGGGCAGGGGTTGGAGGGAAGGGCCGGGCCGGGGGGGGGGGGGGGGGGGAGGAGATAAAAGGTGGGATGGGGGGAGGCTGCTGTCCTCATCAGTCGTGAAGCCTTCTGCGAATGTACAAAGAAATGATCAATGCATTTTTGGAGGGCAAGTTTGCCATTTCATTTGGAGGAGGGGGGGGGGGGGGGTGTTTGAACTGATAGGGGAGGGGATATAGGGGAAAGAGGTGCAGGGAGGCAGGCGTTAGAGGAGGGGTTACAGGGGCACGGGGAGGTTCATAAATGGTGAGATATTTACCTCAAGTCACGTGTAACTCTTGCAGTGATTTGCCACGCTGGGATGCCAAGTTGCCCCTCTCTAAGACAGTTGGGTAACCCTCTGGACAGTATCTGGCAACTGGTAGTATTCACGATGGACCCGTAAATCATGACTCATGAGATCTGCAAGTGTCTCCAGCTGATGTTCCTTCAAGGCAAGAATCCGTGATGCGGTCGCTACATGTTTCCTAAGTTTTGTAGAGCGGATGCTGTCGGCATTCTCAAGGCCTGCTTCGGTTGCATATGCTCTGAGACAGTCACTTCCTCGTATATGGCCCGGGCCCCCATAACAATACCTTGCAAACAAGTAACAATTATCCTGTGCTACTCCCGCTTGAATTCTCTTAGCAACCAATGCATTCAACCAGGTCATCGCCTCGGTACTCAGAAGTACCAGAACAGTTAAGTTAACACAAAATTAAGTTAACACAAAACAGACTAAAAGTTAATACTCACAACGTTTGTCCTCATCTCATTGTGAAGAAATGGGGGCCATGTTGAGGGGCATGGGATGTAATAATTGCTGAATAAACTGCACAATGAGATGAGGACAAACGTTGTGAGTATTAACTTTTAGTCTGTTTGGTGTTAACTTAATTTCTTTCAATAGCACTGCATCCACTTATCATTGCTTACTGCACTAAAACTTGGTCCCAAGCTGAATTTGACCCATTGTGCAAAAACAATGACTGTTCAGCCAAGCATTGCCGCCTGTGAACAAATGACCTATCGTTGGAAAGAGGAGATATGTGGCTTTAAGATGATACTAGGCACTTTTATGTACCTAACACAATTTTGACCAAATTAGACATGATTATTTTGTTGCGTTTTTTTTGATACGCCCTGTATATCAGTGAGCACACAGTCCCTATTGACATATGCAGCACGATATGGGGCAGCTTTTTCCACTCCGTATATTTTATAGGAGCCTACACTTCCTACAGTCCTACACCATTGAAATGTGCACAAAGTAAAAAGCAAAGACGGCGCCGCTATATTTATATTTGCTGGGGGAATCTCCATGCAGTCCCACAACACCCTGCACTACACGGGGGGAAAACATCATACAGCATTGAAGCATGGAGAAATATGATTGAAGTGTGTACAAATATATAGTGATATTTCGGGGAGGCGAGATCCGACAGTCCTACACCATCCTACACTGCACAAAAAAGTCCTACAGGAATCCTACACACGGGGGAAAACATCATACATCATTGAAGTGACTTTTTGTGCAGTGTAGGCGAGATCCGACAGTCCTACACCATCCAACAAAAACTGATGTCATAATTTTTATTTTTATTTGTCTTTAAAGTGATATCTTTCTTATTTACCTAATATAGGTTTTCCCGGCCAATTTCACCATTTTTTTATTCGTTCATTTTAACGCCTGGCTCATTCAATTTAAATTGATTATTGAATGATCGCGCAGATCGTCATTCGACAATCAAAAATAATCATTCAATTTCACTATCTGAGCATTCTTTCGAGCTTTACTCGTTCCTGTAAAAAATGCATTCAAATTAAAAGCATCCCATCGTTCATTCAATTTCGTCCGAACCAGCAGAGAGGTGTCGATCGGTAATTCATTTTCATCAATGGGCAAACTTATTCCACATTTCTTCAAGCATTTTAAAAGACAAATCTGCAGGCCCGTCTGCCTATAAAAAAGGTCCGAGCTAACCCACTCTAAATTACATCTGACGTCTTCAAGCAGGAATGTCTTGCACGTCAAGAGATCGATGGATGAATCAGTGAAATATGAAAACTTACAAAAACAGACTGAAAAAAAAACAGAAAGAAAAGAATACATGTAAACACGTCATCATAAAGATGCCCCTTATCGATTTATTCAAACTTTTAAAGACGTAGAGAAGATCAACAGTGAAAAAAAGAATCCTGAGCCAGTTTCTTTTCATTATTTCCTTACATTTATTTCTTATATAAATTAATTTGTTGCATTATACATGTACACTTTATTGACACAAAGATTTTAAAAGAAACAAAATGAAACTAGCTAGAAGAAAACAGGAAAATATAGCAATTACAAAAATCTTATTAATTTGAATGAACGAACGATGAAAATGATTGCCCATAAACATAAACACATGGTGGCAAGGGGTTAAATGACAATAAAAACATAAAATGGTTCACTCGATTGGCAAATAGTCCTATAACCACTCCGCCAGGGCTTATGTATTTTTTTATAACCGAATACAACTTTTTTTTCTTCAAATTTTTAAAAACTTCATACCATCATGGAGTAGTACAAAAAGATAACAAGTTGCCCAACTTACATTACTAATGTGATACATTTGACGCACCCTACTGTGGGCCATGGTTGTTGATACATGTATATATGTCTTTTTCCATTCCCATCTACCCCGCTTGCGCCATTTGTCTAAAAGTCGTTGATGCGGGTAGCAAGCAAATCTGATGTCATAAGACGGAGTCTCCTTTTGTGCCAATTGCCCGACACAATGGGAGACCGTTTTATGACGTCTTATTTATTTGCTGCCTACAGCGATGATTTGTTGACAAATTGCACTAGAGGGCTTGACGGGGCTGACAAAACAACACCTTTCTGAATTAATTTCCGTTTTATTTTTATGGCTGAAATAATTTCCTGGCTGTTTTACTGTCATAAACAAAATGAGAAATAATGCAGATTCCTCTCATGCAGTGGCGTAGCCAAGGGGGGGGGGGGGGCAACTGCCCCGCCCCCCCCATGTGGAAACCCTTGCCCCCCCCCCCCCTTTCCCCCCTCTGGAAATTTGGGATACGCGTTACTATAGGCCCTATAGCAAATTTGCGTCACTATATGCGTTATAGCGAATTCCCCCCCCCCTAAAAAAAGCCATGCCCTCCTCCGTTTGCCCCCCCCCCCCTAGGAAGAGCCTGGCTACGCCACTGCTCTCATTACAGCCTCCTCTTTAAATCTTATAATTTTAATAAAGCCTTTAGATCCACAGACAAAAAACTAACTACTATAGGTTTTCCCGGTTAATTTCGCACTTCTTTCATTTAAAATTGCTTAAAAGAAAGTATTGTAATTCACGGGAAAAAAATTTATTCGTCCTATTTATCGTCATTTTCCTCTCACTCCGGGAATGGCGTTGAATTAGAAAAGCAAATTCGTTTTTTGTCATTCATTTTACCGATTTAATCATTCAATTTCGTTATTGAATTTATCGTTAAGATGGTTTGAATTAGCTGTTATGTGGACGTCATTTTGGTTGTGATTCAAAATCAACTAAAAGGAATAGGCCGAAGAAATCAGGCATAAACATTTCGCAATAATAACACAACTCATTGTTATTTGACTTTCTCTTGTTAATTAGATTAAGGGCCAATGCTTTGTATACAAATGTATGGCATATAAATGCGAAACATAACTCGTGTTGTACGATGTTCATGTTCAATTCACAAGGGCGAAGAAAATTACCTGCTTAAAGATAAATAATGCAATGCATTCTAACAACATTTCTTGTTTTGATTTGAGGTTCATGTTCAATCACAAAAAGAAAATAAAGTAATGTTCTTTCTTCGCATTCCTTGAATTTCATGCGATCTTACCGAATTTGCATGATAAAATCATTTCATTGAATGCTTATTAAAAGAACGACCAGAAGATGACTGGTAACTTGTCTTTCATAAACTCTTCAATCATGCCACTGACGAAATTGAATGATTAAATTACATTAGTAATGTAAGTTGGGCAACTTGTTATCTTTTTGTACTACTCCATGATGGTATGAAGTTTTTAAAAATTTGAAAAAAAAGTTGTATTCGGTTATAAAAAAATACATAAGCCCTGGCGGAGTGGTTATAGGACTATTTGCCAATCGAGTGAACCATTTTATGTTTTTATTGTCATTTAACCCCTTGCCACCATGTGTTTATGTTTATGGGCAATCATTTTCATCGTTCGTTCATTCAAATTAATAAGATTTTTGTAATTGCTATATTTTTCTGTTTTCTTCTAGCTAGTTTCATTTTGTTTCTTTTTAAATCTTTGTGTCAATAAAATGTACATGTATAATGCAACAAATTAATTTATATAAGAAATAAATGTAAGGAAATAATGAAAAGAAACTGGCTCAGGATTCTTTTTTTCACTGTTGATCTTCTCTACGTCTTTAAAAGTTTGAATAAATCGATAAGGGGCATCTTTATGATGACATGTTTACATGTATTCTTTTCTTTCTGTTTCTTTTTCAGTCTGTTTTTGTAAGTTTTCATATTTCACTGATTCATCCATCGATTTCTTGACGTGCAAGACATTCCTGCTTGAAGACGTCAGATGTAATTTAGAGTGGGTTAGCTCGGACCTTTTTATAGGCAGACGGGCCTGCAGATTTGTCTTTTAAAATGCTTGAAGAAATGTGGAATAAGTTTGCCCATTGATGAAAATGAATTACCGATCGACACCTCTCTGCTGGTTCAGACGAAATTGAATGAAAGATGCGATGCTTCTAATTTAAATGCATTTTTTACAGGAACGAGTGAAGCTCGAAAGAATGCTCAGATAGTGAAATTGAATGATTATTTTTGATTGTCGAATGACGATCTGCGCGATCATTCAATAATCAATTTAAATTGAATGAGCCAGGCGTTAAAATGAACGCATACATGGTGAAATTGGCCGGGAAAACCTATATTAGGTAAATAAAAAAGATATCACTTTAAAGACAAATAAAAATAAAAATTATGACATCAGTTTTTGTTGGATGGTGTAGGACTGTCGGATCTCGCCTATAACACTGCACAAAAAGTCACTTCAATCCTGTATGATGTTTTCCCCCGTGTGTAGGATTCCTGTAGAACTTTTTTGTGCAGTGTAGGATGGTGTAGGACTGTCGGATCTCGCCTCCCCGAAATATCACTATATATTTGTACACACTTCAATGCTGTATGATGTTTTTCCCCCGTGTGTAGGATTGCTGTAGAACTTTTTTGTGCAGTGTAGGATGGTGTAGGACTGTCGGATCTCGCCTCCCCGAAATATCACTATATATTTGTACACACTTCAATGCTGTATGATGTTTTCCCCAGTGTGTAGGATTCCTGTAGGACTTTTTTGTGCAGTGTAGGATGGAGTAGGACTGTCGGATCTCGCCTCCCCCGAAATATCCCTATATATTTGTACACACTTCAATGCTGTATGATGTTTTTCCCCCGTGTGTAGGATTCCTGTAGGACTTTTTTGTGCAGTGTAGGATGGTGTAGGACTGTCGGATCTCGCCTCCCCGAAATATCACTATGTGTACACACTTCAATGCTGTATGATGTTTCCCCCCGTGTGTAGGATTCCCGTAGGACTTTTTTGTGCAGTGTAGGATGGTGTAGGACTGTCCGATCTCGCCTCCCCCGAAATATCACTATATATTTGTACACACTTCAATGCTGTATGATGTTTTCCCCAGTGTGTACGATTCCTGTAGGACTTTTTTGTGCAGTGTAGGATGGTGTAGGACTGTCCGATCTCGCCTCCCCGAAATATCACTATATATTTGTACACACTTCAATGCTGTATGATGTTTCCCCCCGTGTGTAGGATTCCCGTAGGACTTTTTTGTGCAGTGTAGGATGGTGTAGGACTGTCCGATCTCGCCTCCCCCGAAATATCACTATATATTTGTACACACTTCAATGCTGTATGATGTTTTCCCCAGTGTGTAGGATTCCTGTAGGACTTTTTTGTGCAGTGTAGGATGGTGTAGGACTGTCCGATCTCGTCTCCCCGAAATATCACCATATATTTGTACACACTTCAATGCTGTATGATGTTTTTCCCCCGTGTGTAGGATTCCTGTAGAACTTTTTTGTGCAGTGTAGGATGGTGTGTAGGACTGTCGGATCTCGCCTCCCCGAAATATCATTATATATTTGTACACACTTCAATGCTGTATGATGTTTTCCCCAGTGTGTAGGATTCCTGTAGGACTTTTTTGTGCAGTGTAGGATGGTGTTGGACTGTCCGATCTCGTCTCCCCGAAATATCACTATATATTTGTACACACTTCAATGCTGTATGATGTTTTTCCCCCGTGTGTAGGATTCCTGTAGAACTTTTTTGTGCAGTGTAGGATGGTGTAGGATCTTAGATCTCGCCTCCCCCGAAATATCACTATATATTTGTATAGTGGCGCCGTCTTTGCTTTTTACTTTGTGCACATTTCAATGGTGTAGGACTGTAGGAAGTGTAGGATCCTACAAAATATACGGAGTGAAAAAAGCTGCCCCATATCCGGCAGGGTATACCTATTGACAACAGCTGCCCTGTGCTTGGTGAAATCCTCCCCCTGCCTTCTGCGGTTGAACATAATGAGGTGGCACAGTGTGACCTCATTCAATTTCTTCCAAGGTGCTCCTATTTGTTTCCCCCGGGCAGCTTTAAGGCTTTGGAATTCTCTGTCACCAGTGTCATGGATGAACGACGACATTTTGACCACATCAGCATTTGTTGGGAGAACGACAGGTTTGTTAATACGCTTTCCTTGGTGAAGTGTTCTTGACATTTCATTTCACACAACTGCAGACACTGTTCGGCTTGTTCGGCTTGTTCGGCTTGTTGATTTAGACCACACTCTAGAGCATCTCCTTTGACTATCAGGGCACACTTCTTGATGGAATGTCCAATCTTCAGTGCTAGAGATGGAACATGATACAACTGGTTGACTTCACTAAATCCTGCTATATCACGAACGGCAGTGACTATGTCGTTGAGGCGGTGGGGATGCACAAATGCCTCAAGTGTTTGGTTGGTTGGTTGGTTGGTGTTTTTTCGCAATTGGATGACAAGACGACCCAATTCCCTGACTTTGTTTCGGATGTAGCCATGTTGACCTACGTCGTGGCCAAGTTTCAGGTATTCACGTTTGGCTACTTAGATAATCAGTGGATCGTTACGGACTACTAGAGCCACATCATCTCTCTTCATCGGACTAATTAGAACCTGGTTCAACTTGAAAGAGACTCCAACAGGGGGAGGTTTCAATAAATTACTCATGTGAGCTACACGTGCACGCACACGACTTGTCCCACTGTTTGTATTAGTCTGTGCAGGGAGGGCAGGCTTCAGTGGGCACTGGTGTCTCCAAAGATCGCTACGTACATAATAGCCAAAACAATATATGCACGGTCCATAGGCATGTGGATCTGCTTTATGATTGGGCCTATATCCTACAATGAGAACACCCTCACCCTGTCGAAGGACTTGGCAGTTGTGCCTGTGATTACCAACATTGCGTATTTACAACAGAAGATTTTTCCGTGCACTACGGTCGTTCTCAGAGGCAATCTCTACAACTTCTCTTTCTTCCTTATATGACAAGACTGGAGATGACGGGGCAACCCACATTACTTGTCTGCATGACTGTCATGCCACGGTTCTCACTAGGTTGTACTTCGTCAGGTGACCTGTGTGACTCGTCAGTAAGGCAGCTATGACATGCCGCGGCTGGCGGGCCACCGTCATCCCTGCAACTGGTGTTGGGGCAGACACACCTCAAAGGAGCAGAACTACTGCACTATGGGTCACATGACGGTAGCGCCATCTAACAATAAAGACAGAAAATGAATACATATATTTGGGTCAATCCACGAGGTTGACATCAGTCTTTGGGTGGGCAATATTTTAGAAAGTTTGAAATCATGTAAATTATATTTTACCAAAAATATGATACAAAATGTGTCAGTTGGACGTAACCAGTTTGACGTAACACTGGACACGTCCATATTTCTATTTGTGTTTTTTCAACACTTTCAATATAAATATGCGAAATCTACCATGTGGACTAATTAAAAGACATGTAGTGTGCAACACAAGAACACTTTTTATGGTAGTCAGTGTCCAAATATAGCAGAGACAGCAAGAATAGACGTGAGTGTGGACGTAACATGGACACCGTTGTCCACTGTTAGGTACGCACATTTTTTTTCTGGCTGTTTCTGAGCTATTTGGACACTGGCAACCATACAAAAAGTGCTATCTTGTAGCACTGAGTGTCTTGTAGATATTACATATAGTAAGTTGCATATTTTTTTAATTTTCTGATGAAAAATTGAGCCAGTCTGTACGTAACCTTTAGTACTGACATGGTGGGACATGAAAAATGCAAATTTCCTGTTGTAACATTTTAAACACTTCTAGAAATACACAAACTGCAACACAAAAAGCATTTGTTATGGTATTCAATATCAAAATGCAGCACAACAGCAGAAATACGTGTATGGTCATGGTCTATCATGGTGTCCATGTTCAAATTCTTGCTATCTCTGCAACATGTGGACACTGACTACATTAAAAGAGGTGTTTTAGTGTTGCAAAGTGTGTCTTTTAAGTAATGTACGTAATCAATTTCCCATATTAATTTATTAAAGTGTTAAAAAACATAACAAATGAACTGTTGGACACAGTGTGCATGTTACGTCTGTTTTACATCGAAATAGCACATTTTTTATCATTTGTTTGTTAACATATAACTTACATGATTGAAAACTCTCAAATAACCTGACACCCAAAGATGGATGTTACATAAAATAACTGAATTAAATGTAATGACGGTTTTAACCCTAACACCCAACAAGTGTGGTGTGGAAAATCCTATTGAAATTGGAGGATTCAGGACTGTTAGGGTTAATGATATGGTCATATCACACACTGTGTCCCAACCCTGTGGACTGACCCATTTATGACCATTGTCATTTCTTTTATATTATCCATAACATTCAAATAATGGTATTCTTTAAAAGAATTATGTATGTGGATTGGATGCGTGCTATTCTATTTGGTCTATGGTTGGGGTGGATTGGGGACAAGGGGATGGGGGGGGGGGTCAATTATGAGTGACTTAGGGGCTTGTTGGAGGGGGGGACACAGGCACTGGGTGGAGCTGTGCCTAGGGTATGGGTCAACTCATACGCGGGTTAACTCATACCCGAGTCAACTCGAACCCCCAACATTTACACCCGAGTCAAGTCGTACCCGAGTCAAGTCGTACCTGATTAAAGTCGTACCCGAGTCAAGTCGTTCCCGAGACTTCAAATATTTGATTATTTTTTGGGAAAAAAAGCATCTGTATCATGGAAGATGACTGATGACCAATGAACAGTACATCTCGATTCCAGGGTTTGAGTTATCATGTACCACAATCTTAAACATCTCTGGCGGCGTAACTACCATTATTGTCCCGTTTTGATGGTAAAATCAAAAGTTTGGGTTGGAACTGTCCATTTGTACTCCATTCAAAAGGAGGGAGTACCAGTTGACTCGGGTGCGAGTTAACTCGGGTACGAGATGACCCAAAATCATCATGCCTGGTGCCCAAACCCTATTTCTGCTGGAGTACTTACTTTACGGCCTAATTTTGTGTCTTGATCCCTGCATTCCATGTTGTTAACCCAACTTCCATCAGTGGCATGTAGGAACACATGGACAGACTGAAAATAATCAATCATACAAAGCATATGTATTACTTCTACATGTAGGCCTAGTATTAAAACTTGAAAGCAGGAGTGGAAAGAGTTCCACAGCCGCAGCCAGCCACCACTTATTTTCCCTTTTTTTAAGTTAGCTTATGACAACTACCCAAAATTGAACATGTGAAGAAGAAACACCAATTTAGAAGGGCAACATTTACACATTTTTCTTTCCAACTAATATGCGACTTTTTTGGTCATGGCTTATAGACTTTGTGCACGAGGTTTTAGGTGGTGGACGGATTTATGCACCAGTGAGTATGATGTTTTATTCCTCCATTAGTATGATACACCATCATTCTGTGTGCTTTACCGTTCATTTGAGAGCATACATTTCTCTGAACATCGTCATTTTAGGGCGATTTTCCACACACAATTAATCAGTAATAAAATGAAAGCTTGTAGGATATGTACTCACCAGAATTCAAGATGCGTGTTCACGAAGAGCATGGAGGAACGCGAAGAGATAGAGGATGCGTTCCGCTTGAATTCATTTAATAAACTTTAACGCGCCTCCTCCCTCACGAAGAATCGACAGAGAGGGCGCTCTTTACATTACCGGGCACATCTGAAGCGATTTTCCTGGAGCAAGTTCGGTTGGGCGACTTGAGTGACTAGACTTAACCATAGTCGATCTAGATGCCACCCGAACGCTGCGTGGTTTGACTAGCTAGTCCAACTGGATCAACCAAGCTCCGGACCATGGTTTCTCTATAGTCATATTCGCGAGTTACGTCACGGTTTCAAGATGGATAGTCTAGGCGAGATTTCAAACAAAGTTACATGAAGAGGCATTTTTAAGTTGAAAGGTGTAACATACTTTTCATACCCAAGTAATGTGCCCCGAATTCAAAAATATACGTTACCAAGCTGAATTATGAGCCCTTCGCCTTAAAAATTAACCCACAAATCCAACAAGGAAAATAGCAGACGACATCATGAACATATCACATTCTCTAAATAGTATGGTACTGTAATATGTGTATGTCCACTTACCGCACAATACTATGGGATTTCAGACTAGTCAGGTACGTACACACACTCAAGGTCAAGTTACTAGGTACCAGACTAACAGCCCATATGTGACCCGCTCCAGAAAAAGGTGATATAAGTCGCGCTATGCATTTACGTGTAATGGCCCTTTCAATGTTGAGAGGGTGAAATTTTTCGTCAAAATTCATTTTTTGGTTTTTGTCTTTAATGACATCTTAATTATCTGAAGTTTCAGGTTTGGTGCACAGCAATGTTGATTTCAGTGAATAAAGTGAACAAATAACCTTTTTAGAGTGCATTGTTCCATTGCATTGTTTAAGAACTAGCTATTTCAAAGCCTGATTTCTCTGTTGTGCAATTTGAACTCCATAGAATAATTAATATGCAAAAACTTGATATCTCCAGAACGGAAAGGGCTTTGGAGCTCTATCATGTACCAAATGAAAGCTTACATTGCGGGCTTTCCAAACATACATAAAACTCATTTTTCATATTTTGCGACATAATATACCTTTTTCCAGAGCGGGTCACATATAACAGAAGTAACAGCTCTGGCGTGCAAACCTCACGCCCAGGTTTATAAGGGGCTAATTGTCACACCATTGAACGAGTTTTAACAAAGTGTACTAGAAAGTTACTATAATAGAGTAATTATGTGTAACCCGCATTCGGTCTATACGTGTACGGCTGAAGGGTGAATAGTTAGGTTACTTTTTACTCCTGACCAACTCCAAAGAATTTACTCTGGTACTCAATACATGTAACAGGTCAGCGAATATAACAGTTCATCATGCCAAATTCTCTACTTTCAATAAGATGCAAGTCCGGTGGACGACGGGCCGTTGGACCCAGATATAGGCCATCAACTCAGCGGGACCAGCTCCTGTACAGAGATTTGATGTGGGATCCCGCAGACGTCTGATCACATCAGGCAGGCCGTGGCAAAACGAGACAGCAACGCGGCCGCGGCCCCTCAAGTTAAGATGTAACACCCCATCGAGCAGTGTCAGGGCGTGCTGATGAAATCAACTGGAGAGCGGCAGCGGCAGCGGCGGCGGCAGCGGCGGCGGCAGCGGCGGCGGCAGCGGCGGCGGCAGCGGCGGCGGCAGCGGCGGCGGCAGCGGCGGCGGCAGCGGCGGCGGCAGCGGCGGCGGCAGCGGCGGCGGCAGCGGCGGCGGCAGCGGCGGCGGCAGCGGCGGCGGCAGCGGCAGCGGCAGCGGCAGCGGCAGCGGCAGCACGCCCATATAACAGAAGTAACAGCTCTGGTGTGCAAACCTCACGCTGTAATATGTGTATGTCCACTTAACCGCACAATACTATGGGATTTCAGACTAGTCAGGTACGTACACACACTCAAGGTCAAGTTACTAGGTACCAGACTAACAGCCCATATAACAGAAGTAACAGCTCTGGCGTGCAAACCTCACGCCCAGGTTTATAAGGGGCTAATTGTCACACCATTGAACGAGTTTTAACAAAGTGTACTAGAAAGTTACTATAATAGAGTAATTATGTGTAACCCGCATTCGGTCTATACGTGTACGGCTGAAGGGTGAATAATTAGGTTACTTTTTACTCCTGACCAACTCCAAATAATTTACTCTGGTACTCAATACATGTAACAGGTCAGCAAATATAACAGTTCATCATGCCAAATTCTCTACTTTCATTCAGCATTTGATTCTGCAGGCCTTCAAGTTTTGTTTTACTAGTTCTCAAACGTACACATGACTGTAGCTCTGTCTGTTGTTTGCCCAACTACAACACATACAAAATGTAAACATTTTGGTGGTGTGTTTTTGTGTTGCTTTTGTTTTATGTTGGCTAACTATAACAGGCTACATGCATGTAGACCTACATCATGCAGAGAATTCCAAGAGACATGTTGGAGAGAGTTGTCAACAGCTTTAATGTTAGGGTGGCAGATGTGATTTAGCAGCAAGGGGCTTGTATCGAACATGTTATTAATTAATGGACATTTTGAAAATGCTTTTCACAGTAAAAACTTATAGTGGTATCCCACCCCTGGCAGATAATCTTGGTAAAACTGCAAAATTTGTAAAAATTATGACAAAACAACTGTAGCATTTGTTGACGTGAACAACAGAAATTTCACGTATGTTTAGATTGGAATTCAGATTTCTTGTTCGTGGTTAAGTGCTTGCAATTTGCAAAGTTGCGGAAAAGCCTTTGTTCTTGTTAAGATTTTGTTTCTTTTTTCTTTTTCTTTTTGGGTACTTGATCCCATAGACTTTGTACACGTTCCTTCGTACATGTACTTTTAACAGAAAACAAAGTCGTATTCCCATAAAACTTAACATATATGAAGACCTCATAGTAAAGACGTGTCCCGAACACAGACGTCATGATGACGTCATCAGGGGTCACGTGACGTCACCCTAAAGGTGCGTTTTTGAAGGGCCCATATGTAGAGAACCGTAGGTCTGATTGACTTCAAAATTTCTATGACGTCATTATGCGATTTTATAGTAATGTTTAAGTTGTTGGACCTTTAAGCCATGCTAATTTCGAAATTATTTTTGTAAAAGTTTTGTTAGGTCATAGATACATACATATAAATGTGAAAAATGTGTGACGTCATGATGACGTCATCAAAAATGTGCTTTTTTGAAACACGTATAAGGGTAGGTCCGATCGTCATGAAAATCGGTGGGTACGTAGATATTGTCACTAGCATGCACAATCCGAAGTGACGTCATTGTGACGTCATCGGGTGATTTTCTATGAATGTTTAAATGTTTTAAATTTCAATGTACTCTCAAAATTTGACACTGTCATTGATCAGATTGACTCTAAACTCGACCCAGGTCAAGACCACGTTGCAAATGTTTGCTTTGACAAGTACCGTTGTGATGACGTCATCGTGGGTCACGTGACGTCATATTGAAGTCGCACACTTTAAGGTTCTATATCTAAAGAACTGTACGTCCGATTGGGTACAGTCTTAATGCTGATAGCCCAGAATTTGCTACAGATTAAAAAAATTGATGTGACGTCATGATGACGTCATCTAGAGGTCATTAAATTCAAGTTAAAATTTTGTATAGTTAGCAATCTCTTATGACAAAAATCTTCAGAAGTTTAATACACTGTATTTTTGTGTACCTAATTCCAAGTTCCCATGATCATAGCTCACTCCAGCGTCAAAATATACACATTTCAATATTTAGCCCCAAAACAATATGATAACAAAGGAATTCTGGGAAGGCAGTGTAACCGTGGGTATCATGTTGCACGTTCTTTATTTATCCTACAATCCAACGTATATTTGTGTGTGCCGTTGCGCAATACGAGCGAAGTCAATGTAGCAGTGCATGTTATGTGACGTAAACCTATGTGTGGCGTTGCCCTATATACCAGCGGTGATTCTCGGAACTGTGCTTTGTATACGGAGCTTTGAGCGTTTTGCATAACATGTCAATGGTGTAATTTTAACCAAGGAAGCTTATACCATTTCCTTGCACTATGATTATACAAACTATCGTCAATACAAACCAATGCTCCGGGCTGCAAGCATTAGCTTCGTACACATTTTTTTGTTCTGCCCAGGACTTTTCACGCTTTTTAGCATGAACATTTGGTACAAAGAAAGAGCACATGCACGAAGCGTTTATGTGTTGGGAATAATGTTATCATGACGTTATCAGGTATCATGTTTTACAATAAAGGGGCATTTGTGAAGGTCTAATATCAAACTAAAATGCAAACTGTGCCATTAAACTGCATGTACAATTTTAAATGCCTGTAACTATCTACATAATTATAGTGTATTTTCAATTTGAGTTTTTCTTGGTTTCTGTGTAGATTGGGATTTCTTAAAGATGAACATTTATGTGACATCATGATGACGTCATCGAGTTTCAAGTTACTTAACATTAAAGGTGCATGATTTAAAGTCCTAAAGCTCCACACATATAAGTTTAATGCGGCTGATATGTAATATGCACATAAATAAGGACGTGTTATAGATGAAACAGATATTATGTGACTCATGATGACGTCATCACATGTCACGTTAGATAACATTAAAGGTGCACGTTTTGAAGGCCTATATCTCAAAAACTATAATTTCAATGGGGCTGATATGTAATATGCACATAAAAAAGGGAACCTGCTAGAGATGAAAATTTATGTGACGTCATGATTACGTCATCAGATGTCACATTACTTAGCATTAAAGGTGCACGTCTGATAGACCTATATCTCCAAATCCATAGGTTCAATGGGGCTGATATGTGATATGCACATAAACAGGGTGGTGTTGTAGTTGAAAATTTATGTGATGTAATGATGGCGTCATCACACGAGTTCTATATTGTTTTCATGTTTTTGAACCTTTCAGCCATATCTCATTGACAGAACATGCTAATTTCAAAATTATTTTCGTAACAGTTTTGTTAGGTCATAGATACTTACATATAAATGTGCAAAATGTGTGAAGTCATGATGACGTCATCAAATATGTCCTTTTTTTAAACACGTGTAAGGGTAGGTCCGATCGTCACGAAAATTGGTGAGTAGGTAGATATTGTCACTAGCATGTAAAATCCGAAGTGACGTCATGATGACATTATCAACTGATTTTTTATGATTTTTGTAATGTGTTAAATTTCATTCTACTCTCAAAATTTGACACTGTCATTGATAAGATTGACTCCGATCTTGACACAGGACAAGACCACATTGCGAAAGTTTGCTTTCACAAGCGCCCTATTGATGACGTCATAATGGGTCACGTGACGTCATCTTAAAAGAACATTTTTTTAGGGCCCATATTGACTTCAAAGTTGCTATGCAGGTAGGCCAGCATGTGGTATAGACGTGACGTCATGATGACATCATCATACGATTCTATATTGACTTTTTTAGTTTTTGCACATTTAAGCCAATATCTCATTAACGGAACATGCTAAATTCGAAAAAAAATTGTAACAGGTCTGTTAGGTCATATATATTTCAAAATGAATACAAAAATTGTGACGTCATAATGACGTCATCAAAGGCATGATTTCTTGAAAGACATAAGGGTAGGTCTAATCGCCATAAAACTTGGTGCTTAGATTTGTCAATAGTAAGCAAAAGTCGAAGTGACATCATACAAAATAATACGGAAAAGCCCTATGTTCTGTTCATCAAACAGAACACAGACCTCTAGTTGCTCTTGTTGTTGGTACATATAACTCGGTAAACAACATACCCACTCACACAGAAAATACAAGCACTTTAAAGAGCAACTAAAACGCCCAAAAAAATCGACTTTTTTTACTTTTCCGACAGTTTAAATACTCTTTTAACTGATGGATATTAGTTTGCAGACGAGAGGGATTTTTTTATTACAAAAGAAAGGGTTGTTATTCTGAACCATTTATCCTGTTTCGCGAAAGCTCCTTATGTATGTTAAATGTATGTACGTGACCCCGTGACGTATACGTGTAGAGTCGGTTGATGCTACAGCCAAACACTATGCATGTACGTACGTAGAGTTGATGCTGCTGGAAGAGTTTTTATCGACATAACTCCTCCGTTTTCCCGTCTATTTTGTCTAATTTTGATATTATTTCAATATGAGCATGGTTCTGAGATAATCATTATGCCTCGATCGTGTGTAGTTGGGGGTTGCACGAGGAACAGCGACAAAAACCCTGACCTAACCTTACTGCGATTCCCAGTGCTGAATGGAGTTCAAATGCGACAGTGGGTCCGCTTTGTAGACAATACAAGATCTGATTTTTGGCTGTCGAAATGGTCGAAAATATGTGCAGAACATTTCGCCAAAGACTGTATTGGTGATAGTGTTAGTATGAAAACTCAGCTGGTTTGAAGGCACAATTCCGTTTGAATGCTGGAGCCATTCCAACTCTAAAGGCACCGAGCATTCCAATCCTGTCCCGGACTCACGCGCACCACCAGACCACGACGACCTTGCCTGCGGTTGCCGGCTCCAGCAGCCAGAGCCCCGGTCGTCTCCCTCCCCCACGCTCGCTTGACTCAACATGCATTGTACACGCACGGTACCGCATGCGCTGCATGCCATTGAGTCTGGTACCTTATAACAGAAATTGTGTGTACATTGTATAGTTCTGAGAAGGTGCGGGGCTGCATAAGCAAAGTCGCCAGACTAGAGTATAGCATCAGCTCACACACAACTCACCGCGCAGGTCCCAATGAAAGCCGACTGCAAACAAAGGAAAGTATGAATCATAAGTAGCTTTTCAGCATGAACAAGCCTACAACCCCAATTCTAAATGTGTCTCACAAAGATGTCAACACTTTAAAATATGTTTACCGTAGTGTTACACCTGAATCATGTGCAAAACGCACAGCAAGTAATACTAGCCTTAGACAAAAAAATACGTACAGACTCTACGTAAAACATTGTCGTATAATACAGTGACGTCATATGTTTCTACACGTGTACGTCAATACTCGCGCGATACGGCACGCAGTTGACCTCGGCCTTTTCTGAATCGAGTCAAAGTGGCTCAGATGGAAAAGGCTCAAAAACATTTATTTATATTTTTCAGAATCATGAAACTTGTTACATTAGTTTTGGGGAGGCATAAACTATCGGATAAGTCAAAAAAGTCAAAAAAATAATTGGCGTTATAGTTGGTCTTTAAGTTTAAGGCAACTGAAATGGATCATGTTGTTAGCTTAAAAAGGCCTTTGTCTACTGACCTTTCTGCCTGTTTATTTTGTCAAACAAAAGGAGGCCATCTTCGCAAAGCAAAAAGTCAAGGAATACAAACTGTATCCAAATTGCTTGAGGTTAAAAAAGAAGGTAAATGATGTACAAAACAGATGTCATTGATAGATTGGCTGATGTTTTTGGCTTTGACAGTTGTCCGGTTTACGTTCTCATCTGGCATAGAAACTACAATGCCCTCTTCACTGACAAAAACAAAATCCAGCGATTACAAGATGCTGCTGAATCAAGCAATGTAAATTATACATCTAGTAGTGCTGCAGACGTAGTAAGTCAGACAAAAATCATCCCAACTACAGTGTACAACACGAACATGCAGACGTAGTTCCAACCTATAATCCTTAACTGTTCAGTGGAGATTTCTTGAAGATATTGGAAAACAAAATCACAACAGTGGGATCCATTTGTGCATTTGGTTACATGTAACATTTGATTGCAGATCATGGTGAAATAAAACTATTGAGAAGCAAATGGTTTTAATAATTCCTTTTTTTAATCATATAGTTTAGTTTGGCAATAAGACTACTTTAGTCTAAAAATAAACCTCATCAGTGGTAGGTTCCAGTTTTTGAACAAGTACCCCAAACTAGGTTACACTGATATGTTACTATTACTTCTATTTGAATAAACCTATTTAATATTTGGGGGAATTCTGGCAAATAAGCCACTTTAACCCCTAAATACAGCTTTTAAACCTCGGTTTTTGGATTCAGCACACCAACATTTGCTAAGATTGCATTGCTATCAACTTCTATTTTAAAATGCCATTTTTACCTAAAAATGCAATTTTAAAGACTAATTTGGGGGTTTGGGGCCGGTAATACAACTTTAATCTAAAAATACAGTTTGATAACAACAATTTTTAGAATCAGCACCCCAAAATTAGGTAAGATCGATATGTTACCAGTTTCCATTCAATAATACCTTTTTGTACTAAAATAAGCATTTTAAAACTATTTTCTGGGTTTTGTTTGCCTATAAGACCCCTTTAATCTCAAAATACAGTTTGGTAAGAATGATTTTTGGTTTCACCACCCCCAAATTAGGTAAGATTGATATGTTACCAGTTTCTATAAAAAATACTTTTTGTTCTAAAATAAGCATTTAAAAACTATTTTCTGGGTTTTGCTTGCCTATAATGACCCCTTTAATCTCAAAATACATTTTTTTAACAACGATTTGTTGATTCAGCATACCCAACTTAGGTAAGATGGACATGTTACCGGTTTCTATTCAAAAATACAATATTTTGTACTAAAATAAGCATTTTAAAACTATTTTTTGGGTTTTGTATGCCTATAAGACCCCTTTATTCTCAAAATACAGTTTGGTAACAACGATTTTGGATTCAGCACCCCCAAATTAGGTAAGATGGACGGACATGTTACCAACTTCTACTCAAAAATGCCTCTTCTTGCCTTAAAACAAGCCCTTTTTAAAATCTCGCCTAGACTAGGAGGAAAGGTAAACTGGGGAAAGTTTTCCAAACATTTACGATAAATTGCAGGTGTTGTTACACTTTTTGCAAAAGGATACTTGGCCTAATTACATGTATTTTTTGCACCTTGGACGTAGTATGATTGCACTAAAGTTAATTAGAGATACCCTAATAATAGAAAATAAAAATGATTTGCCCATGCTTCGCTAGCGTAATATTGTCAAGCGCAGTCTGGAGTTTTGCGCAGGATTATTGTACTCCCTCCTGAGTTCATGGAATTCAAGGGGAAATGAGCTCAGGAGGGAGTACAATAAACTTGCGCAAAATCCCAGATTGCGCTCGACAGTATTACGAGCCTGTCACCTGCTCACATACTCGGTAGGAAAACGTGGTCCAGCATTTCCTATACATAGCTAGGCCCATACTCAATAGACCTTATCGCAAATACCGCCTGGATGAGACGTCACAATGGTTACCAGGGACGTGGGAAAGAAATGCGCACCAAAATCGCTCCCATTTCCTTTCCCACAATCCCTTGTGACGTCTCGACCAGGCGGTATTTGCGATATGGTCTATGCTAATGGACAGCTCATCGCCGTACGCTCCTGGCTTTCAGTACGTCCACCAACCATGGAGGTAGGAAATGCACTTACCCCCCTGAAATCGCATCACGAAATTGTTAGTTCAGGTTGTAATCGTGTAGTTTAGGACAACTTGTTACAAGCTCCGTCAACAATAGTTAAAAAATCACTCTTTAAATTAAGGGAAATAGGCAAGGCCAAGTAAAAAAAGTACCAGTTGATCGTCCGGGTTTTTCAAAAAGAGGAAGATGAGGGCTTTTATATTAATTTTTTTCCCAACATAAAACATGCCAGCAAGCAATTTGGTCGCCAAATTTTCATTTCAAAATTACCGTCAGCTTGTTATTAGCTTTTCTATTTTATTCATTACCCATTTTTTTTAGGCATGTTCTTTTCAATTGCATTTTCATTTCAACAAACTATTCAGCTCGCATACTTCCAAAAATGTAAGGCTCTACGTTAGCCTTACAACGATATTCCTTTTTGGACCCCGTAACTCAATGGGATTTGCAATACGCTCTTGGGAGATCAGTTACAATGTTCTAGAATTCCACTTTCCCAAGCGTTAATCTCCCCAGAAGGTTATCTAATCCCTGCTACATATCTTTAAGACTTTTGCGGCACATTTGCGGAACATTGAAACGGACAATTTATTGAGTAATGGAGTTTTTACTCACCAACCGACGTATTCAGCCGAGATAAACATGGCGTCGCACAGCTGACTAATACAGTCCACCAGACTGCGCATGCGCGTGAAGTTTTCGAAGAGATTTGGGCTCGACCATTTTTTGAAGGGGGTGGGTAAGGGTTGTGCTGGGTGGGCATCCCAGAGACAAAAACTGCAGGGGGAGCATTAATACTGCTTGCAAGCACGAGGCTATTATCCCCTTGTGATTTGTGTTGTTTTGACTGTTGCATCATCTAAAAATAGCTACGTGGCTACCCGCCATGAAATTTAGACGTATGGGCATAACAAACATTGTCAGGCTAAGGAACCACACTAGGTATAGTGACCATTGACCATATATCAGCAGTGTCAAAATCAGTCAGATTTCATCTCCGTAATCTTGGCTTTATTCGGAAATATCTCAATCGTACGGCCACTGAGCAACTCGTCCATGCATTTATAACTTCACGCTTAGATTTTTGTAACTCCCTCATGTATAACCTGCCACAACAACAAATCAACAAACTTCAACGCCTCCAAAATGCCACTGCTCGCCTCATCACCTTATCCAGACGCACCACTCACATCACACCCGTCTTAAAGTCTCTCCACTGGCTCCCCATCATTGATCGCATTGCCTTCAAGATCCTCCTTCTCGCTTTCAAGTCGCTACAAGAAACTTCACCGGACTACATAACGGACATTATCACGCAATATCAACCGCCACGTAGTCTTCGTTCGGCCAGAGCACTACAGCTTTTTGTTCCCCGTACCAAGCACTCTTGGGGAGACCGCTCTTTGTCACGCGCCGCTCCCGAACTCTGGAACAATCTACCCCTTGAAATTCGTCAGTCATCATCATTGTCTGTATTTAAATCTTCTCTTAAAACCCACATGTTTACCTCACGATTTTGTGTTTAATGAGTTGGTATTCATTATTTCTGTTACTGATTTCTGTTAATCAAATTTAATTTAATTTAAATTTAATTTAATTTAAATTTCATTGTATTGTGCGCCATGAGCGTCTTGCTTGGCGGATACCGGCGCCTTATAAATGTTCATTATTATTATAATCGCGCTATTAATTAATTACATTCCACACATCACCGTCGCGTTGCGCGATGTAGACAAGATGCCCCCCCCCTCCCCCCCTTCAAAAATGGTCGAGCCCCAAATCTCTTCGAAAACTCCACGCGCATGCGCAGTCTGGTGGACTGTATTAGTCAGCTGTGCGACACCATGTTCATCTCGGCTGAATACGTCGGTTGGTGAGTAAAAACTCCATTACTCAATAAATTGTCCGTTTCAATGTTCCGCAAATGTGCCGCAAAAGTCTCAAAGATATGTAGCAGGGATTGGATAACCTTCTGGGGAGATTAACGTTTGGGAAAGTGGAATTCTAGAACATTGTAACTGATCTCCCAAGAGCGTATTGCAAATCCCATTGAGTTACGGGGTCCAAAAAGGAATATCGTTGTAAGGCTAACGGAGAGCCTTACATTTTTGGAAGTACAGCTCGCATATCGCGAATTGGCAGTGAACTAACGCCCTCGCTGACGCTGGCTTTGTGGAAGTCTAAAATATCAGGAAATGAAATCGATTAGGACCTATGGAAAGAATGGTGCCAAGATAAAGTAAAATACATAAAAAATCTAGCTTTATTGGAGGAAAAAAATTAGCAACATCCCCCCTCCCCCCAAACAAAATCATTATTTTTTAAGTTGATTTCGGAAAGAGTTCCATATCCGGACATCACTTATACCTCGTGCACAAAGTCTATGGGCCATGACAGAAAAAGTAATAGTATTTTCAAAGAATAAGTTGAATTTCTTCCCCTCCTAAATTCATGTTTCTTTATCAGATTTACACTTTTTGGTCCTTTTAAAGTCATATTAAGGGAAAATAAGTGATGTCCGGATATGGAACTCTTTCCTGGTTATCGAATGTCGGTAATTTTGTTGTCTGCCTCAGAAATGTACATGGTATTGGTCACAGCCACTGTAGGTGCACGTAAGCCTACTTAAGAAAAATCTTATCTTTTTCTTACCTGTCCTAGTTACTACAAACAGATATGCATTGTTTTACCCGATGGTACTAAAGAAACTGTGGTAGTCGACCAACCTACATATGTCTCTGCAGTTGTAAAAGGTGGTGAGTACTGAGATGCCATAAGTTCAAAAGAATTTAAGCGAAGCCTACTACTGTAGTACATGTAGTGGTCTCATAGGGTTGTCAGTCTTTTATTAATTTTTTATTAACAATAACCCTGCCTGACGCATCAAATTGCATACTTTGTCACATTGACTTGTGTGGAGAATCCAGCAAAGTGGAGCTATCAGCACATATGCAGTGTGCTGCATCTGGCAGGGTTAGGGCTAATTAATTATTTATGCCGAGTTGCCCATTCATTGGAATCCACTGTTCTCCCATGGGCCCAGTCAGAGAAGACAATGAGGAGTTCCAGTTTTAGAGGTGGGAGCAAAACCCTAAACTAATAATGTGCATCCGAATTTGTACCCAAGTACTCGACTGCTCATGCCAGGAACTGGTTCCAGATTATAGAATCGAGTACCCATAACCGAATTGCTTACATGTAGTAATTTCTCAGACAAAGAAAAGGAAAGCTTTTTAATATCATTTGTGGCAAATTTTTAAAATGAAAACAATGGTACATGGACAAATCAAAACAGATTAACGTGTATGATGCGTGTGAAAATGCAGTTTACACCATGAAGCTATATATAGAGCTCACTGTACACACTTGCATCTTGTATTAAAGCACCGATGTGGTAGTATTAACGTGCAGACCTTTACGAACAGTATGAAAGCTATTTCCGATTGGCTTTCTTTAACGGGTGCCTGTGCCTTTTTCAAGCTTAAACCCGATTATCATACTAACCGTAAATGCACACCCTAAATGTAATATTAGTGAATCAAACATGGGCTGGCATGGAATTTCAACAGTGTTATCCAGTAAAGACTACTTTGTATTTGAAAAACTCCCTTAACATTTGTATGTCCATCGCTTGCTGATATAAATTTTTTCTGTTGGATGAATATCGTTTATGGGAAGCTTCAAACATGTGAAAAATGTGAAACTACAAGCCCCATTTAAAAACTCACACTCATCCTTGCCTCAAATTCAACTTTAGACAATCTTTTTTACTGAAATATTACAAAATACCTTACTAGACTGTAAGTTAATAGTAGTCTCAATCATCCTGTGAAATGATGGCACCTGGTGTGCTGTCGTTGTCAAGAAAAGTGGAAATACATATCGTTTTCCCAACGATTTCCAGCTGGGAATCGTTGGAAAACTGCCCTGTAGCCATTAGTCAAGTGGCGCGCCCCGGACACGATGGCGCCATGGCATATCCGGGGCGCGTCACGCGCCCTGATAGCCACGCGCCTTGACTAAAGGCTATCATCTGCCCGACGGTTGAAAACGAGCGCCGTTTTTCTCTCGTGTTTTCGCCATCAAACAACGCAAAACTTTGAACAGGTCAGTGGAATTATATTTCCTATAACATACTAACCCCCAAATCCGCCCATTTCTGAAAATTGCAACAATGACCAATCATGTATATTGCCTTTAAATCCCCCTCATCACCCAGGCATATTTGAATAATATTGGGGAAAAATGTTACAATCTTAGTTCTTAGTTAAATTTGTTCTGCTTTTTTATTTGCAATTTTTCAGATTCTTCTGAACAAAGAAGCATTCCTGCAGTTCTCCCAAATCAGCCATCATTGGGTCCTTCTAAATCTGCACCTGCTGTATCCCAGGCTAGCAGTGGCCATCATTTCTGGAGCCCAAATGAAGAGCGTGCATTACTAACCCTCCGCATTGGTATGCAATCAGAATTTCAGTCAGGTCATAAGGAACACAATTTTCTTTGGGCTAAAATTAGTACTGAATTACAAGAAATAAGCATTTCTGTGTCAGTGACACAGGCAATTAATAAATGGAACCAGTTAAAAAAACGATACAAAGAAGTTAAGGATTACAACAACAAAACTAGATCAGACAGAAAAAGATTCAAATATTTGGAAGACTTTGACGAAATGTATGGGGATAAAGCATCGACATGCCCAAAGGTCATCATAGACTCCTTAAGCAAAAAGATGACAAAATTGTGCAACCAGGTCTTCCCAAGGAAAACAAAAAGAAGTAAAAACTCTTGCCCCACCCTCAGGGAAGGTTCTTCATGAGCAGCAGTTTGCCATTATGCAAGAACTGTTGGACACTAGCAAAGAAGCTAAATCCGTGCACCAATAAAAACTTGCACGAATGGACAGGTTTCTTGATCTGTTCCAAGAGTCAATTCGCAAAGAAGCGTAAAGAAGCGTAATTATTATATTAATAAAATCAAAAAGGCTCATATGAAAATCTGAATGCATTTTCTGTGCACCCATTTTATTTTTGTTTATCCCCCTAATTCTTGACCCTAACCCTCCCCTAGACTTATGATGTGCGAAACTGACCTAAAACCGACTTTGGGTTGGGTCGGTTTTGCGATTGCATGTTGAGTTTAAAAATCTAGGCCAAACGTTTTTTGAAATATTTGCCTTATTTCCTTTATAAAACCTTTGGTTTAGTAATTTACTCCACCATATACAAGATAAATCTAATTTTTTTTGTCCGACTCCATAACTAAATTTGTTAAACATGGACGTTCTAAATCAATGTTTTCTTATAAAGAAACATGTGCCCAGTTATGCTCACATAAAGCTAAAAACATTTATAAAGCATCTTGGGTCAGTGAAAAAAATCAGTTTATTGCTGTGGTCCTGAATAAGCCAGTCCATTACTCCAATTACAATGCTTTTGGGCTTTTTATTACATTTCACAGCCTAGACATGCAAAGTCTCAAAATGAAGCAGTGCATTCTTGGAGAATTGAGGTTTGTTCATACTCGCTGCATTCACACACACACAAGTGTGTAAATACCGGCAATCGCGGACCTCCTATTGTCTCTCTTTTGTTTGTACTTTAACTTTTTTAGAAGACCTCCATATGTTTTGTGCACTGTCAATCGTGGTCGATATTGTTCTCTTTTGTTCTCCAACATTTTTTGTCCACGGTTTGGATACCCTAACACCCCCACACCAGTTGCGCCTTCTTGAAAGATCCAGCATTCATACTTCTATTGTCATTAAAAACTTTGAAATGCAATTTTTTCGGTAAAAAAATATGTGCATACACACATTGCCAGTCTTTTTGCTGCATACGCAGAGTGTGAACCAGCCTTTAACCAGTGAGCAAGGGGAAAATTCCATACACATTCGGTGCGTATTTTGGTGATTAGACTTTTGCAAGCTACAAGTGTTAAGTGTTTTTTACTTGATGCCAGACAGCAGTGATGCAGTCGAGACCATCACAAGACCTTCAGTCTGAATTGAAGTTTTAAGCTGTTCAAATGAACTGTAATACAAGCATTCCCTTGTCATGGTTTATACCTGCTACTTGTGCCTGTAACAAGTTGGTCTTGTGTTATGGTCTCCACTACATCACTGGTAGACAAACTCAACCCAACTCAACCAGGACATGCAGTTATTTCTCGAGCTTCATCCAGTGGACATTGTCTGTATCACAGAGACATGGCTGTCGACAAATGATGCCCTAAGCATACCTGGTTATTCCACTATCCGACGTGACAGGAATAACCGAGGTGGTGGCATCATGGCAATAGTTAGGGATTCGTTGCTTCCGGCTCACCTTGACCACCTTAACCCCGCTGACATTGAGGTAACTTTCTTATCATTGACTTTAAAACACTCAAAATGGCTTGTTGGAATTGTGTACCGTCCCCCAAACTCAAATGTAACATTCTTTGATAAACTACAAGATGTATGTGACAACCTCCAATCGGATCTTCGTAACTTTGAAGGAATGATACTGCTAGGCGACTTCAATGTAAACTGGTGTACAGAATCTTCCTCGCTGACACATTTGCAAGGAGTAATCAACTCAATAGGCCTCATTCAACTGGTTGATGAAGTGACGCGGCCATCAAATAATTCTTTATCTGTCGGGACTATCATCGATCTTATTTTCACAAACCGGCAGGAGAAATTATGTTCAGTAGAAACAGTGGCAAATCCAGTCAGCAGTGATCACCACGCAGTGTTTTTCTCATTTGTTGCAAACAGAACTCCCCCTGAACCCACAATCTTCCGCTCATTTATGCAGTACAAGAAAGCCGACTTCTCACATTTAGAGACACTGTTACATCTTGCGCCATGGACTGCATTCATGGAGGACAGTGATCCCACGGCATCATGGGAAGGGTAATGGACATACTGGATGCAGCAATTAGAGACAGCATTCCCAGGAAGACATACAATCGGCGCATGTCCCCGTGGATTACACCTGAACTGAAAAACCTCATTAAGAAGAAACAACAATTCTTCGCCAAGGCTAAATTGGGTGATGACAGCAATGACTGGAGCAGCTATAAACTAATCCGTAATGAGGTCAAAAACAAAACCAAGAAAGAGTACTGGAAATACATCAATGACATTTTTGCTCTACCAGACAACAAACGTAACTTTTTGAGTTTTGATAAAGACCAAAGGAAATCTAAATGTCCACTTGCATTCAGGACCACCGAGACACAGCTTCAGTAAGGCTTTTGATGTTATGCCACACCATATGTTACTTAACAAACTTGCCAGCACCGAGGACCGATTACATGCTTTGGATTGGATGACTTTAGATGCTCGTATAGACAAAAGCAGTGACGAGTCACAGTGTTCTATTATACTTTTGTTAATCCTGGCCAGCTTGGATTAGTTTTTGTTTTGTATATTTCTGTTGATTGTTTGTTGTATTTTCGAAATTTTGGCCGAATAAATAATAATAATAATAATAATAATAATATCAGGGTCTACTTCAATGAAATCATCCACTTCATCACCATCAAGGATACATGTATTGTGTAGAATACATGCAGACATAATAACCTCTGCTATTGAATTGCCTGCACATTATACAAATGGATGTCTCTTAGTCTACGAAATCGTCCCTTTAAATGACCAAATGTCCTCTCGACAACTTGCCTCATTGAAGAAAGCTTCCTGTTGAACCTACGCTGGTTGTTTCGCAGATGTCCTGTGTCCTTATATGGTGCTATTAGCCATGGTTTAACTGGATAAGCTGTATCTCCTATCAGATATGTTCCAGGAGCAAATATCTCTTCTGCCTTGTCATGTAGAGTACTTTTTCGGAGAACTCTTGCATCATGAGTACAACCTGGCCAGCCAACATAGACATTGGTAATGAGCATGTTGGGTTCAACTACTGCCTGTGTAAAGAATATACATTTTAAAGAAAATTCACATAAATCAACAATGCCAATCCAACCTGTTCCATATTTTACTGAACTTATGCCATGGTACTGTGATGTAAAATAAATAGGCAATAATTTTTAAATTTCCTGAAAGTAAAAGAACCTCATCTGTCCAAACTTTCCAGGGAAGATTGCTATTACCAATCAGCTTTACACAAATACATTTGAGTTTTGTAATTTGACATTTTAGTTTTGCAAGACCAATAGATGGCGGAATTCCTTTTCTACAATGAAACTATTGAAGTTAGACTTGGTACACATTAACTTGGTACCCTTAACTAAAAGATATGAGCAATAGTTTTCATTTTCTTAAAAAAAACACACACATATAAACACAAAATAGTTTCCAAAAAGCTACTGTCAGCTTTATATCTAATATTTAGGTGTGACATTTTATGATTAAAATGTTATAACTTAGAGGGTTTCTGTTTATAACAATACCTTACCTTTGAACTTTTCAACGTTATTGCAAATCAAGGACGACCTCGATTTGCAACGCGTCCTCGAAGCGTGGCTTCCCAGTCACATAAACGAGCTCACTCTGCACCATTGACGCGTACACACACACACAAGTGTGTAAATACCTGCAATCGTGGACGTCCCATTGTTCCTTTTTTGTACACGATTTTCAATCGTGGAAGTTCGGTTAAACGTGGACCCTTTGTCTGCGCAGGAATTCTAGTTTTTGCCTAGGTCCACGATTGCCGGTATATACATACTCACACACACACAGTTATGGGGAAGACCTTTGTTACCCTTATTTTGTTTTCCTTTTTTTCTATTACAATCTCAAACTTCAGAGTTTTTCCCTTTTGGGAAGATAGATTTCTAAAAATTCCGCTCTGGTGGGGTGTATTGTTCTATTGTGTTTTCTGCCCCACATAACTACGTGTAGGCCTATACGAACTGCAATAAATACATGTGTACAATGTAGGCCTACATGTAGTTTGTAAACCAAGCAATCCCGCCCTTACAAAAATGTCCCATGGTAGTTTTCCATGGGAACTTCCCATGGGGACTTCCCATGGGGACTTCCCATGGGGACTTCCCATGGGGACTTCCCATGGGGACTTGACTTCCCACGGGGACTTCCCATGAGGACTTCCCATGGGGACTTCCCATGGGGACTTCCCATGGGGACTTCCCATGGGAATCCCACTGGGGATTTGGACCCCATGTACCCAATGGGAACCCATGTATCCCATGGGGAATTTCCCATGCGTCCCTTGGGTAGTTTCCCATGCCCCCCGTGGGGAATTTCCCATGCCCCCTGTGGGTAATTTCCCATTCCCCCGTGGGTAATTTGCCATGCCCCCCGTGGGTAATTTCCCATGCCCACGTGGGTAATTTCCCATTCCCCCGTGGGTAATTTCCCATGCCCCCCGTGGGTAATTTCCCACGAATTCATTTTTTTAATCAGATTTTTAACATTTTTATCGATTGTTAATTTTTCTCGTGTCAATTGCATCTGATAATTAACATCAATTCAATTACCCACCATGTGATTATTGACCGAATGGTGTTTTCTTAGTGATAAGTTGTCACCATGGTGATTTCCATGAACCCATGGTGTTCCCATGGTGGTCAGTTTGTCACCATATGGCATTTCCATATATCCCAAAATTCCTCCATGGTGTTCATCACATGCACCACAATAGTGTTTACAGGAACCACCATGACTTCCCCATCAGTCCCCATGTGTTTCCCATGAGACCCCATGGGAAACCCACGGTGTCTTAAAATTTTCTCCATGGTGTTTTGCAGAGACACCGTGACTTCCTCATAAGTCCCTATGGGTTTCCCATAGGCCCCATGGGAAACCCATGCTGTCTTAAAATTTCTCCATGGTGTTCACAGGGACCACCATGACTTCCCCATCAGTCCCCATGTGTTTCCCATGGGGTCCCATGGGAAACCCATGGCGTCTTAAAATGTCTTCATGGTGTTTATATGCACCACCATGGTGTTTACAGAGACCACCATGACTTCCCCATCAGTCCCCATGGGTTTCCCATGGTGTCCCATGGGAAACCCATGGGAAACCCATGGGACATTTTTGTAAGGGCGGTGCCCTGGGAATAGTGTAAATGTATGCAGATATACACGCATGCGCAACTGCTATTTCAAAACGCCGGTTCTTTGGTCTTTAGTACACAAATGAATGGGGCGTAATCCAATTTCACGGGTATTTGGTCTTCAGTACACAAGTGAATGGGGCGTTATCCAACTCCACGGTTTCGTTAAAATTGTCTCAAATTGCTATTTTTAAAGGACTTTACAATTATAAGAGGTCTAGAAAACAATGTTTAGGGAGGTTTGTGTCATTTTAAGAATATACACAACCATTACAACTATGAAAACGTTGTATTTAAACCAAATGTTGTATCTTGGAAATGAGACTTAAAAAAAACATAATGAAAAACATGAAAACGTCACAATGACGTCACTTCAAATTTGGCATAAGGACTTCAGCTTCTACAACTGTACCAATTTTTGTCGCGATCAAAGGTTGTTTAGTATGCGTAATGAAAATCGCTATATAGATGACGTCATGATGACGTCATATTTTTCTAAATTTTTACGAAATAAAAAGAATTTTGATTATAGCATCTTTTGTTCTCGAGATGTAAGCCAACGAATTTTCAAAAGTTCAAATGTGCCCATCTCACGTGACACACGATAACGTCATAATGACGTCATTCTTCGGCATACAACTTCACTATAGGCTCTAAACATATGCTCATTCTGATTAAAGGGACACATTGCCTTCAAATGTCATGAAATTTTGCTGTTTGGAAATGTTCCTTATCTTTTGTACGAGTTGTTTATGCAAAAACACACGTATAATGTGTTGTAATTAGTGAGTAGTGATTACAAAACAAAACATTTGCCTCTGACCCCGGACATCTGACCCGCGAAACATAGACTTATTTCCAGTAGTAAATACCACCGTCTAAATAATGCGCAAAATACGCTGTAAGAGTCTTTAGGCTGGCGCCACAGCCAGTGGCCTTGTAAACCTATCAGATGATCGCCAGGTACCACTCTCTACCTCGCGACACACATTGCCAGTGCTGCGCGCCGTGCCACAGTTCATCAAAATGGATCAACAGAACGTACTTCAACCAGCTGCGACTGGAAATACGACTGGTGAACACGGTCCGCCATTTTGTGGAGTCAAAAATTTGGTTCTACAAAATGGCGGACCGTTGTTTGTCACGAAATTTAACAAAAACGCGCAATTTGAAGGGATAGTTATGTAAATCTTTATATTCTACTTTTAAAAAAGCTTCCCAACCATATCCATTTCAGTTTTATAGCGCAAATCGCAAAATCCAAAGCAATGTGTCCCGTTAAGATCCGAAGTTGCTGAATGACCGAAATGCCGCTGACAAAATGTGTGCACAAAGTCTATGGCATTTTGGTTAAAATAAAAATACTGAACCTCCATGACAGGGTCTATGTCTGGGCCGCGCCTATGCTAAGTTTGTTAAAAAATATCAGGTTAAATTCATGACCCAAAATTCATGATCATGCAGTATTTGACATTTTGGCTTGTGTCACTTGACACATGATTAAGTCATTACGTGGCTCTTTAGCATTCAATTTCAGTGTGTCTATGACAATTTTGAAAAACAATCTGAGGTTGTTTACAGACGAAAGTGGCACTTACAATTTATATGTTCATGTTGTCTACAAAGTATGTGGCATACACCAAAGTACGTTTTTTGTTGCCCAAAGTTTAAAATATATAAAATAGAAAACAATTCGGAGATTTTAAGGACAATATCTAAGGACAATATCTACCTGCCCACTAATTTTCATGGCAATCGAACCTACCCTTACATGTGTAAAACAAACATTTTTGATGACGTCATCATAACGTCACAGATTTTCGACATTGATATGAAGGAATATAGGGGCTAACAAAACCATTAAAGAAAGAATTTTGAATTGAGCATGTTCTGTTGATGAGATGTGGTTTTTAAGAAACTTTAGGGTTCAAAAACTTAAAAAATACCAAAAAATTGTATGATGACGTCATCATTACTTTACCTAAATTTTCATCTATAACACGTGCTGGCTTTACGGACATACAAGGTTTAAAGGCAATCGGACCTACGGTTCTCTAGATATGGGCCCTTGACAAATGCACATTTAAGATGACGTCATGTGACATGTGATGACGTCATCATGACGTCACTCTTCAGCATGCAATTTCAGGTTACAGTCTATCTTTGTGTTAAGTCTGATTAAGATCTGAGGTTGTTTAGTGACCAAAGTGCCACTTACAAAATTCGTGTACAAAGTCTATGGGATTTGGAATAGAACAAAAAAATCATAGAAAATCAGCCGATGATGTCATCATGACGTCACTTTGGATTTTACATGCTAGTAGCATTATCTACCCACCCAGCAATTTTTATGACGATCGGACCTACCCTTATATGTGTTTCGAAAAAGCACATTTTTGATGACGTCATGATGACGTCACACATTGTTTACATTTATGTAAAAAAATATAGAAGCTAACAAAGCTATTACAAAAAGAATTTTGAATTTAGCATGTTCTGTTGATGAGATATGGCTTTAAGAAACTTTGAAGTTCAAAAACTTAAAAATTACAGTAAAATCGTATATGATGACGTCATCATGACATCACCTCAATTTTCATCTATAGCAGGTACTGGCCTACAAACACACCAGCGGACCTACGGTTCTCTAGATATGGGCCCTTGAAAATGCACCTTTAAGATGACGTCATGTGACACGTGGTGACGTCATCATGAAGTCACTCTTCGGCATGCATTTTCATGTTAGGGTCTATGTTTGTGTTAAGTCTGGTTAAGATCATATGTTTTTTGTGACCAAAGTGCCGCGTACAAAATGTGTGTACAAAGTCTATGGAATTTGTGGTCAGAGCTAAAATAAGAAGAACGTAGAAGAAAAAATATCAGAACAAAAACAAAGCCTTTTCCGAAACTTTCGGAAAAGCCAAAAATCATAACAAAAACAAAGGCTTTTCCAAAAAAAAATTGAAAAGCAAAAAACTAGAGGTCTATGTCTGTTACAAGAACAGAACATAGGACTTTCCCGCATTTTTTTATTACATCACTTCGAATTTTGCATAGTACGTTGTTCACTTATATATTTAAGTATATGTGACCAAACAAACGTTTTAAATTTTTTTTTCGACATTTGCATGTTCCGTGGAAGAGATATGGCTTAAAACTTGGAAAATTTTAACAAAGCTATTAAATGGTATGAACATGTCATCGTGACGTCACATCAATTTTCATCTGTAATGCTCGTTGGCCTACCAGCATACCAAGAATGGATGCAATCTTACGTACAGTTCTCTAGATATAGGACCTTAAAATACGCACCTTTAAGATGATGTCATGTGACCCATGATGACGTCATCACGACGGCACTTGTCAAAGCAAATATTTGCAACGTGGTCTTGGCCTATGTCAAGGTTGGAGTCAATCTGATCAACGACAGTATAACATTTAAATAGCACAATGAAATTTGAAACATTTAGAAATCACTAGGAAATTAACCAATGATGTTATCATGACGTCACCTCGGATTTGACATGCTAGTGGCACTGTCTACCTACCCACCAATTTTTTATGACGATCGGACCTACCCTTATATGTGTGTTTCAAAAAGCCCATTTTTGATGACGTCATGATGACGTCACACATTTTTCCCATTTGTGTAAAAAAATATAGAAGATAACAAAGCTATTACAACAATAATTTTGAATTTAGCATGTTCTGTTGATGAGATATGGCCTTAAGAAACTTTAAGGTTCAAAAATAATTAAATTACTGTAAAATCGTATGATTCATGACGTCATCATGACGTCACCTCAATTTTCATCTATAACAGGTGCTGGTCTACAAACATACCAGGTTTAAAGGCAATCGGACCTACGGTTCTCTAGATATAGGCCCTTGAAAAATGCACCTTTATGATGACGTCACGTGACACGTGATGACGTCATCATGACGCCATTCTTCGGCATACAATTTCGGATTAGGGTCTATGTTTGTGTTAAGTTTGATTAAGATCTGAGGTTGTTTAGTGACCAAAGTGCCTTTCACAAAATTCGTGTACAAAGTCTATAGGATTTGGAAAAGCCAAAAATCCGTATAAAACAAAGTTTTTTCCGAAGGATTTCGGAAAAGCCAAACAAAAATCAGAACAAAAACAAAGCCTTTTCCGACTGGTTGTCGGAAAAGCCAAAAACAAAATATCAAAACAAAAACAAAGGCTTTTTTTCAAAAAAAAATGGAAAAGCCAAAAAAAGTCTGAACAAAAACAAAGCCTTGTTTAAAGGATTTCGGAAAAGCCAAACAAAAAAATCAGTACAAAAACAAAGGCTTTTTCGACTTGTCACAAAAGCCAAAAACAAAAATCATAACAAAAACAAAGCCTTTTCCGCAAAGTATCTTTGTTCGGGTGGGCGCTAGTCAGAAGTCTTAACCCAGAATGCCGTATAGCCAGGGATCACACCCAATTTTACGATACAACCTGGGAAGCGACATTGTGGGGATCACTCAATGTGGACATGACTTTTTAACGTATAATTCGTCAAACAATCCACAAGGGAAACTGACATATAGTTATAAGTTATGCGTGGCTCGCAAGGTCAATTTACGATACTAGAGACACAGCTGCATGCTGAATTGCATCTCTACCTTGACAAAGTAAGAATGTCGTTTTGCATCAAGAAGCATTCAAAAGGCTGATTCAAAAACAACAACCTATTTTCAGGACATAAAGTGAGCCGAACAATAGCTGTTCTAGCCGCGTTGCCAAAATAACCACATTAAACATGAAATTGTGGCTTGGATCGCGCAGTTCTAGTTATTGTGCTCCAACGTTAACAAATAGAAGATTCAATTGAGATATTGGACATAGCACAATTAATTCTACAACGGATGGAGCGCCGCCAAGTATATAAGCGCGATATGGGGGGCGGGGGGGGGGGGGGGGGGGGAGACAGGAGGCAGGAGGCAGAGACAAGCTTGAACATTCAATTCAAAGATATAAACACATATGCGTACTGCCTTGACATGGATGAATTCTTTGCTTTGGGAATCTTCAAGACCATCATCGGAATTCTGGGCATCTTAGGTAACGGTCTCGTTTGCGTCGTCATCTGTAAAGTCTCAGCGATGCAGACTCGCACCAATGCCTTCATCTTCCACCAAGCCGTGGTGGATTTCCTGGGCTCCACCATGATTCTCCTGGAAAGCCAAGCCCCGCTACCAGACCCAGTGCCCAATGACGCCCTGGGGTGGATTATGTGTCATGTCTGGTTCTCCAAGTTTGTGCTGTTTCTTCTGTTTGTTATATCGACTCTCAACTTGTTGTCAGTTACCATGGAGCGGTATTTCGCTATCGTCCACCCCTTCAAATACCAGATGTTTTTCGCCACCCTGCCCCGTCTCAAAGTCGGTGTAGTCATCGTGGCATGCTGGATCTTCGCTATCGTCCTGAAGTCTTACAATCTAACCATCTTCAAAGTGCAACATGGTAGCTGCGTTTCGAGTGCCATAATCCGGTCCAAAGTTATTGGCATTCTGACGGCCGTGTTGCAGTACGTGCTGCCGGTAGCAGTGATGGTTTTTGCTTACATCCGCATCAGCGTGGAGCTCAAGCGAGGAGCCGCCCGGGTTGGACCGGCACCAGTGGCCGTTGGTCCTGCTGCCGGAGCACCGTCCCCCAGGGCTGACAACACCCAACCAGCAGATATGATGGAGTCCCTCCTCCGGGCTAGACGCAACATTTTCAAGATGCTCTTGATCGTCTTTGTTACCTTTCTGATATGCTGGACTCCCAACCAGGTCATCTTTCTCGTATTCAACCTCGGCTGGCCACTGAAATTCAACGAGTGGTACTACTTGCTCTCCGTGGCGATGGTGGCCTCAAATTGCTGTGTCAACCCGGTTATCTACGCCTTCAAGTACCGCCAGTTTCGCAACGCTCTGCGGGAGATGTTTGGTAGAAAACGCAGCCGCAACGATGCGTCCGGTTCCATGTAACTCTACTGAGCCCAATAGATAGGCAGCCTGCCAGTTCAATCTCCTCAAATCTCATCAACACAGTTGTAGTCTCCAGCTATCAACCAGATCCCAAGGGTGTGAGATTGCTCCCATGTTGCATTGCTTCAGTCGGTGCCTGCTCTTGCATCACTCAACTGTCCTAGAGGCACTCTTTTCACACCTCTTGTACCCTTTTCAGCTACGTCACAAAGTAAATAATACTGTAAAAACTGTGAAAATTGTAAAAACTGTGTTTTGTGCGAATTAGCAGAAAAATCAATTGTTGAGAAGTTCATCTTTTCAACTGCCCCCGACCCCCAACCCAAACCCAACACCCAAACCCAACACCCGACACCCAAACCGAAACCCAAACCCAAACCAAGTTATGTCAATGTTCTTGTTCTCTTTCTTCTTCATTGTAGTGAATCATATCAAATTGTTATTAATGAACAATTATAGCACCATACGTAGATATTGTTTTCTGTTTTTGTCACGATTTTGTCAGCAGCAACGAAATTAAATATTTTAACACGTCGACGACAATTTGGCAATAATACTAACCAGGGATAAGCACAGATAGTACGGGAAATTATGCCTATTGCTAAATGGTGTACTTCGTTAAATGCAGATAAGAAAGTCAAATCGTTTCGGTTAGTAACATTAAGAGTGGAATAAGCACAGGTGGTGGTGGGTTGTCGAGTTATTACGGTCAGTCCATACGATGCGCGACAAGTGCAGATATACGAGGTGCGAATCCGTGCGATCAAAAAGTTCCGAGACTGCGCCTCGAGCAAAAACCGTACGTGATTTAAATCTGGCCGCCATCCCCTTCAAAGTAGTCCCCTAATTGTGCAGCGATACACCGTTCCCAGCGCTCCTGCCACGCTTGCAACGCTCCCCGGAAATCCCATTCCGGAAGCGCGTCAAGCACCATCTGCGATTCTCGCTGGATCTCCTCCACAGTGTCAAAACGGCGACCCTTCAGCTTGAACTTCATTTTGGGGAACAGAAAGAAGTCACAGGGAACCAAATCAGGCGAGTAGGGGGTGGGGAGCGACGATTGTGTTGTTGCGAGCGAGAAACCCGCGCATGTCTTGAACAATTCTTATTTTTCTTTCATATTTATAATTACCACCGTCCTGGGCACACTTTCTGTTCCAATTACTCATTTAAAAAGGCACCGTTTTCAAGAATGTCGGGATATATGAATTTTTCATAATTCACGTGCCGCACACTTTTTTCAAAGACGGCATTTCACACGAAACTGCAAATACCGCATTTCCAGATATTCTTGAAAACGGTGCCTCTTTAAACGGCTAATTGGGACAGAACCCTTTCTTGGAATAAACCCTTGCTGAAATTAAGTGTGCCCAGAGGGTAATCGTTTAAAATATAAAAGAAAAATATGAATTTTTCAAAATATGTTCGGTACACTTTCTTTAACACAGAGGCTATTGGTCTGAACCGAGAGAAATCGGTGTCGAGAAAATGAAGAAATCTTTAAAAGGGGCCCTCTCGAAATGAGCAATTAATTTTAGACAAATAACACATAAAGCAATACTAAAAATATGATGTATCGCTTTGGTAATATCCATTCCAAAATTTGATGCAAAATTAGTTTTGACAATTTTTTGACATTTTGTTGCATGAATCTGGCGATTTTGTTAAAACAAACTTTGTTTGTTGCATGGGTTCTAGTATTCAATATGCGGCTGCCCTGATCGGCCGAATCGCGGTCCCTATTGCGAATCGCGGGAAAAAAATCGCGGGCTGAATCGCGGGCTGAATCGCGGGCTGAATCGCGGGCTGAATCGCGGGCTGAATCGCGGGCTGAATCGCGGGCTGAATCGCGGGCTGAATCGCGGGCTGAATCGCGGGCTGAATCGCGGGCTGAATCGCGGGCTGAATCGCGGGCTGAATCGCGGGCTGAATCGCGGGCTGAATCGCGCCGGGCTTTATCGCGGACCGAAGCGGGCTAGCTTCCGACAGGTCGTCATGCAATGACTTGCCTAACGTCTTGGGCCAAGACTACCTCCGAATCAAAGAAAGGTTCAGGTGTAGTTCGGTACTCGGCAAAACCCGGGCCGAACACTGTCAAAAAGATCGAATGTTTTTAATATTCGATGTCGGATAAAATTCAAAACCTGCAGGTGTTTTATGTCTGGGAAAATATACATTCGATTGGTGAGGACGTGTTAGGTTTGTAATTTCATTAGGTTTTGGGAAATGCATTCGAATCGCAAAAACATGTTAGGTTTGTGAAATTTCATTTCGTTTTGGAAAATGCATTCGAGTTACAAAAACACATTAGGTTTGTAAAATTTCATTCGGTTTTGGGAAATGCATTTGAATCGCAAAAACATGTTAGGTTTGTGAAATGTCATTCGGTTTTGGAAAATGCATTCGAGTTACAAAACACGTTAGGTTTGTAAAATTTCATTGGGTTTTGGGAAATGCATTCGAATAGCAAAAACATGTTAGGTTTGTGACATTTTATTCCGTTTTGGAAAATGCATTCGGTCGGTAAAAGAACAAGTTCGATTTTCAAAATAACATTCAGATAAAAGAAAATATGTTCCAATTCTTTTGCCTTTGATTCTGCTTCGTACCCTCAGACGCCTCAGAACGGTGCAGTAGAACTCAGCGTTGACAGTCTGACCCTGGGGGAGAAATTCGCGGGGTTGTGCATTGAAAACAAAAACGACGAGCATGCTCTTGGTTGCGCTGACCTGACGCGCCTTCTTCGGTCTTGGAGACTGCGTGCTCTTCCACTGCGAAGACTGCTGTTTGGTCTCTGGGTCGTAGCCCTAGACACAACTCTCGTCACCGCTGATGATCCTCGACATAAAGTTTGGGTCATCCCGGGCCTGTTGACGGAGATCCTCGCAGACTTCGACACGGTGGTGCTTCTGCTCGGGTTTCAGGTCCATGGTGAAATCGCAAATGCGCACGTACCAGTGGTCACAAAAATGCGTGTAACACAGGTGCTGATGTTGATCAAGCGATGTAACTTAAGATACTTACTCACGAAAGTATTGCTTACACCTGCTATATGCACATTACTATCAGCTGCGTTCCGTTCGTTCGCAACAGAAACAGTCTCGGAACTTTTTGATCGCACCTCGTAAGTGAATACCTTTTATATTTTAATATGAGGAGGTCATCTCTTGAGAATTTTCCATTTTAATTTCCCCTGGGGTCTTTAAAATTGACAACTTAATGGCTTTTTTTGTGCAGCTACATGAGTACTTTCCATTTTATGCTCTTTTACAGCTGCTTATAATGTGATTACTACTCAAGTTAAAAACAATTTCTGGCCCCCTCGTGTCATTACATATTTATGATATGCGTTGGAGCAGATTGATCAACATAACCAAGGTTTGTATGGTCATTATTCTTAACTCAGTAAAAAGTACCTGATTTCAAAATATTAGTTTGTCAAAAAATATCTGTCAAAGTCTGGCCCAAGTTCTGCATACTTAGCAAAAGGACACTCTAAAGTTTCCCTTCACTCCTTATTGGTTTTCATACACACATTTGAACTGATTAATTAAAGTAGAATTGTCAACACAATGTTATTTTGGGAAATTTCTCACGTTCAGAGCTACTAAGGTTTTTTCTCCTTTCTGAATTGTAAATACCACTAGAAAGCCAGGGTGACTTACATGCGTCATATCGGCGTTTAACCTCTTGTAATTGAAAATGCTTATCGTACAGTTGAAGTATATTGTGTAGAAATCTACTGTATATATCATTTAAGTCATTCAGAGATGATATAAAATTCCAGTCAGTTGCATTTATATCATCAATAAAATGGACAATAATATTACTATTAAAATTACGCTTAAATTGCTTAATTTAATTAAATTTCGTACCGTAGGTTTATACTTTTTCGCAAATAAAAACACGGGTAGGTGATCACTTATATCAGTTACTAATATACCAGCTGTATGATTCTGGAAGTCATTCGTTAAGATATTGTCTATTAAAGTATAACTTTCAGGGGTAATTCTTGTTGGTTTAGTTATAGATGGATAAAAGGAATGGGAAGATATCGTATCAATAAAATACTGTACAGAGCTATCAATGTTATACTGTAATAAGTTAACAATAATGTCACCCATAATATAACAAATTTGCATTCATTTTGTTGCACGTTTCAACATTTCACTGATAATATCGAGCTTTCATGTAAAGGATGAACGTGGCCATGATAGGGGGTCATCCACAGCTGTGCTTTGTATGACTGTAGTCTGCATAACTGTGTGCGTTCGATCGAGTACGGTAGCTCACCCGGGTCGACTCGGGTTATATAGCCTCGCACCGTTCGATTATAGCTCTGACTTCATTATCGGGGCTTAATCGGGTCAGCCACCACAGAAACTGCTCGTGGAGCAAAGTCACTGGTGGAATTACGTCAAACGCATGCGCAGATAAGTATGATGGCCAGTGGCGTATCCGGGGGGAACCCCCCCCCCCCCCCCCCCCCCCCCGGCGGCATTTGAGGCGTCATAAAAAAATAAAATAGTGTTTTTGCGACGATTTAAAGACGGTTCAGACGTTGTTTGCCCTCCCTGGCACAAAAAGCTGGATACGCTACTGCTGATGGCCCAGATGCTGCCCCAGCGGGAATTAAATTGACGTGTCCGAACCGTCTACTGTCAGCATTTAGTTTTAAAATTCATGATTACAAACTGAAAGCAATGTACACCCAAGGATCATGGCACCATTATGCCATCAAAACGAGCAAAGAAATCGAACATTTTGACAAGTTAACGCCATATTTTGAACAGAAAAACCATCCACGAAGCATGACGCCAGACTGTGACTAGGACGAGAAGTCATTGCCTTGGAAATAGTGGAATGCACGAGGGGAACACGTTTGTCTCGTAGAATGGGGGCGGGGGGGTGGGGGGGGGGGCTTACAGTCAGCCAGACAACGGATCATACGTGGACAAACAAACAACATTTTGGGGAACTTGGGCAGACTGTACATTAGTGATTTAGGTCTCAAGACCCACTGACTGATTCTTAATGAAATGTTACGAATTTCGTTTAAAAACATCAATCAAAGAACTAATAAACGTGTTCATGCTGAGACGAAACAATGAGAACAACTCTTCAGCTTTTATGTCGCCAATTTTAACTTGCCATGAAACGACATTCTTTTGAAGCATTGCGCTATCCACTGAAATTCTGTCACTAGTGTGCCATTCAGATCAAAGTGAATATTTGTACTGAAGACTCAATTTGATAGAGTATGGGTCGGCAAAATGGACAGAAAAAAAGTAGGTCTTGCTCGAAATTAGTGAGGAAATTAAACGGCCTCTGAGCACCGTCACGGTGAAAAGGAACCCGTTACTTAAGTACAATTGATGTCAGGGCTTCGTGATAATTCGACGCACAATTAAGTTGATTGAGGCGAATCATATTCGTGCTACGCTACAGCAGGCATTACACAATCAATTTACAAGATAAACTGGGGCAAAACTCATCTCAGTGACTACACTGTGAGTATAGGAGGGTTGCCTCCCTCCCTCAGACGAACACAGAACGACACACATTTGTTGAAGAACAGAAGTCACTAAACATTATGGAAGAGATACTGGCACTACGGATCTTCAAGACAATTGTAGGAAATCTGGGCATCTTAGGCAACGGTCTCGTTTGCATCGTCATCTGTAAAGTGTTACGGTCTAAAAATATCCAGACTATTCGCAAATAGAAAATACTAGAAAAAAACAACCTGAATTTTCTCAGATGCAACAAAGAAATCAAACAAGATCACACTGATATAAAGAACAAAGAAACAATGTGATTTAATAATGAGAATATTCGAGAATCAACAGGGTTTAACAAGTGTATAATTAAGAAAAGATCTTATACAATATATAACTTAAAAGATCTTACGGGCGAGGACTTTATAGGCGAGGGCTCAGACGACTTGGGCAGCTCTGCAATGGGCGAGGATTTGGGCGAGGACTTGGGCGAGGACTTGGACGGCTTGGGCACTCAGCAACGGACAAGGACGACTCTAATAATGCGTGCCAATACAGTTCTTTGGCGAGCTGGAACACGGGTCGAATTCACCTCCAAAACAGCCGAAGAGAGACGAAGACAGCGGGGGGGGGGGGGGGGGGGGACGACACAAACTGGCTCCCGTCGCGAAAATATGGGGATATGAGACCCCATATAATGAACCGACGACAGTTCACAAATAAATGTCTCTTCCGGGAATAAAACTCAGCTCTAACTGTCTTCAGACACTCACGCAGACGAGTCATATACAGGTCACAGGTCCGAATAAGAACAGGTCGATTAACTCGATGACCAAACTCCCAACGAAATTCTCCGTCCGTCAAAAATAATCTCTAGCCCACCGTAAAAAATAAAGTCCTGATTCTATTCCGAAATTAGCCCGTATATAAAGGATTTCATTCATTCCAGAGATTACTAGAAATTCTAGAAAATCGTACAAATTATGTCACATCTAAAAATAATCCTCTACACAGCTTCTTGAAACGCCTAGCGTACACGAGATTGACCTGGCGTATGCGAGATAGACCTATACAGAAACTTCTGGAACATAGAGTACCGAAGTCTGACGTCAGTTGCCGCGGCAACTGGTTCCAAACACATGCAGTTTAGAATGTATTCTGGTTCCAAACATTGCATTGATTGACGTCATCACTTCGGTACTCTATATGCTTCGCGTAAACAACGTTGACCCCAACCTCGTTACCATGGGTACGATCTTGCTGCGCCATGTTTTTCCCACCATGCCCTGCGCGATCTTAACCCCTGGAATTGTGCAATTACATATCCCACATATCACCGAGTTCGATTACTTACCCCGCGCTTACTCGTGCAAGCGCGAGCCCGTTCGATTTAGCTCTCACGTGACTTCTCGCGCTTACTCGGGCCTGGCTCTACTAACCGACTCGCCGAGCGGGTTAGTAGGGTAAGTATCCCATAAGGCCATGCTAAAAACATGGCTGCCACGTCCAGCGATGCGCCAGCGGTGGGAAATTAATTCAAAACAGCGACAAATACGGACATTCGAAGGTAAACAATAACGTAGGCCAACATGTCACAATTTGGTACAGTAATTTTTCATTATAGAGCTACTGATTTTGTAAAACATGGGCAGTGCAGGGACTCCGGTGAAAGTGTTTGTGAATGAGAAAGTCAACGTAGGCCTACGAATTACGATGTATAACAAAAGTTACATTTTTTATACATGCAGGCCTGCCACACACTGTAGGCTGCGATGGTAATGGTACACAAATAGCATACACGGTTTAAATCAGTGGCGCGGACTGTCAAAAACGGATTCCTAGTCCATATAAATGTGGCTAAAATACTGGACTTCCTTCGTATATTGTAAATTTTGTTATACGCAGTGGCTATTTTTACGGCAGCCATCAACGCGACTTTCAAATGTTGTTGTTACGGCATACAATGCGAACATTATATCAGATTTAAAACTGCGCATCCTGCAGAGCGCTTCGGTAACATAATTGGTAAGGCGTCTGATTTTAATGCATGACCGGGGTCCCTGGATCAAATCCCTGCATGCTGGTAAAACACAATTTTGAAAAGATTTCTTAAGTTTTAGGTTTTAGGCTTAAATCAAATGGTTATTTTTATTAAAGTAGATTTAATTTTCTTCCCTTTGATTTCAGTGGTTTTGGAGAATTTTGTTTTAAAGAAAAATAAAGTCTGAGAACCATTTGGTTGATAGTCTGGTTACAACACAGCAAACATCGTGACGTTGAATACCATTACGTCGGGGAACTAGGCAGTTCCGTAAAAAGGGCTGCTGTAACAATAGCCACTGCGTTTATTATATTTTTTAAGCCCACAAATGTTGTCGGAGCTGTTGCAAAGTATGTTTTTCTGTTTATGACGACTTTCTTTATTATAGATATTCAAATCTCTTTTTAAAATGAAATATGTAATTTGGTTGTATCCAAAGTTCATAAAATCTGGGTACAGGTGAAATTGCTTTTTGGTCATTATTGGAGTTATTTCTTATATTAAATAAGAAATAACCCCATTCTTATTTATCCAGAACAAAGGAAGAACTTGGCCATACATGTTCTTCCACTTCTGTTTACTGGAAGAAGGAAGAGGAGAGGAGGCCGTATCAGTTTCAGTGAGTCTTCAGGAGCATTCATGGACTTCCAGGGAGTAAGTAGCTAAATCTTACATCTTTTATTTCATTAAACGAACGGTTCACACTCTAAGATTAAGGCCTGGAACAAAGCATCAACTTTAAGACCTTCATAATGAAACCTTTTGACCCCGGTCAAAATACTTTTTTTTAATGCAAGTCGCCCGTCACAAAACAAATATGACCGGCATAATACTGTGAATGATTATGCCATCAACTATATACAATAATATGCAAGTGCAGTTTCAGTCATATGCACTACAAATATGACAACTACAATGCTCTTTGAAGGTAGTGATATTTTTGCTGGTTCTGCCCACAACTTGTTCCTTTTTAATAGCCTGCCCATATACTCAGCTCCAGTTCAGGAAAATTTACTTTGTCCATGTCCTGCCCTGAGCAGCATTGTGAACCACATTTAAGATCTACACACTTCCCAATATTTTTCAAATGCTAGTGATAGTTTTTACTGTAGATCTGTCATTCAGTTGAAGTGCTGTTTATAGAGGTTGCTGTGCTAGCTTCACTGAATTTGCTCAGTTTGTTTCTATGTTGAAGTCTAAATCATTAAAATGCACATAAAGTTCATGCCTGCATGGCTATTCACGTTTAGCAAAGAAATGTTTTTCAAGTTGACTTTTTCTTTGTTGTAAATAATTAGGGATTTGGTATATGTACACAGTATTTATATTGCTTTTTTGTACTTCTTTAGGAAAACATGGACTTGGAACACGGTACTTGACCGTAAGTAAATCGGCCGCCTCAACCATCACCACAAGTCTTCGTGATCATGGAGAGGAGGGCTAGGCAACCATCCCACTTCTTAAAGCACTTGATGTATTTTTCAAGTCCTACTTTGTGTGTAGTCTACAGTATCAGGATAAGTGCGATGGGGCATGGGAGTTCTTAGAATCAGTAGTGTATGGCATCAAGGGCATTGTTAAAAGTAGCACTATCAGAGATTTTAGAGACTTCAGCTCCAGCAAAATGTACGCCCATCATAATTGTTTCAGGTTATTTAAAGTTTAATTATTGACCATAAAAATTGTAATAGATACAGTACAAATATTTTTAAAAATTATAAAAATGAAGTTTGTTAGTCTTTTCATTTTTTTCCGACCTGAAAATTCAACAGTGATCAGAATAGTACAGTACAAGGCAATCTTTATGATTGGCAAGTTCTAAAACATTTCAGTGTAATACTGAATTTTAAGCAGACTGCATTATTGTGGATTTAACATTTTCAAGAAGTTTTTAAGAATCTTCGAATGTTAGTTTGTTGAAGCCGGGAAAAAATTCACATCAAAGTAAAAAAAAATGTTTCCTTGAACAAAACTACATAGACCATATTTCAAGTGACCAATGACTTTTCTTACAACCCCCAAAAAGAGTCAAAATCTTTTGTCTGACATGTGATGCTAATTAAACTATTCAAGAGACAGAGTTGTATTAAAGAACCTCACTCATAATAAGTAACTGTGTGGTCGCATTTGTTTGCTAAGCATTGTATCCATAAACTAAAAAACAAACCTGATGTATCTTTTGAGAAAGAAAAACTAGCTTAAAAAGATTAGATTTTCTGTAGTTTTTAGCTTTAACTCTTTTAATCTAATTAATGAGATACCTGCGAGTTTTGATGACAAGTCTAGAGCTTTATCCTAAAAGACTGACTTATTTTTGTGTCACACATGTATATAGCTGTTGAACTTTGTGTTTTGCTGTTATTGTTGCAAATTAACACTGAATTATGGACAAACAATACTTCTGAAGTATATTGTAACAAAAAATATTGAATAAAATTGGACAATTATTACTTGGAAATTGTAATAAGTGATTAAGAATAAATTTACAGTTATGTTTTGCATTAAATGTTCTTGTTTATGTGTTGATCTATTTCACTGATGATAAACTTATTTAACCTTTTATTAATATATACCAAATTACCTGAAGATTTAGTCAACTTTTGACAGTGAAACAGAAAAGAAAACGCCTTAAAATAAAGTAAATTCTGGTCATTCTACATAGAAACGACGTATTTTTTAACCTCCGAATTTGGTAAAATTTTGCCAAATTGTTTTTACCGAGATATTAGGTAAATGTGCGTACCCATTTTTAAAGTAACATTTTATGAAAAACCTTACCAAACACCTGTTGTGTTAAGTTTTACCTAACTATTAGCAGGTTCGTGTACATTGCAATTATGTAAAATTTTACACAACCTGTGTAATTTTTCCTGTGAGTGTGTCACCTTATTTAAAACCAATCCACTTTAAAATGGGGAGCCTCTGATTCTGTCTGTCCATTAGTCATGGACACTCCGCCTAACAAGGCAGATTCATGAACATTTTAAGTTGCTTCAATTCTTTTAAATATTATATCACTGGAAAAAGTAAAACAAAATTGGAGGACAATTTCAGTTAAAAGGTTGTGACCATATTGCTAAATAATATTGCTAAATTGTTGAATTGAAAATTTGAGCCTCATTCATTTCTTATCAATTTTTTATCAAAAAAGGAATAATTCTATGAGTCATTTAAAATAGTAACAATTAACAAACACCAATTGTTTGTCAATAAATGATCAAAACAATATATAAAAAACAAACTATAAGCTGGTCACAGCGCCGACAGAAAATTGGGCATCGCAAATAGCGCCACCAGGCCTACAGAGATGTCACTAGCCGCGTTGACGTCACTCGAGTGACTCGAGATTGTTCGTTTACGCTAACGTACTGCGCATGTGCAACTTTCCCCGATTTAGAGGCGCGAGTAAGCGCGGGTCAGTCAGCGCGCAGCGTGCTGAAAAGTGCTTTCGTGTATTTGCAGCGTATGCGTAAAACGCTCGGTAAATGCATATTCATGAATTGGAGATCACATTTTCGAAATTCATTTTCCAGTTAACGTGTCTTTAAAAGTAAGATTTTAATTAAAAGACAGGCTGGAAATGGTATAGCCTTATTGTTTAGTGAGATTATTCAAATTTTAAACGTCCATTTTGTGAAATATATGAACGAAAATGTGACCGTTGTTGTAGTGAATTTATGGTCGGTGAAAAATGTCTTTTTTCTGAACTAAACGAAGTTGGGCAGAAGAATCTGACAGGTTGGAGACAAGCTATAATATTAAGTTACCTATCTTTATAAATACGGTTCTCTTGATTATTCGAAACAGTCAGGATCACTAAAAAATTATGTCCATTCCGTATGCCCAGATTAGGAAAACAACGCAGCTTTGCAAGCACGTGGATGGCACGAGTGTGCTGTCCTCATTGGTCATATCCCCAAAAGACTTTGCATCTTGACCAATCAGGCACCGCTACATTTAACACAAGGGCGCTTTCATGTGTCAGGTACCCTGCTCCACATACAGGCTTATAATAAAGTGTGAAGGCGAAGTAAAGGCGCCAGACTAGAAAATAAAATCGTTGCGTAATGCACATGTCTTCTCGGAATAGGGAAAGTACATGTAAAATGATGTATTATAAACACATCACAAAGATTGCCAGGCTGCTTTTTTGTCACTTTTGTCTATTTTTTTTCAATGACAAATGTAATATATCCACAACCGAAGTTCTACAGCCTGGAATTGAAAATGGGGTTAAATCGAAATTATTGTGTGCCGATAAAAAGTTGTTTATTGATGATTTCCCTTTTCATTTAGTTTTGGCTCAAACTGATTAAAAACAAAAAGGGAAACCACTTTTTCTTTGACGGGTTTGGCCAAAACAAGTATTGTAAAATGTAAATATAGGCTACCCACAATGCTATTTCCTGTAAAAGGGGGGGAGATACCCTATCAATTTTTGTATTCCTATAACATTCTTATGTTGTAGATCATGGATGACATTAATAATAAATAACAGAAAATTATGCTTTAATGAATACAACTAAAACCTGTGTACCATTTTCACTTCTATTTTATTTTCACAAGCAGCTACAAATGTTTTGTATACAAGGAACTGAAAGACTTTTAAACATTAATACTATTTCAAAGAAGGGCACAAGACATTGCAGAAATGACATTTTCACACTTTTTACATTTAAGTCGAAAGACATGAAAATGTGTTTACAAGAGTAAACATGAAACTACATGTTAAGTTTTTCTACATGTATACTTAAATCAAACACCAATAAATAATAAGTTCTTCAATACATAACATTTTGCAAGGTTTCGGTGTTGAGATTTGAGGGAAATTAATGAACCACAAAACATATAGAGGCATATGGCATTGCTGAAAAATGTAAACTGCATTTTCTACCAAAAGATATGGTTTAAAAAAATTGCAAAAACTAGGGTCTTTAGAATTAAAAGAAGACTGTGCAGTGGAATGTCCAATACAAAAATAATACATGTACATGTACTAGGCATGCGACCTCACAAACAAATGAGGAAATTCCAATCTTTACAAGAGTTTGTGTTTTTCAATTTTCAATGGCATACTATAAGACAAGTGAAAAACGAGGAATCAGCTGATCCGATGAAAAGTTGCATGCCTATGTACACGCGTTTCAACAAAAGCGGAGTCGTTTCAACATTTCTAAAAATCTGTCTATAATACATGGACTCGTACATACACACTGGACTTCAATGACAGCACACTTTTTATCATTTGTTAAATTGTAAACACATTTCGAGAGTAATATAAGTCTTTAAGTGATGGGCAATTCCTTGGAATGAAAACACATCGAAACCCATGTTTAAAACAGGGTACGAGTTGTGCAAACGAGTGTGTCTTATTCCTCCATGGTCTAAGGTACGAGTTGTCCAAACCTAGGTACGAGTTGTCCAAGGTGCGAGTTGTCCAATCCAAGGTACGAGTTGGCCAAGGTACGAGTTGTCCTGTTACCCAGTTCACAGTACTAGGCCGAGAAACTCTGAAACATAAACAAAAAACATTCTAAATGTTTTTATAACACAGCCAAATTTGCATTTCATGAACATGTATGCCACATCATGTGAAACGGGACAGGAACATATTGTCGACATGCCTTTCTCTCGCCGCATCGCGCAATAAGCACCCACGTACGCACAGTGACGTCATTGACATCAGGCATGTCCCCGTGTAAGTTTGTAATTTTCGCTCGTTGAACCTGCAGACATGGAAATAGTACGGATCGAAAGCATAACTCTTCAAGTGTCCAGCAAACGACAAATTTCATCTCAAAATATCTCGAAACAGTCAGGATCACCAAAAACGTGCAGGTAGTTTAAAAAACTATATTTTTCATACCTCATTTTACAAGCCTAGTAAACAGCCTTCACAACGAAAACAATGTTTAAGAATTGTATTATTCGATGCAGAAAGAAATACATTTTTACTCACAACTCCATGTTGGCCGGAAACTGCAGCGAAAATGGGCTTCCCATCTATTTTCTTGAGGCACTACCGAAAGCTCGCAAAAACCTCGTGAATTCTCGTAGGTCCGAGACCGTCAACTCGCTGCAAATAGAACGTCGCCGGGCACCTCATTATCGAGTACGCTGCGCGCTGACTGGGGTAAGTAATCGAACACGCTCTATAGTGGGATATGGAAATTAGGACTGCAGTCGATGTGTTTAACGCGCGACGCAGTGCTTTTAGTAGGAAAGTTTTCATTTGCAGAATCAATCCTTTGCAACATGCCTAATGTTTTTCCTGCCTGACGTTAAATCTAACACTGCACTGAGTAGTAACAGCCGGCCTGATGGGATCGGGAGTAAGGAAAAGTATGACGACCGTCATGTCCGTTTCCGCCTATTATCGCCGGATGTCAGTTGTGTAATTTTCCGAATGTTTTCCTCAGCTGTTTTTGCAAATTTGTCAAACCTTTCGATGCATCTTCTGCAGCGGCGGCAAACACTGTCATTGAGAATGAGCTGCTTTCTTGAACTGGATAAATGAGTAATTTACTAGCGATTGGAACAATTTTGATTTCCGGCCTCGACTCGAATTTATAAGTAAATATGTGTGCCTTTTCTATCTCTGTTTAAACATAAAGAAACATGTATTTCCTGACCAGAAAAATATCCATATCGTTTATCGTGCGCGAGCGCACACAGGGCGTTCAACATTCGGATTACGCGCGCGGTTCACTTTCAGTACATAAATATTAATTTCGAATAGCCAGTCAGCGTCGTTTACGTTTCCTCACGGCCAGGGGTTAGTGAAGGAACGCACACGCGCCCATGGAGTCGAGGATGCGTTGACCCATTCATTCCAGGGTCAGCCGAAGTGGCACGCGTATGCAAATAAGTGGCGCGTGGCCTGTGACAAAACATTGGTTTGTGCCGGTTGTAACACTAATTGAGGGGCGTATATACATTCCGTGAGGGGAATTTCCTAACACTGGCAGCATTTACTTGTGTACATAACAAAAGTCTCAGCGATGCAGACTCGCACCAATGCCTTCATCTTCCACCAAGCCGTGGTGGATTTCCTGGGCTCCACCATGATTCCCCTACAGAGCGAAGTCCCGCTGGCCAATGACGCCCTGGGGTGGATTGTGTGTCATGTCTGGTTCTCCAAGTTTGTGCTGTTTCCTCCGTATGTTATATCCACTCTCAACTTGTATATCTATTTATTTATTTATTTATTTATTTATTACATTTCTTTACCCAGGGTGTGCCCAAACAGTTTTAAACTGGTTTCCATTGGGGCCCTGCATATTATTAGTTAAAACTGAATATTTACACATTCATACAAAATATTTAAACAAATACAATAATGTTTACACAAAAAAATATATTTTCGGTTAATTTTTCAACTCTCCAGAAGCCTATTGCTGATTTAGGGGATGGGCGAAAAACTCGCGAAAAAAACCTTTTAGGGTGAAAAACAAGGGGAAATTCCCATCCGGCTCCAAAGTATTTTGGCAACCAAGTTTATAACTCCGCAGATCAGCGTAAATGACAGAAATGTCACTGATAGATGGCTTTACGTAGCTCCGATTTAAATGTACTTAAGCAGTTTATGGTTATCATTTGTTCAGGCAGATTATTCCATATACTGGCACCACTCACAGCAAAACTTGTCACGTAGCATTCCCTTTTTGGCGTCAGGAACTTTCAGTGCCATTTGGGCCATTTTGGGCGGTCAGGTTGGTGTAGTGGTTCTTTCCTTGCCTTCCACCTCTGGTGAACCTGGTTCGATTCCCACCGGGTGCACTATGTGGATTGGGTTTTCAGTCCCTACCTGATTGCGTGGGTTTTCCCCAAGAATAATTGTTCTGGGGTTTTCCTCCCACTACTAAAACTGAAATTTCCTTCGGCATCTTCTCTCAATTCACAACTGGGCCCTGAGGGATTTGCACTGATCAGGCTACCTAGGATAAATAAGACATAAATAAAATAAAATAAAAGATTGTCGTGTTTCACGAATCACTGTAAGTGGTGTGAACAGATTGTTATGTACAAAGGAGTCATTTTGTTAAGGCTTTTGAAAACAAGGATAGCCTTTTTGGACTGAACTCTTTCATTAAAAGGAATCCAATTTAGTCTGGCAAACATATCAGCTGAGGGGGTGAGGGAGGTACATTTAAGGATTATCCGTGCGGCTCTTTTTAGACATTTGTTGAGGGTATTGTCGTGAGATATGTACCTTCCTCCCCACACCGTACAGCAATACTCTTAAGATGGCATAACTAAACTTACAAAGAGTGTGTGCAGGCTGCTTTGGGGAACGTAATCAAGAATTCTGTTTAACACACCCAATTTAGACGAAACAGTCTTCCTTACGTATTCAACATGATTGTGTACCCTAACTTAATGTTTCATCAACAACTACACCCAAGCATTTACAAGATTTCAATTTTTCGATAACCTTATCAGCAATGCACACGTTCAGGTTGACGTTGGATATTTTCTGCCTTGAACCAATAAGTATACATTTGGTTTTGTTGGCATTTAATGATAGTTTGTTTCTTAGGCACCAGTTGTGAATACTAGCAAGAGCTACATTCAAGTTCTTTTCTATTTCGTTAATACTAGAGGAGCTACACGTTAACGTGGAGTCATCTGCATACATAAATAAGTTGCAATTTTGTGGTACACAAGATGGAAAATCACTACTATAAACAATGAATAAAAGTGGCCCTAAGATCGACCCTTGTGGAACGCTTATGTCTGTCGGCAAGAGCTTCGATATTGTGCCCTTAATATTTACAGACTGACTACGACCGCCTAGGTACGACTTAAACCAATTAATTACAGAAGATGACAAATTGAGCTTCTTCAATTTGCCCAGTAGGATTACATGATCGACACAATCAAAAGCTTCACTGAGATCTATGAACATGCTACCTGTAACTTCACCTTGCTCCATAGCCTCAAAACACTTGTTTGTTAAATCGTGTAGAGTGCTTTCAGTTAAGTGCAAGGGTCTAAATCCCGATTGGCAACTAGGTATCAAATTGTTATGATCGAGGTAGCTATATACTGCCGAGTGCACCCATCTTTCTAGAATCTTAGAGATAATTGGCGGATTTTATTAGTTAACATTGTTCCGCAGATTTTTGTATTAAGAGTCCCAATCGATCTGTGAGCCTGAGCGTTTTGCGATTTTGTGTGCACGACCCGCTGTCTCATAAGTTTAAGAATTTCGCAATCGAGCCAAGGTAAAGAGGCACCCCGAATACGTTTAGTTTTGATTGGCGCATGAAAGTTAATAATACTCATAAATATGGAGTGCCATTTGCACCACGCTTCATCAACATCATAAGAGTCCAGTACATCTTGCCATGGTGCATTAAGGAGGTCGTCTTTAAATGCATCATTGTCTGTATTTGTAAGACATCGAAAATTTATTAAGCGACCTTAAATTTTTGGTGTTTTCCAACTATGTTGACCATAAACAAGATAATGGTCACTGATCAAGACTGGTAATACACAACATTCCTTTATTAGCTCTGGATGGGAGCTGAAAATGAGATCGATTATTGTTTGAGTGGACTCAGTGACACGTGTTGAGTCATGTATGAGTTGCGCCAATTGGAATAAACCAAAACAAGAAATAATTGGGTTTGAGTTCATACTATCATCGTCAACTTGAAACATCATAATTAAAGTCAAATTAGGTGTGGGTGGCCGTTTTTTCATGGTAGGTGTCGGTTTCTGCTTTGTAGTGGTCAGTTTCTTGTGCTTTTCCCGGTATTGTTCGAACTGCATGCTCTTGAAAATAGGCCTTGTTTTTTGAGGGACAGGGCTTGTTTGGGGGAGTAGGACCCCTGTTCCTTGCCAGGCTGGATTTTGGGCTGCATGGCTTCGTAGTAGGAGTCGATCAGGAACTCGGCTTCGGTCCGGGAATCATCAAAGCTGTTTTTGATGTTGACCGGATCGACATCCTCCGTCGCCAATGCAGCAAAGCGGTTGCTTGTTGATACCGCTGGACTGGCTGTAGTGTATTCTTGCTTGAAGATGGCATAGTTTTTAGACGGTGTAACAGGTCCATGTCATATGAACTCCCGAGCTGCTGATGATCCAAGAGGCTCAAAGTATTATGATCAAAGGGGACACTGTTGCGTGGACCTACAGTGTTGTCACACTGGGCCCAGGGTTCACAGCAATATCCACCCATGTCGTTATGTCTAAAGGAGTGTCCTGGCCAGGGAACAGGAAAAAAATGCAACCGTGTTTTAACCACTTCAATGATGGAACTTAGGAGTGGTGAAAACCAACTGGTGTGTACAAAGCAGTTAAACAAGGGCTTACTCGTCCATGTATGTAAAAGAACCAAGACATAAGGTGGTTTGTGGCGACGACTCCAACTGACAACCAGGATTATTCAGTAGTTTATCATTTAAGCAGCTTATTGACCACCATGTCCAGAGTCGGGTAGATACAAGCAAGATCATCAGCAATCCTATAGGGATTTTTGCACCCGCCATATTGACACACAATATGGGATTCCAGTAGTTAATAAACTGCAAGTAGTTTTAAGTTATAGTTCCATCAAACGACGAAATTCACACAAACTAAAGCACACTACCATTAGATAAAACATCAATAAAACCGGTGACATGTAGATTAAAAGAGGATGATTAAAACTCACAAAGATTTCCAAAGATTATTTAAAAAGGCAGGAGCACAGACAAAAATACATGGCAGCTACACGAAGAGCGCCCTCGTTGTGCTTCAAGAAAATGGCGAGTCTGGCATTGGTGCGAGTCTGCATCGGTGAGACTTTACATATGACGATGCAAACAAGACCATTTCCTAAAGATGCCCAGAATTAGGAAGCAGGTCTTAAAGATTCTGAACGCAAGTATTTCCTCCATGACCAGTGTATATTATGTTTACAGTTGAGCTCGGTGCCCTTTGAAAGAGAGGACAAGCAATCTACTGTTATAAACCGATCATATTTCAGGTTTTCAACGAAATCCTATGGCATTAAAACACTGTTGAATGAACAAATACATGCACGAGATATTTTCATTATAACATACAGATGAAGTACTCACGCTCTGGACGCTTAATTGTATTGCTGTCAGGCCCAATATCTTAATCTTTCCTTCATTAAAAAGTGGGAGTGCATTGAGCTGTGCAGACGGACTCCCAATTTCATTTTCAATAAAGCCGCTCCGGAATCTTTACATGGTTTCATTTCACTCCTGACAGCGGGTTTGTTGTTTTTTAATTCGGCCTTTTGTAGGTTTCTTGGTCTTGATGTCAAATGACGTTTTATCTTTTTATAGGTACGAGTCGTGATATGACTTCCGTGGACTTCCGTGCAAATATGGGTGCGGCAAAAATTAAAGAAACACTTGTAGGCGAGGAGATGTCCCCGATTATATTGCCCAGAAAATGAGTTTCTTGGCACTCCTCTTAGAACTAATTCTTTTTTCTATAGATTCGGGTATGGAGAATTCAAATATTGTTGCTGCAGTTTTGTAGATATTTTAAATTAAAGGAAAGAATGTACACGCAGTATGCCTCCATTTGGGTATTTGTGTACAAAGTCTATGGAGATTAAAGAACGTTCAAAGTATTATCTACCACAATTGCAATTGCTTTTTCAGTCCAAGATTCATGGTTTTTTTATACAATTTTTTGCAATAACTGACCTTCAGTGAGGTGACATATGATGAAAAAAAGTGACGGCAAGGTGTAAATTTATTTCAAATTAAAGGTGTACTAGCCAAAACTACTGACTTTGAAGCAGTAAAGAGAAAGTTACCCAACACATTTAATGTCTAATATTTCCAAATGACTGATGCCACCTCCCCTTTCCTAGTGTTTTGGCTCTAGGAAAGAGACTTTCAGTTTCATATCGAGATTTTTTAAAGCAAATTGCCCATCACTATAGGGCACTCAAGGTGTGAGCTACAGGGAAAAGTGAAAGAACCCGCAGCCCCTCGCGCTTTAGCTCAGGACTCTGCTCGAACCCACAACCTGCAGTACCCGCAAACTACGAATTCAATGCTCCAAACCATGCCACTAGGCCACGGCACTTCCAGATATACGTATAAATGTATATTCTATTACGAATTGCCTTTTAAAGGTGCAATGCCAATAGCCCACAGTTTGAGAAAAAGTACCAAACTCAAGTTTTGAACAAACGTTTTTAGCGACTATCAGACTAATAAATTCTCATTTCTTGAAGGTTTTTGTTTATCTTGCTGGTTGAGACCACGGCGGATTTACATGATTTAATTAATTACAGGTATTCTCTTAAATTACATGTAGTTTAAAAAATAATTAAACTCAAAGCTGTCATTTACTTGTACATGTATTACATGTTGTTTATTAAAGGTGTGAATCCAATTTAAATGACTGAAGACGAAACCAACAATTCAACTGTTTCCCTATAATGTTTGTTGTACAAATGTAAATGAGTGAATGGTGGTTGCTTTAATTGATAAACAGCAGAAGTTTGTATAATGCTATTTTCTTAAGAATCATTCAATTAATTAATGGTTTATTGATACATCTACCTTTCGTGGAATGAGGCCGAATTGCAGTTGGTTTAACAAACAAAAATAATTTTGAGAAGAGAAGAAACAAAAAACCAAGAAAATATCAAACTTTAATTAAACAATCTAAAACAAAAATAGAAAACCCTTAAAAGTATAGGAAATTACTTAAAGACAGACATTAAAACTGTAGTGAGGAAAAATTTAAAATGTAAAAAGAATTTAATAAAACTAAATAAGAAAAAAATTATTTTAAAAACTAATTTCTTTTCAAAGGTAATGACTGATAAAAAAATAGTATTCATACAGAAATTAGCAAACATTAAAAACTAATTAATTTTGGCTTTGTTTGAAGGTCCCTGTATTACAGGTTGTTGAGATGAAATTTTGGAACTAAGTTGTTTGTTTTAAAGACTTACCAAATAATTGAAACACAAAATGATTGTATGTGGTCTTAGGTGAACATCGGGAAAGAATGTCATCATGCTAAAGTGTCATCATTTTGTGAACAAGACACGCAAGTTTCCTGATACATAAATAATGGGGAAAAGAAATCAATTGATATAGACACTGAAAAACTGCACTGAATGATTGCCAGTTAACAGTGTATATACATGTATTTCTTAGGGGTTGATATTAATCTTCTGAATCTAAGAGATCACTATCTGCATCCTTCAGAGTATACTGCTTCGGTGTCTGCGTTGGTTTGGTTGGTGCAGTCTACACAACCACATAACTCTGTGCAGGAAACCTCATTGTTATTGCAGGAACAACCCTTGTGCTGCACGTTGACTTCAAGAGGGGCAGGAGAATCTCTCATTCATGACAACACCCGTCTGTATGATCCGTGGCTCGATGGCACTTACACAATACAGTAAAAATTGATCACATGATGCAGTGACTTGTGGTTATTTTACTAAAATGAAAACAAACAACGAAATAAGAAAACACTTTCAACAGGGTTTGAAAAGTGGACTTTCAAAGTGGACAATGTTACAAAGTGGACTATGTTACAAAGTGGACTAACAATACTGCACTTTACCATGAGATAAACTTTGGACAAAGAAATTGATGGATTGGCTTCATTGTCCATTACTTTATTGGGGCCAAAACATTAAACATCAATAACATTCAATAAACTCAAAAAAAGTTATTTTCCATCAGGAATTGCACCAACCCTTTTCTAGAAGGACATTCAGTTTACAGAAAAGAATTCCCCCGCTTTTAAAATAATGAAGAATGTCCTCTGTTTCCCAAAGATGGCAGATTTCAAAAGATGACAGAAAGATTCTTACATTTTCTGCACTCATTTGCTAATAGAAAAGTTTGTCTTTAGAAGCTGTCATTTTTCTACATAGCTGTATTTTCTTGATAAAAATATGGACCATTGTTTTCACTTTTCTTATGTTTGGAACCTACATAAATGTCCATTGCAGAATGAACCCCCTCTTAAAATGTATCCTTCAAATTATATTCTAAACTACATCAGAGGTTTCAGTGAATTGTGGCTTGTCAGCAACATGTTTCCCATTTCTGGTGATGTAGTGTGTTCTTGCTTGCAAATTATACATGATGAAGAAAGTCCTGCATGACCTGAACTGGCAGATACATATCCACTTTTCATGCTGATCACTTTGGCACTGAGGAGGATGAGGTTGATGCCACATTGTGTTCTGTCTGGTCTTCAGCAGGCATTTAGTGACGTTTTGTGGCAGCACTGATAATGGATGTGGGTACAGTTTAAGGGTTGAACCTGTTTTTAGGAAGATCATGACAGCATGGTTAAACCATTATAAATTGCACACAAACACGATACATAATGTTGACTTGAGTATTCCTACATGTATGATGTTTCTCTGTGATATTCAAAGATATTATTCATAAAATGTTATATATTTTTTTGCAGTTGTTGCTGCAAATGTTGATGCAAATTACCCAACGCTACATGCATTGAAAGTTGACTTCACCCCTAAATAAAACGTAATATTAACAGGCATACAGAAGGGGCAGTTCATCTAAATTGGTCCATTTGAAGGACAAATTGTTTTTATGGCTATGCACACTGATCTTCTCAAAAGCGTGTTCAAGGACAAGGTCTTAAGACAGTGTCAGCTATGGCTAGCTAGTAATAGGCAAGGCCTCAGCGATTGAGGAGTTTTGGCACCTCAGTCTTTTCTATTCTTAAAAAGATTTTGTCACTCTAAAATTACATTTGCGACCTTGGGCAATCTCCTATTTTTCATATTGACCCTATTTCTTTTTCTATTTTTAGTTTGAACAGTTTTTGGGGATGGGAGAAAGTATGAGCTTTCTTAATCGAGTTTTGAGCAGAAAGCGTGCAAATTCAGACACCCATGCTGCCGTCATATTATGTTTTCCGCGTGTCGCTGCATAGTTTTAACTATTAAAGTGGATTTTCGTTCTCTTACAGGTTATAGTCTGAAACAGGTTCCTAAACTCCACAATCCCCGAGCTCAGTCAAGCCTACTTCAAGTTGTTTTGCATATTATCTGACAATCTATGGTTGCATTCACATTTCTATCCACTTTTTTTCTTCAAACCAATGTAAAAATAATCTTTATGCCATATTTATTTATCAGCTGCCTTTACTCAACGTTCGCAACGTTACCCGTATCATCCAATTTCAGCCACATATCAACGCACTTAAACACCTTCCTCCATCTCGCTTTAAAAAATAAGGTTATCTTATCACTTTCCCTGCTGGGAATTGTGTGTCCAGTACACTCCATTGCTGTAAACCGACGAAAAACCCGAAAATCACAACCGAAAAACGACAGTCACGTTGTCCATGGAGGCTGCCATCTATATTTTAATGAGAGGTCACGTGCACAATTATTTCGCTCTAATTGGATGAAGAGGTATTTACGTCACATGAGCCGTCGGTGGCGCAGATGTATCATGGAAGTAAAACATGCCGCGTATTTTAAACATTTTAATCGAAATTACCTGCAGGAATTGGTAACCTCCAACAACCATATTTGGATTATCAGCGTGTAAAAATATAGTGAAATTGGCAATTTTGTCTAGTTCTAAGAGGGGTGCCACTGAAATGCAAGATAATCGGGGACATCTCCTCGCCTATAAGATGAAGGGAAGCATGCGCCAGGCAAATGATTCCATAAAATACAGAACGAGAGAAAAGGCTGTTGGCATAGCATTTTCTTCTACATTGAGGTACAGTTAGAGTATGTGGGAACAGGCAGCCGAGTTCCACGCTTGAACACCCTAACTGGAGGAACCAAGCTGGACAAGCCGTTGGATCCATTGAACAGCAAGTTCGAGCAGCGACTATTTGTCGAGCACTGGTCGATTTTGCCTGGTACCCAGTATGTATTTCGTATACAGGTTACCATGGAAAATCGACTAGTGGTTGACAAAAAGTCACCGCTCGACCTTGCATTACCATGAACATATCTATAGAACAGAGTAGCAATAGAGCTCCGGTGAGAGAGTGATTGTGAGGATGGTCCCATTACACTTTCTACCCAATCTACACGAGGGGGAAAACCTGTCAATTGTGGCCACCTAGGGGACCACTTCATGCCAGTTTTATTCTACCACCATTTGTTTTTGTTTTTTTGTTTTTTGTTGTTTTTAAGAACAACAAAAGTAGAATTCAAGTTGTTCCCTCCCCGTTCCCAACTAGATAGGCACTATTAAGGCCGGGCTTTCAAGCTGGATTTAGTATTAGAATACAATGCGTAGGCATCTGTTATTTATTTTATCATTGGTTGGTTTGCTAGTGTAAATAGAACTTTTTTTAAATACATCCATGGTGCGAACAGATAAAGCATTTTCTTTTATTTCTTTGTCTTAAATTTCAAATAAAGAACCAAATGGGTTTCTTTTTAATTAGAGATAAATTCACTTCCTAAGGTTAGAAGCGAAGCTTGATTTTTGTGTAAAAAATCATATATGAGTCGAGTTGTCAATAGGATGTTGATTGCCGAGAGAAGTCTGCGTAATTTTGTAGTTTTATGTAGATTGTGTATTGTAAAATAAAACAGCAAATTATTTCTCCCATGAAATATAAAAAAAGTGACTTTTGAGAGTTATTTTTATCAAGTCCCCTCTAGCGCAACACAGCCCGCTGGTGCAATTTGTCTAAAAGTCGTCGCTGAGGCAGCAAACAAATCTGACGTTATAACAAGAACTATCATTGTGTGCCTAGTGCTGCAATCTCGTGTTATGACGTCAGATTTGTTTGCTGTCCGCACCGACGACTTTTAGACAAATGGCACCAGCGGGCTAGAGGAGACTTGATAAAAACAGCTCTCAAAAGTCACTTTCTTAATTTAATTGCAGAAATAATTGACTGTTCTATTTTACAATACCCAATCTATACATCAAACTATAAAATGACGCAGACTTCTCTAAGCAATCAACATCCTCTTTAAGCTGAGTTATATCTGTGGGGTTCTATTTGATTGTGTTGACCACGGAAATGCGCCCTCGTGTGGTCACTCGCCGTTTATCCTGGAACATAGACGAGCAATAATGCCCTCATAGAGTCTGACGTCAGTTGGCAGACAACTGGCTCCAAACAAATAGATATTCGACTGTTCATTTGTTAACAGCCAGTCATGCAAACAAATTGACACAAAATTACAAAAGTATTCTGGTTCCAAACATCGCATTGACGTCATCACTTCGGTAATAGTATGTCAGGAAAATATTACCTATTTATATAATATAATAACTACTCCAAAAGAGTGAAATTTCCACTCTTTCGAGGAGCCATATATAAGGGACCACTCCTTTTAGACTTGTCCCTTTATTATGGCTCCTCGAAAGAGTGGAAATTTCACTCTTTTGGAGTGATTTTCACTCTTTTGGAGTGGTTTTTATAAGAGATTCACTCTTTTGGAGTGGTTTGATAATGAATTCACTCTTTTGGAGAGTGAGTTTTTTACTCTTTTACATTAAGAGAGTATATAACAAACGTCAATCAACATTATCTGCGACAGTGACATGCCCAGAGAAAAAAAACAGCATTTTGGGCTTTAGGTTAATATTATTAACCAAGGGCGTAGAATCGAGCCTACAAGACTTAGTGGGGAATGATGGTGAAATTCCCGAAACCCGCCGACCGTGGAAATTGGGAAAAGCAGGGCGGTTGGAGGGAATCGGACATTTTGTAGCGGGCGCTCTGTATTAATCGGAAGAAACCGTCTGCGCTGTCATCATTGCTGGGACAAACATAACAGATCCACAGGGTGGGCTGGGTTTAGTGGTGTATTGCACTTTTTTTCAAAAAGTGACCTTAATTTTTCGTTGCCGAATTTTAAATGATGACCTCAATTTTGTTTTCACTCAGCGGTGCCATACACGTACGTGCGAACCACTTCACTCTTGCATAAAAGGGCCGGTCACACTGGCCACAATAACGATGACGAAAACGAAAACGATGCGACTAAACGCTCTTTATTGGTGGGTGAACAATTCCACCAATCAATGGCGTTCGTTCTCATCGTTTCCGTTATCGTCGTCATCTATCGTGGCCAGTGTGATCAGATATTTATCATGGTCGCGTATTGATTTGTGACGTCAATTAATAACTTTTTGTTAGTATAAAAAGGAGCTGTATCTTGACATCTTCAGACGGACGCAGAACGACACAAATTTGCTACACCAATAAGCAGCATGGAGGAAATTCTGGCACTGCGCATCTACAAGACTTTCGTTGGAATTCTGGGCATCTTAGGCAACGGTCTCGTTTGCATCGTCATCTGTAAAATCTCAGCGATGCAGACTCGCACCAATGCCTTCATCTTCCACCAAGCCGTGGTGGATTTCCTGGGCTCCACCGTGAGGGTTAGTCTTCGCCAAATATTCCTTCTACAAAATATCCTCTCTGTGAGGGTTAGTCTACCCCTAAAATTCCTTCTACAAAATATCCACCTAACCACGAAGGTTAGTCTTCTCCAAAATTCCTTTCTAAAAAAAAGAACATCCTCTTAACCCTGAAGGTTAGTCTTCTCCAAAAAATCTTTCTTAAAAATACCCTCCTCACAATAAAGAGTAGTCTTCTCCGAGCATTTTCGCGTTAGTTTAGCAAGACTTAAGAATTTGTATTACATCAGATATTGTTAATCCTGCTGTCCATATTCTTCAATATTTCTAGTGTATTAGTCTTTTTTTCTTCTCAATTTCCGGGCCAAAATAAACCCTCGTTCGTTGTCTATTTTGTTGTCATCTCCGTGTCTGTTAACTCTTGTTTCCCCTCGTGCCGAGCTTGCCAATGATTGTATCTTTAAACTGGTTGTCAAGCTCATCAACAGACACTCTAATGAACGGTTTAAAACCCCCTTCTCCACGGGAACCGTCTGATCGTCTGGCGTATCGTAAGATACGTTAGGGATTACTGTAGACTTTAGGTTTATAGCTTTACAAACAAAACAAGAGGTGACGAGTCAAACACGATCTTAATTTACGAGCATCGTGATCCTTTTAAGGATTGGAAAAGTTCAGATATTAATAAGGTTTACTCACGTCCATAACACAACTGTATATTTATGTAATTCTTCCCTCAATTTTTCTTTGACGAACATACTTCACATGCACGTGCGGCGCGGCTGTGGCGTTTTTATCAACAAAGCGGCTCCATATTAGCCGGGGAGGGGAGCGATATATTTAACAAATATTTATCGTAATAAAATTGCACATGTAATGACTATATTAACTTTTAAAAAGGTCGTATCAATTGCAATAATTAAAATAAAACAACATTTGAATGAACAAAATATGTTTTGTAAAGATTAAAGACAAAAAAAAATAATCGTAACTACCTCCAAATAATGGTCGGTTCCTCCGCAGAATAATTACGTCTAGTTTTTTCACTGGACGACGCACGGTTTTACTCGTCCGATGTAAACAAATTAGTTCTGCAAACAATGCTCTATAGCTTCTACGGGTACGATTTATTTCCTTTTTAACATGGCTATTATTATTAAGCAATAAATTAGAAATCCTTCCATATAGATGTTGTTTAGAACTAAAGGGGTTACACGGGGGTCTAAAACCCGACGGATCTACTAGTCTGCATTTAACAAAGTCACACCATTTAGCAATAGGCCTAATTTCCCGTGCTATCTCTGGTAAGTTTTATTCCCAAATTGTCATTGACGTGTTTAATTTCGCTGATGCTGACAACATCGTGACAAAAACAGAAAAACAAATCTACAATACGGTGCTAAAATTGTTCTTTGATAAAAAAAAATGATACGATTCACTACATTGCAGAAAAAAGAGAACAAGATTATTGAAATAACTGGGTTTGGGTTTGGGCTGGGGGTTTGGTGTTGGGTGTTGGGTTTGGGTATTGGGTTTGGGTGTTGGGTTTGTGTTTGTGTTTGTTTATGGGTTTGGGTGTTAAGTTTGGGTGTTGGTTTTGGGTTTTGGTTTGGGTGTTGGGTTTGGGTTGGGGGTTTAGGGGTTTTGGGGGGTTCGAGGGGTTGGAGGTTGGGGTTGTTTTTAATATACATGTACATCCATCCGGTGTAGCCAATATATATTTGGTCTCCGCACGCTTATTGTCTACCTTGTGGTCGATCTACAGTGCCTACGGTTTTTTGCTTTTATAGTTTGGCGCACTGAAATTACAAGTAAATACAATAGTTTATGATTTTAACCACAAAACGATTTTACACATTTAGATTACAAATTTCGTGCCTGGTGAATGCTGCTACTAGCTGGATAAAATATTCCTTTTAGATATCAATATTTTGCTTACATCTTCCAAACACACTATGCATAGTGTTTTTGCAAACTTTCTCTCTAGATTACTAGGTATGTTTTAGGGAAACTTCTCTTCGGGAGAATTCTACTTTAAAGATGAACTGCTCAACAATGGATGCTTCTGCTAATTCGTGCAAACACCCCGATTCTCACAGTTTTTACAGTATTGTTTACTTTGTGACGTAGCGGAAAAGGGTACAAGAGGTGTGAAAAGAGTGCCTCTAGGACAGTTGCAGCAATGCAACATGGGAGCAACCTCACACCATTGGGAGCTGGTTGATAGCTAGAGACTACAATTGTGTTGAGGAGATTTTAGGCGTTAATAACGAAACTTGAATTTGAACTGGCAGGCTGCCTATCTATTGGGCTCAGTCGAGTGACATGGAACCGGGCGCATCGTTGTGTCTGCGTTTTCTACCAAACATCTCCAGCAGAGCGTTCCGAAACTGGCGGTACTTGAAGGCGTAGATGACCGGGTTGACACAGCAATTTGAGGCCACCATCGCCACGGAGAGCAAGTAGTACCACTCGTTAAATGTCACTGGCCAGCCGAGGTTGAATACGAGAAAGATGACCTGGTTGGGAGTCCAGCAGATCAGAAAGGTAATAAAGACGATCAAGAGCATCTTGAAAATGTTGCGTCTGGCCCGGAGGAGGGACTCCATCATATCTGCTGGTTGGGCTCCGGCAGCAGGACCAACGACCACTGGTGCCGGACCAACCCGGGCGGCTCCTCGCTTGAGCTCCACGCTGATGCGGATGTAAGCAAAAACCATCACTGCTACCGGCAGCACGTACTGCAAGACGGCCGTCAGAATGCCAATAACTTTGGACCGGATTGTAGCACTCGAAACGCAGCTACCATGTTGCACCTCGAAGATGGTTAGATTGTAAGACTTCAGGACGATAGCGAAGATCCAGCATGTCACGATGACTACACCGACTTTGAGACGGGGCAGGGTGGCGAAAAACATCTGGTATTTGAAGGGGTGGACGATAGCGAAATACCGCTCCATGGTAACTGACAACAAGTTGAGAGTCGATATAACAAACAGAAGAAACAGCACAAACTTGGAGAACCAGACATGACACATAATCCACCCCAGGGCGTCATTGGGCACTGGGTCTGGTAGCGGGGCTTGGCTTTCCAGGAGAGTCATGGTGGAGCCCAGGAAATCAACCACGGCTTGGTGGAAGATGAAGGCATTGGTGCGAGTCTGCATCGCTGAGACTTTACAGATGACGACGCAAACGAGACCGTTACCTAAGATGCCCAGAATTCCGATGATGGTCTTGAAGATTCTCAAAGCAAAGAATTCATCCATGTCCAGGCAGTACGCATATGTGTTATATCTTTGAATTGAATGTTCAAGCTTGTCTCTGCCTCCTGTGAAGCGACTAAACTTCTTTTTGAGTAGTGTTCTTTCGTTTTAAACGGTTCCTACTGCACCGTCGACGTTATACGCGTCCTATCCAATCAAAACATCGTGCAAAACAATAGGGCCCGCCCACTTGGGCCCCATCCGAAGGTGTATCAGATGACGGACCGTTCTACATACATTATTCAGTATACCATAATTTATACAAATCCGCTCTCAGACAGCGTTCTTCTGCAAAGCCATGGCATTGTTGTACAGGGATTTAATGTCAATGGCATTGGCCATCTTTGTTCAATGCCTTACGTATCACGCCTTTGGTTACGACCCGCGGGAAATTAATGATAGCCTTACAAAATGTGTTGCTAAACGGATTTCCAACTAAATATAATAATTATATGTGGCAATGCATAAACATTAGAAATAAGCATTCGTCTTTCAATTTAATTGAAGTACGAAATCATCATTGGTCATTCAGTTTTGCACAACATGCTTTAGTTCGCTTAATCCGGTTTCTGCCTTTGATTCTTACTTTCACTTTGCCTTTTCAAAATAATCCAATCAAATGGACGAAAAGTAAGAAAAATTTATATTGAAAACAAGACATCTTAAGCTATTTGTTTTTCATTTCAAATTGTCATTTATTTTGTTTGACACTTTCCATTCATCATTTCTCATATTCCTTTGTACCTATATCAACTTCGCAAAATTCTTAAAATTTAAATAATGTATCGCCTTGAAATTAAATATGTTATCATTGTCTCAGTTCTCTGCGATTGTTCTCCCACAACGATGCAAGCCATGCATTTGAATTGCCATGCCAAAATGTCGGAAATGCTAAGGAATGGTATTAAATCAGTTGACCATGTTCTTTGCCAAATGCTTTGACAAATTTAAATGCTCTTCGTTTGTGTAATTTGAATTTGAAGAGCGAACATTGATAGTTGAGTGCTGTATTTTCCGGATCGCGTGCTCGATGAACAAATTGTAAGCCGCATTTACTTTGCTGAATGATAATCTCAAAAGTAAGAAGTTTTAGATAAACCGTTGCGATCATCGAGAAGTGTTGGAACCGTCGAGGCCTGTTGATATTTAGATGCGACGGTTAACCCCGTACAGGCTTTCTTCAGAGTGAGTGTTCGAACCGTCGAGGCCTGTTGTTATTTAGATGCAACGGTTGACCCCGTACAGGCTTTCTTCAGAGTAAGTGTTTGAAACGTCGAGGCCTGTTGTTATTTAGATGCGACGGTTAACCCCGTACAGGCTTTCTTGAGATAAAGGTTCGACCCCGTGATCAAAACGCATTTCACTTAAATTAATTGTTGTTTGTGCTTTTATAGACACTTTTATGTATGGGCTGCTTTTTTCACCTTAATTTACTAAATTTACCCATTTGTGGTGAAAACTGCAACTACCCAAACTTTGGGTAAGCCTATCTGAACAAACTCTAATCCGATTATGTTCAGATAGACCTACCCAAATGTTGGTTAGTTGTAGTTTTCACACATAATTGGGTAAATTTAACCCCCATACCTTTTGGGTGTTTACCTTCCGTGCAAGATTAATAATACTTGTTACTAAACCGATTATAATTTATTGGCCCCTGGTTCCGTAGAGCGTCTTGCACTCTGCTTTCACGTGTTTATAAAACAAATTATATATCAAATTGGCGAACAAGTACAACTATAACGCATGGACAATTTTCATGATTTGATTAGATAGGACGCGTATAACGTCAACGGTGCAATGGGAACCGTTTAAAACGAAAGAACACTGTTAGGACTAAATTCACACCTACAGGACTCTAACACATTGAACGAGTCTGGCACAATTTAATGAATGGTCGTCTACAAGTACCTCCCTGCAGATAAAGGCACGCAGCACTCGGCGGGATACCAAGCACGATATGGGGGGAAAGGGTACCTCCCCCTTTTGTCTCTATACCCTAGCACAATCCAGACCATTGTTACCTAACACACCCCCCCCCCCCCCTAGATTTCTGAAAAGAATTCCTGAGATTCCGGGAACACAATGACCAACACAAAAGAGAGGGGGGGGGGGGTCCCTTTTCTCCCCATATCGCGCTTATATACTTGGCGGCGCACCATCCGTTGTAGAATTAATTGTGCTATGTCCAATATCTCAATTGAATCTTCTATTTGTTAACGTTGGAGCACAATAACTAGAACTGCGCGATCCTAGCCACAATTTCATGTTTAATGTGGTTATTTTGGCAACGCGGCTCGAACAGTTATTGTTCGGCTCACTTTATGTCCTGAAAATAGGTTGTTGTTTTTTAATCAGCCTTTTGAATGCTTCTTGATGCAAAACGACATTCTTACTTTGTCAATGTAGAGATGCAATTCAGCATGCAGCTGTGTCCAGCAATTACGAAGATCTTGTGATTCTCTAGTATCGTAAATTGACCTTGCGAGCCACGCATAACTTATAACTATCTGTCAGTTTCCCTTGTGGATTGTTTGACGAATTATACGTTAAAAAGTCGTGTCCTCATTGAGTGATCCCCACAATGTCGCTTCCCAGGTTGTATCGTAAAATTGGGTGTGATCCCTGGCTATACGGCATTTTGGGTTTATGACTTCTGACTAGCGCCCACCCGAACAAAAATACTGACAATTTGGGAGACCGCCAACATAGGGCAAGATATAGCTCAGTTGGTAGAGCGGCCGGTGCGGTAACCCGGAGGTCGCAGGTTCGAATCCCGCTCCTGCCAGTTTCTTTGTTCATTTTGAAAATATCTTTAATGTAATTAGACAATATTTCACAAGCTGCGTTCGCGCGACACATGAAGACGACGCCAAGCTATCTGGATCTTAAAAGCCCAATTTTATTGTATTCAATGTTCTAAGTGGTTGAAACGTTCATCAGGGTGTAGTGAATTTCCAAATAAGTTTTATGTTCTGAATAGGCTACAGTGATGTTCTGGCATTATTTCTGACCTACCACATCTAAACAAAATTATCCCAACAAAAATTGCCCAACCTAAAAATTAATCGAAGTTGCTGTTAACAAGTGCCGAGTCATGGAGAAACTGCATTTGCATTGTTTTAAAGACTTGAGTTCCAGTTTCCGTTCCTGTGGTGTTTTCTCCTGCGGTGCTTTCCTTTTGATTTTAATAAAGTAGCAGTAGGCAATATTCTCAACTTGTTTTCCCAATTAATGTAATTAACTTAAAATGTCCCTGGTGTCCGTTTCAAGCATTAGCATGCCACGTTTATCCAATCTGCCTGCAAATCTCTGGAAGACATCTTGCGGTTCCTCAGTGATGTAAGGGTGATGAACCGGTCTTCTTGGGACGCCCACTAAAAACAATTAGTGATTCATTCAAAAAATCGGACATCCTGTATATTTTAGTTATCACTTTTTTACAGTGTTTAATGAACAGATCTTTTTGGCTGTACATCTTGTGAAGACTGCACTTTGGAGTGTTTTTGAATCGGTTGGTGGAGAGTGTGTATTTTTTTTGGGGGGGGGGGGGGGGGTGTTTGGGCTTGCAGCGAATACAAAACATTTCAAGCCTCCGTTTCAATTATCCTGTTTTCTTCTGGGTAGCGGGAATTTCAAAATTGTGTTACAAGATAGGCTCACCAGGGTCCATGTGTTTATATTAGGATTTCGCGTAATTTGGTTCACTTCTCGATCTGATATTTCGTATTATTTTACAATAACGTCTCAGGGC